>OY731403.1:57013984-57465483 GCA_963425845.1 Sphenostylis stenocarpa
CATGTGAGTCTAAAGATATTTATTACAACAGTTAATAATTTCTTACTAAAAGAAGCTAAAATAATTTGTGTAAAATTAAAACAGATTAAAATGTGTACATACAGAAAGAGAAATTAAAATAAATGATTATTAAATATAAGAAAAAAATGTTCAACTATCAAAATTAAATGAATATTTAACTATAAATATTGCATTTCAATTACTCAATTAGAAGAAAAATAATAAAATTTGAAAACGTTTCTTATCAGAATAATTATTATTCCAACATTTTTTCCTCTCATAGACAAAAATGACGACTAGTATTTGTATTTATTTTAAAATTCTAAATTGTGTCTTAAAAACTATTAGTCTTCTTGAAATAAAATACAGAAATTTCATTTTTCCAAATAGTTTTGAAAAAAATAAAATGCAGAAATTATTTTTTTCCAAAAATATTTTTAAAAGCTTTATTATAACTAGGTTAATTTACTTTTAAGTATAAAATAAATTATCGAAAAAAAGTACAGGCCCCGTCTGGTAGACGAACACGTGTTTTCCACTGTTACTGACTCAAACTTTTTCATTTCACAAATAAAAGCGCAACACGAATTAAAATATTAAAAACTTCTTTTCGTTCCTCATCACAGCTACTATTATTAAATAAAATCACACGAACACGCAGTCACCACCGACATTTGAAAAAAGCACAGAATAATTTAAAAAATTAAGAAACGGAAAACGCGTTCAAAAGCAAACCTCTGGTTAATTGAGGACTACGCTTAGTTCTCGACTCCATGATCAGAACAAAAATTGAGATTATTGTTAGTGAACAATTCGGCGTCGAAATTCGAGGTGAATGAGAGCGATTGTGGCGAGAAATGGAGGAAGAAAATCAGCAAACACGTAACGAAGTGATTGGAGTTCAAGTTTGAAGACGATGAATCCAGCTTCACGAACCAGTTCATGCAGCTAGAGCCACGATATCGAACGGAGTTTCCGCGAAAAAATCGAATCGACTATGCGGAATGTTCTGGAAGCTCAACAGATTTTCCGAGAAAGAGAGAGAAACGAAAAAGAAAGATGAGTGAGAGAGAGAGAGAGAGAGAGGGGATTTTAGAGAGAGAAAGTTGAGAGAGAGAGAGAGAGAGAGAGGGGATTTTAGAAAGAGAAAGTTGATTTGTGATATTCGGAAGGCAAGTCTCGTCCGAGATTTATAGAGTTAGTTGGTCACGTATGTAGCTCTTGTCAGCCAAACAACTCTGATTAGTTCACGCGCGGCTCAGCGCGTGACAGGACTTCCTATGGAAAGGGACACGTGGCTTGCATTTTTTAGTCATTTGCAACGCGAGAGGGGGTACTTTTGTTACGCGTCGGTTCCGGTTGCTAATGGATCAAAATCAGATTAAGACATAACAGGGTAGATTTATAGGTAATAATTTCCAATTAATTTTCTTAATCACTTTTATGCTGTTTTTTCAATCATATAATTGGATATTAATTGGTCCATAATAATTAAAAATTATATATATATATATATATATATATATATATATATATATATATATATATATATCATCGTAAAAAAAAGTTCACTTTTACATAAATTTGTTTAAGTTTACTTAAGTTAAAGCATAATTTTAATCCAGTTCCTTTATTAATTTCAAATACTTATCAATTTTTTTATTACTTAATTCAAATTTAATTACATTACTACCTCAAAATAATATCCTTTTTTTTAAGTTACAAATTACATCAAATCTTATTAAAAGTAATTTTAAATTAGGTAAGTTTTTTTAATTAAGAGTAGTTTTAAATCATGTAGAAGATGTTTATTTTAAGATTGTCTTCTTATTAACATATTGATATTTTTAACTTCTCAATATATTTTAGTTGACTATTGTGAGTATGTTTTTTATTGTGCAAGAAAACTTCGTAACGAAGTTTTCCTCATGTACAGTAAAATTTTTTTCTTTTATATGTTCGAAGGGGGATGAATGGTTTCTACGGGAAATTCTTCCTCCCATATCACATGTTCCTCATTCTTCTTTTTTTATTGTCTAAATTTCAAGCAACGAGACTCTACTCGTGCAGGATCTCGTGAAACGGGAGAGAGCTTGAATTAAGTGAGAAAGCTTCGGTAGAAATACCATACCAAGTAAGGGGAAGTTTAATTCATTCAATATATGAAATTGAATTGTTGGGTACTCTGCGAATAAGGAATAGGAGTAGAGATATGAATTATTTGAATGTATGATTCTAATGAACTGTTCACCGTTTGAATGAAATTCTTGAAATTAAGGATGAATTATATAATAAAATTGTTATTTTTAACTTAAATTGAACATGTTTATGGTTTAATTTTGATTTGGAACTAATTTGGGTGATTGAAATTGAGAAATTTGAAACCTGGATTTTGAAAATGGCATACTGGAGGTGATTACTATTCATATTTTTCAAAGTTTTAAATATTGATTAAATTCTTGAAGTTAAGGATGAATTATATAGTAAAATTGTTGTTTTCAACTTAAATTAGATATAATTCATGTTTAATTTCGATTTGGGACTAGTTTGGTTGTGTAAAACTCGAGTAATTTGAAATCGCCAAAATCTGTAAAATTTGACATCATTCATCGGGCGAAGGAAGAAGAAAGGGATATGGTGAGGATTTTTAAAAAGATCAAGGGTAAAATAGTCATTTTTCATCCTAGGGACATAAATGTAATTTTTGAAAATGTTCAAGGGCAAAATAGTCATTTTACATCCTAGGGACATAAATGGAATTTTTGAAATTGTTCAAGGGTAAAATAGTCATTTTTGGGACATGAAAGGACTTTTTGAAAATGTCCAAGGGCAAAATAGTCATTTTCGGGACATGGAAGGAATTTTCAAAAATGTCCAAGGGTAAAATAGTCATTTAGGGACATACATGGAATTTTAAGAAAAGATTAAGGGCAAAATAGTAATTTAATGATTTCAAAAATGATTTCGAAAATAGTTTCGGAAATGATTTCGGAAATGATTTTGGAAATGATTTTAGAAAAATATATATATAAAGAGAGAGAGAGAGAGAGAGAGAGAGAGAGAGTTGTGACGTGTGTGGGTCAGACTGAGCCTGAGGGCGATGCCCGGAATCGGTCTTGAAACGTTATATATTGGCTAGACTGAAGTTGGAGGGTTGGTGCCGAATCGATCAAATACTATTTTTATTTACCCGAATGAGCCGTGAGGATAGGTGGTCCAGAATCCAAGCAAATGTGAATAAATTTTGTTATGTTTGAATGGTACCGGGGTGGTACAGAGTACATTAGTGTAATAACTATGTCGAAGGATTCCGAATGAGGTCCCGGACTTCACCGATTGGTCGGGTCGGGTAGACTACGAGATCGGGTGGTGAGAAGTCGATGGGGGGATGACTGGTGGCGCGCTCGGAGGGGTACTCCAGTATGAGTGATGAAGAGCGCCGGTAATCCTACTCGTGTGGAGGGTGGTCGGAATGGTACTGCGGGTACCGATCACAATGTGCCCACGGATGATAGCCTCTGAGTTCGGGCATAGTTAGGGTATACTTCCAGAAGGTGTCTTAGTGTGTTGATAATTTCGTAATTGATCATAATATATAATTATTACTTCTATATCTCGTTTTATTATATCGAATTATTTAATACTTACCCCTATTTTTCCATGTGGATGGGACTGCGATGATCACTTTTATGTGGGAGCAGATCGGGAGTTGAGAGATGGTGATGTGACTACCGAACGGCAGGAATAGTTCGAGTGGGATAGCTTCGAGTGAGCTACTTTTACATGTATAATATATAAATAAATTATGTTACTATATTTTGAAGTTCCGTTAGTGAACTGGAATTTCAATATATGTTACAATTACAGTAATATAATGTAAAATAGATGTTGTTATTTACTTGTTTACTACTTTGCGAAGACATCATTATAGTAGCAATTTCTAGGGTCGTTACAATAGTGGTATCAGAGCGGTAGTATCCTTGTAAATCTGTGGGGATGGGTAGTGACCCTATGATAAGTCCGTTATGATTATACTCTGATATGTGAGTGTGTGTGAATGTTTGCTCTGTATTGATGGTTGCATTTGATATAGGATGACACCGCGACCTCCTACTCCTACTCCTACTCCACCGAGTGTAGATGCCCTAGCCGAGGCAATGGAAATGTTGGCGGCTGCCATGCGGCAGCGAGCTACCTACCCGCGAGTGGAGGCCAACTATGGCATCATCCTCTCGCTGGACTTCACCAATCAGAGCAGATGAGACTGACTGAGTTCATGAGGCATAATCCGCCTCGTTTTGGAGGAGATTTGGGTCCAGATGCAGCAGAGAAGTGGTTGCGTGAAGTGGAGAAGATTTTTGAGGCTACCTTATGCCCGGAAGACAGGAAATTGACATTCGGAAAATACTTACTAGTGGATGAGGCTGAGTTCTGGTGGTTAGGGACTCAAAGGATGATGATTGCACGTGGGGAGGTGTGTAATTGGGAAACCTTCATTGAGAGGTTTTTGGAGAAATACTTCCCTGACAGTGTTAGATTTCGGAAGGAGACTGAGTTCCTGAGTCTGAGACAGAGTAATATGACGGTGCATGATTACGCCGTACGATTTGAGCACTTATCTCATTTCTACACAAGTACATCTTCAGAACAGTGGCTTTGTAAGAAGTTTAAGGAAGACTTGAGGGCTGAGATCAAGCTCATGGTGGTTCCTTTCTCTATCAGGAGATTCCCAAAGCTGGTGGAGAAAACAAAGACAATAGAGAGACTCCAGGAGGGAGGAGTCAGAGTGATGAGGACCCACCCAAGTGGGGTCCCAAGTGGGAGTAGTAGATCAGAGAGGAGGATGCCTTATTCACGCCCCCAGTCCTCCAGGAGTGGCAGTGTTATCCCAGCACCTCGATCATCAGGATCTGTATCCGGGGTAAAATGTTTTCAATGTGGAGGCCCTCATTACAGGAATCAGTGCCCACAGAATGCCTTCACTAATCGTTCCCAAACTTCTCGGGCAGGTCTTTGCTACACTTGCCAGAAGCCAGGACATATGGCTAGAGACTGTCCATAGAAGCCCAATGCTATAATCTCAGCTGGGGCATCATTAGCACCCAGGGGGAGTGACACGAAACCCAGAGCTGCAGGACGGGTGTTTGCCTTATCAGGAGCATAGGCATCGAGGTCAGAGAATTTAGTGCAAGGTGTGTGTTTTATCTCTGATATACCTCTACGAGTTTTGTTTGATTCAGGTGCTGCCCATTCTTTTATTTCTAATAATTGTATGGATAAACTTAAGTTACCTGTGTGTGACCTACCATATGAATTAAGGGTATCTACAGTTGGACTGGTGGTGTCTTCCTATGTGTGTTTAAGGTGCCCAGTTGTCGTAGAAGGACGACAGTACAAGGTGAACTTAATCGGTTTACCTTTGAAGGATATGGATGTGATCTTAGGGATGGATTGGTTATCCACCAATCGCATTCTGATTAACTATGGACAGAAGAGGTTGGTGCATCCGTAATTAGGAGATGAGCTTATTACATTAGCTCGGCAGGTTCAGAAAGAGATACGAGAGGGAGCTCAGTGTTATTTGATTCTAACTCAGATGGATGAAATGAAGGATAATATCCTGGAAGAGGTACCGGTTGTGAGAGAATTTCCTGATGTGTTTCCAGATGAGATACCAAGGCTGCCACCTCAGAGAGATGTAGAATTTGGGATTGATCTAATTCCTGGTTCAGGCCCAATCTCTATGGCACCATACCGTATGGCTCCAGCAGAATTGGCTGAATTGAAGAAACAGGTAGAGGATTTGCTGGAAAAGAAGTTCATTCACCCGAGTGTATCTCCCTGGGGCGCTCCTGTATTGCTAGTAAAGAAGAAAGATGGGAGCTCCAGGTTGTGTATTGATTACCGGCAACTAAACAAGGTGACTATCAAGAACAAGTACCCGTTGCCGAGGATTGATGATTTATTAGACCAGTTACAGGGAGCATCAATCTTTTCTAAGATTGATTTGAGATCTGGATACCATCAGATACTGGTTAAAGACGAGGATGTACAGAAGATAGCGTTCAGGTCGAGATATGGCCATTATGAATATGTGGTCATGCCGTTTGGAGTAACAAATGCACTTGCAGTATTTATGGACTATATGAACAGGATCTTCCGTCCTTATTTAGATAAGTTTGTTGTTGTTTTTATAGACGACATTCTTATTTATTCTAGAACTCGAGAAGAACACCAGGAACATCTGAGGGCGGTGTTGATCGTGTTAAGAGAGAAACAATTGTATGCCAAGCTTTCAAAATGTGAGTTTTGGTTAGAACAAGTGCGGTTTTTGGACATGTAATATCGGCGAAGGGATATCTCGTAGATCCTACCAAGGTAGATGCGGTGTTAAAATGGGAACCCCTAAGACAGATGACGGAAGTGCGTAGCTTTGTTGGACTTGCAGGATATTACCGGAAATTTATAGAGGGTTTCTCTAAAATAGCAGCTCCTTTGACACAGTTGACCCGTAAAGATCAACCTTTTGCTTGGACAGATAGATGTGAGGAGAGTTTCCAGGAGTTGAAAAGAAGGTTGTCTAGTTCCCCAGTGTTGGTGATCCCAGATGTGACTCAATCTTTTCAAGTATATTGTGCTGCTTCTATTCAGGGGTTAGGTTGTGTCTTGATGCAAGATAAAAGGGCGGTGGCATATGCGTCGAGACAACTTAGAATTCATGAGAGGAATTATCCCATTCATGACTTGAAACTAGCAACAGTGGTGTTTGCTCTCAAGATGTGGAGACATTATCTTTATGGAGTCAGATTTGAAGTTTTTAGTGATCACAAGAGCCTGAAGTATTTATTCGATCAGAAGGAGCTAAATATGAGATAGAGAAGATGGATGGAGTTTCTGAAGGATTATGACTTTCAGTTACTTTATCATCCAGGAAAGGCGAATGTGGTGGCTGACGCCTTGAGTAGGAAGACAGTTCATATGTCAACAATGATGATGGATGAATTAAGATTGCTTGAGCAGTTCAGGGATCTGCATCTAGATGTAGAGTTTTGTGATACTAGCATTAGTTGTGGTAGCATTACCATTACTAATTATTTTCTCGAGATGATCAGAGATAGACAACAGGGTGATATGACGTTAAAAGGTGTTATGGATCAGTTAGGATCCGAGCAGACCATTGACTACAAGATGGGTGAGGATAATATTCAGAGGAAGGATTTGTATTCCTGTTGACCAAGAATTGAAGAGAGCAATACTAGATGAAGGTCATCGAAGTCGTATGAGTCTACACCCTGGTATGACTAAGATGTATCAAGATCTGAAGAAGGTTTATTGGTGGTTTGGTATGAGGAGAGATATTGCAGAGTATATGTGGCTGCTTGTTTGACTTGTCAGAAAGCAAAGGTGGAACACCAGAGGCCGGGAGGAATGCTACAGCAAATGGAGATACCTGAATGGAAGTGGGATAGCATTACCATGGATTTTGTTACCCATTTACCACGGACAATTCGGGGGCACGATTCGATCTGGGTGATAGTGGACAGATTGACAAAAAGTGCACATTTCCTCCCTGTAAATCTGAGGATATCTATGGCTAAGCTGGCACAACTATATATTCGCGAGATTGTTCGATTACATGGGGTACCATCTAGCATTATCTCGGGTAGGGATCTTAGATTTACTTCAAGATTCTGGTAGACTTTACAAGAGACATTAGGTACCCGACTTAGGTTGAGTTCAGCCTATCACCCCCAGACAGATGGACAGTCAAAGAGGATCATCCAGTCACTAGAAGACTTGTTGAGGTCTTGTGTGTTGGATAATCTAGGAAGTTGGGATGATATCCTTCCATTAATAGAGATCACGTATAATAACAGCTATCATGCCAGTAACGGAATGGCACCATATGAGGCTCTTTATGGGAGGAGGTGTCAAACACCTTTATGTTGGTATCAGGATGAGGAGAAAGTGTTGATTGGACCTAAGCTACTCCAGCAGACTACAGAGAAGGTCCGGGAGGTACAAGAGAAGCTGAGAGCCGCTATGAGTAAACAAAAATCATATGCGGACCAGAGGAGGAGACCTTTGGAATTTGAGGGGGGAGACCATTTATTTTTGAGAATCAGACCTACTACTGGAGTAGGAAGGGCAATTAAATCTAAGAAGTTGACTCCCAAGTTTATTGGACCATATCAGATTTTGAAGAAGGTAGGTCCAGTGGCATATCAGTTAGCGTTGCCACCTCATTTGGCGAATCTGCATAATGTATTTCATGTATCTCAGTTGAGGAAATATGTACATGACCCCAATCATGTCCTAGAGTCAGACGATGTGCAGATTAGAGACAATCTCTCCATGGATGTGAGACCATTGAGGATAGATGATTCTCAGCAGAAACATCTTAGAGGTAGAACCATCTCAATGGTGAAGGTAGTATGGGATCATAAATCCGGAGACTTCACTTGGGAGATGGAGGATCAGATGCGAGAGTCCTACCATATCTATTTCCAAGTAAGTTCATTTTTTAGGACAAAAATTTTTGTGGAGGGGAGATTGTGACGTATGCTTTTTACTGTGCAAGAAAACTTCGTAACGAAGTTTTCCTCATGCACAGTAAAATTTTTTTCTTTTATATGTTCGAAGGGGGGATGAATGGTTTCTACGGGAAATTCTTCCTCCCATATCACATGTTCCTCATTCTTCTTCTTCTATTGTCTAAATTTCAAGCAATGAGACTCTACTCGTGTAGGATCTGGTGAAACGGGAGAGAGCTTGAATTAAGTGGAAAAACTTCGGTAGAAATACCATACCAGGTAAGGGGAAGTTTAATTCATTCAATATATGAAATTGAATTGTTGGGTACTCTGCGAATAAGGAATAGGAGTAGAGATATGAATTATTTGAATGTCTGATTTTTAAGAATTTTTTATTCTGATGAACTGTTCACCGTTTGAAAGTTTCTGAAATTCTTGAAATTAAGGATGAATTATATAATAAAATTGTTGTTTTTAACTTAAATTGAACATGTTTATGGTTTAATTTTGATTTGGAACTAATTTAGGTGATTGAAATTGAGAAATTTGAAACTTGGATTTTGAAAATGGCATACTGGAGGTGATTACTATTCATATTTTTCAAAGTTTTAAATATTGATTAAATTCTTGAAATTAAGGATGAATTATATAGTAAAATTGTTGTTTTCAACTTAAATTAGATATAATTCATGTTTAATTTCGATTTGGGACTAGTTTGGTTGTGTAAAAGCTGAGTAATTTGAAATCTGCCAAAATCTGTAAAATTCGACATCATTATCGGGCGAAGGAAGAAGAAAGGGATATGGTGAGGATTTTTTAAAAAGATCAAGGGTAAAATAGTAATTTTTCATCCTAGGGACATAAATGTAATTTTTGAAAATGTTCAAGGGCAAAATAGTCATTTTACATCCTAGGGACATAAATGGAATTTTTCAAATTGTTCAAGGGTAAAATAGTCATTTTTGGGACATGAAATGACTTTTTGAAAATGTCCAAGGGCAAAATAGTCATTTTCGGGACATGGAAGGAATTTTCAAAAATGTCCAAGGGTAAAATAGTCACTTAGGGACTTACATGGAATTTTAAGAAAAGATTAAGGGCAAAATAGTAATTTAATGATTTTGAAAATAGTTTCGGAAATAGTTTCGGAAATGATTTCGGAAATGATTTTAGAAAAATATATATATAAAGAGAGAGAGAGAGAGAGAGAGAGAGAGAGAGAGAGAGAGAGAGAGTGAAAGTAGTGTGTTGTGATGTGTGTGGGTCGGACGAGCCCGAGGGCTGATGCCCGGAATCGGTCCTGAGACGTTATATATTGGCTAGACTGAAGCTGGAGCGTTGGTGCCCGAATCAGTCAAATACTATTTTTATTGACCCGAATGAGCCGTGAGGACAGGTGGTCCAGAATCTGGCAAATGTGAATAAATTTTGTTATGTTTGAATGGTACCCGGGGTGATATAGAATACATTAGTGTAATAACTATGTCGAAGGATTCTGAATGAGGTCCCAAACTTTACTGATTGGTCGGGTCAGGTAGACTACGAGATCAGGTGGTGAGAAGTCGATGGCGGGATGACTGGTGGCGCGCTCGGAGGGGTACTCCAGTATGAGTGATGAAGAGCGCCAGTAATCCTACTCTGTGTGGAGGGTGGTCAGAATGGTACTGCGGGTACCGATCATAATGTGCCCACAGATGATAGCCTCTGAGTTCGGGCATAGTTAGGGTATACTTCCGGAAGGTATCTTAGTGTGTTGATAATTTCGTAATTGATCATAATATATAATTATTACTTCTATATCTGTTTTATTATATCGAATGATTTAATACTTACCCCTATTTTTCCATGTGGATGGGACTGCGATGATCACTTTTTTGTGGGAGCAGATCAGGAGTTGAGAGATGATGATGTGACTACTGAACAGCAGGAATAGTTCAGTGGGATAGCTTCGAGGGAGCTACTTTTACATGTATAATATATAAATAAATTATGTTACTATATTTTGAAGTTCCGTTAGTGAATTGGAATTTCAATATATGTTACAATTATAGTAATATAATGTAAAATAGATGTTGTTATTTACTTGTTTACTACTTTGCAAAGACATCATTATAGTAGCGATTTCTAGGGTCGTTACAACTCGATAAACTTATTAATTTGTTGGGTCATCTCGTAAGTTAGGATGAACCAACTCGCAACCTACTTGATTAGTAAAACAAATTACTTTGAGATACAATATAAAAAAAAAATCATATAAGTGATGAATATTTTAAGAAATTTTATTATATTTGTAAAATGGGGAATAAAAAAGTCTCATCACTCACTCAAACAAAATACTCTCCTCTCTCAAACACAAGTTCATGTCTCCTCTCTTCTTTACTTAGCTTTCTCCATCATCATTGATAAGGTAAACATGAAGTTTGTTGGGTATGATCGAGAAGACTAACAATATGAAGATTCTCACAAATAGAACCATAAATTAACCATATAAATAAGATATCACTTTCAACCTAAACTCTTAAACTCTTAAGATAATAGATTTGTGAGTTTTGCTCACTTATATATTAACTTTACCTTAAATCCTTATCATGAATATTTTCAACACAATGATTTTTTACTAACTCCAATCATACTTGATTGAGTCATTCATCAGATTAATCATCAACTTTAATGCTATTATTTGGTATTTCAAATTGAGACTAAACATAGTGAAATTCTCATAAATGGAATAAAAACTAATCAGATAAAAGAATATATATGACATTACCCTCAACTCATAACCTTGATACATTAAGTTATACTCACCTATAAATTACTTAACTTTCTCATTTTTACTTAATGTGAAATTTCAACTCACTTGGATTCCTAACCATCTTCTCCTCAAGTTTGATTTCCTTCCACATTAGTTCACCTCTTCTTCAAGTAAAAACATTTCTTAACCATGAGTATTCATTAGTGATTTTACTTATATTGTCGTTAAACTCAATGAAACTTGTTTGCCTTACGTGATATATATATATATATATATATATATATATAAGTAAGAAAGACTCATAAATTTAGTACCTTAAGATTTTGAGTTGAAGATGATGTTATATTCTCTTACATGGTTGACTCGTGTTCTCATTTGTGAAAATCTCTCTACTGTTAGCCTATAAAAAAATACTCAATAATGGTATCAAAACCAATAATTCATCAGATGACCGACTCAATCAAGTATGATTTAAAGTATATGATAGATCTTAGATTGTGAATTTTTGTGTCGAAAATCTTTTTGACAAGGGTTTCAAGTATGTGAATCTCGTTGTGTGAATGACAGTACAAGTATGATCACTATTGGGTACTCATGGTTAAGAAATGTTTCCGCTCAAGTGGGAGATGAGCTAATGTGGAAGAAAATCACACTTGAGGGAGACATTGTTTATCTGAGTGCGAGTTGAAATCTTATATTAAATAAAAATAGAAAAGTTGAGTATCTTATAAATGATAAAAACTCATCACTTAATGTCTTAAGGTTTTAGGTTAATGATGGTGTCATTCTCTTATATGGTTGACTCGTACCTTATTCCTAAAAATCTCCCTTATCTTAACCCTCTTAAAAATACCCAACAAGTTTTATCAAATGAAAAAATATCATGTAATTTTTTATTTAGGTGTTTTAATTCTTCAATGTTATAAACGAGAGATTTCATATAATTAATAAGAGATTTATAGTTTGTTGATTTATTAACAAACAAATAATGATATTATTATTAAATTTATTAAATAAATAATTTAAAAAAGACAACCAACTATTTTTAAAAAATGTGACATCCTAGCTTGTTAGTACATTCTTTTGACAAAGAGAGTTAGATTTTATAATTTATTCTTAGTATAGTAGATCAATTTGTCTTGTCCCATTTTTCTTTTTTTAATCAAAGACAGGTGGATTAACTCGTTTTGTAATATCTAATATTCTTTCTCTCAAATTTACAACTAATAAATATATACTTTATCAAATAAAAATTTAAATAATTATATGAAATAATAAACAAGGAAATATATAATATTACCATTTGCCAATAAATAACACTATAGAAAACCTTTTAACAATTAACTAAATATTAAAAATATCAATAAAATAAGTGCATTAGCAAAACTAATTTTTATCTTTTATAATTGGAAATACAAAATATAATAGTGTTAAATTTTTGTCAAAATTTTAAACTTAAAATACAATTGTTTAAAAAAAAAACACTCATGCGAATGAATATCTTTTAAAATCATCACATTAATTTCATTCACACAAGGACTTACATAAATGTCAATTTATTCAATTATAAAAGTAAATATTTTAGACAACATCTAAATATTATATTAAACTCAAATCTCTATTATTCGCGTTAAGTATTCATTGACACTTAGTTAAATATTTGAATTCATAATCCGTTCTTATTCTTAGGTGGACTTAGTTAAATACTTAATTTACAATTATGTTTCTCCTTGAAACACACATGTCATAGGGTAGTTCTATCATGCTCATCTAATTTGTGGTAATTCAATTCATTTTAATTATAGTAACAAAAGAACCTCTATCAACTTTTTATCACCTTGATACATTTATCTATAATATTTGAGATATTAGTAAAAGTTTAGATATCTTATTCATTCATTTTGCAAATCAAGACAAATATTATACTTAATTTTACCTATGTTACTTTCCTAATAGATACTATTTAGAATCATAATATATAATCTCAATTCATTCATAATATTTTAAACAATTGAGCAAGCAAAAAAATATAATAAATTTAAAATTTTAATTAAACTACTATTAAAACTCATAGTTATTATCACTTAAATAATTATTCATCTATAACCATATAAAAAATAAAAATTATCTGCATTTTATTTTTGTTTATGCTTAAGAGAAAATTTTCACTAAAACTATATCTCATTTTTCTTAAGCAAAAATTCTTACAAAAATCCTCACCCTCTTTTACTTGAGTGAAAATCCTTCATTTGAAAAACAAAAAACATAGAACAAAAATATACCCAAAAATTATTAAAGAGATCTCGTATTATAATTTTCAATTGAAAAGTTTTTAATACACTTTCATATCTTTTTAACCAGTATTCAACTCAAAGGATTCTAAAGACTCAAAACTCTAAGAAGAAAGTTATTTCAATTCAAATCAAGTGTAATCAGTGGCGGATCGAGATCATTAATCTTGGGGGACCAAATAATATATTATTAATAAATAATAAATAAATATAAAAGGAGAAAGAAGATGAAAGGGTGAAAAGATAAAATTGTAGATATATACTTAAATCTATTAAATGATCATTAAGTTTGAGGGAAACAAAATCATAAATTATATGAGAGTTACAAAATTGAGGAGGGGCTGAGAGGATAAAATTGTAAATATACAAGTAAATATATTAAATGTTCATTATGTTTGGGGGAAATCATAAATTACATAGGAGTTATAAAACTTTAGGGGTCACGGCCCCCTTAGCTCCCAAGAAGATCTGTCACTAAGTGTAATATTTAAGTTTTATATAACCTAGATTTCCAAAACAACATAATTTCAACTCAATTTGAATGATCTACTAATAGTTTAATTTTCAACCAAGCTAATCATAAATATAACAAGATAAAATTTAAATATAAACATTACCAAAATCAAATCATTATTCACTATCAAAAATTATATATTCAAAATATACATATCTAGGGTTACTGATTTGATATGCTCATAAGTTTAATATTATTTAAGAGTTGAGATCATTTATAATTTATATATACTATTTTCTCTTTTTACTGAGACACATTTGATGAATACATTTTATTTACATTTTTATTAATATATTTTTATATAATTATTTATTTTTAACATAGTTTTAATAAAATAGAGTTAAATAATTTTGTATTCTATTTACCAATTAATTTGTATATTTTAACTAAATATTTATACATTAGTACAAGAGTGATAAATTAAAGAAGAAAATAATTTTTAATTAAAGAGATTTACTCAACAAAACTACTTCTTATCTAACCAATTACTCTTAAAGAGTTCATTCCTAATTTTGTCAGCAAAAATTCAATTTGCTAGAAAAAGTTTCAAATTTGATTCAACTAACTTAAATAACATATTCACTCATTGAAATACAATTATCAATGATGTGTTGCAAAACATACTTTTGCATAATTTTACAAACCAAGTTCCAACTGATCAAATTAGTCTATTATGGACCTTTATGGGCCTTATACATTACTATAGTTAAAAGCAATGAGGGGGAGATTGATGGAAATGTCCCTACATTCCCAAGAGATGATTTTGATGATGATTCAAGTCAACTACATTCAAGTCAATACATTCAAGATGAATTAAGGACAAGCTGAATTTATGACGTTGGTGAAAATGTGAAACATTTCTCTACATGCCCAAGATATGTTTTTGATAAAGATGATGATTCAAGCAAGCCCAAGATGATTCCTTAAGACTAGATAGAGTCTTAGAATACTGGATATGGAGGTACAAGTTGATGAAGTAATATTATGCATAAGCCTCCAAAGCACAAGTGTGATAAAATTCATAACATGATATTTTTCACTGTCATAATCAATTATGATGCATCGGAAATGGAAAAATGATTTTCTCTATCATAATTGATTATATTGGTAACATAATCAATTATGACAATTCAAATTTGAAAAATATATTTGTTTTGAAGAATAAATATTTTTGAATATATCCTGATTTTTATTCACGAAAATATTAATGTCCAACAACCATTTTCTGATGCTATTTTTCTATTTAATTAAGTTTTGATGAAAAATCAAAATCACACAATTACAGAATTTGAAAATACAATTTACATTCAATCTTTTGAGAAAAGAATTTTGAGCAAGGCAATAGAGATATTTTACACCTTTTGAGAAAACCCTCTTCTCTACTGCCTTCTGTGCTTTCATTGTTAATCACACTTGTTCTTGGAGATTGGCATTCTACAAGCTTCTACAATTTTTCGTCTCCATTACTCAAGTGTGTCTGTTCTTATTTTTATTACATTCATCCTTTTTGTATTGGTCAAAAGGAGGTGTTTTTTTCCTAGTGTGATTCTAGGGAGGTGTTCATCCTTAGTGGGATTCTAAGTAGGTGTTTTCATCCTTTGATTTGTTCAGAGGAGGTGTTCATCCCTAGTGAGATTCTAGGGAGGTGTTCATCCTTAGTGGGTTTCTAAGGAGGTGATTGTCTTTTTAATTAGTTTACTTTTTACTGGTTCTTCTGCTGAGTTGATTGTAATTTGTAAACTGAATTTGAAAGATAGTGAATGGGGAGTCACTCTTGTGTTAAGAGTTGACTGGGAACTGGATGTAGGGTTGGTTATACCCAAACCAATATAAATCTTTGTGTGCTATCCTCTTTCCCTTATCTCTTTCTCTTTCCCTGATTATATTATTGCTTCCACTTTATCTGTGTTCAAACAAATTATTGACTCACAAATAAATTTTTAATTTGACATCTATTTTAATTTGTGCATCTATTCACCCCCCTCTAGATTCCATTTGTCTAACAAGTGGTATCAGAGCTTGGTTAGATAAGATATTTCTAAACGATCTGTCCAGATGTCTATGCAGAATCAGGTTTACAGGGAAGGAGCCTCAATAAACAGACCACCATTATTTGAAGGAGAAGACTATCAGTTTTGGAAGGCGAGAATGGAAATATTTTTACAAATACTAGATTACGGTGTTTGGGATGTTGTACTCAACGGTCCTTACATTTCGATGAGAAAAACGAAGTCTGGAGCTGTTTCAAAGACTTTTGACCAATGGACGCCGGATGAAAACAAGCGTGCCCAATATGATGTAAGAGCCCGAAATGCTATTGTTTCTACCTTAACTCGTAATGAATTTTTCAGGATCTCACAATGCAAGACGGAAAAAGAAATATGAGACACTCTTGAAATAACACATGAAGGAACAAATGAAGTAAAGCGAACATGTAAGAACACACTCATCCAGGAGTATGAATTATTTCAAATGCAGCAAAATGAAAGCATCACGGATTTCCAGACACACTTCACACATATAATAAATCACTTGAAAGCATTAGGAAAAAGTTTTGACAATGAGGAGTTGAGCACAAAGATCTTAAAATCCTTAGACAGGAATTGGCAACCAAAGGTCACTGCTATTACAGAATCAAAGGATCTCACAGAAATGAATATTGCTACTCTATTTGGAAAGCTGCAAGAACATGAGATGAAGCTACAAAGGTTAAAGAACGGTGAATAAAATCAAATCAAGATGATAGCTCTAAAAGCAGAAAAATCTTCACAAAATGAAAGCGAAAATGAAGGTAAGTTTTCAGATTCCGATATGTCTCTTTTTGTTAAACAATTTTCTCGCTTTATGAAGAACAGGAAAAAGAGACAGCAAAGAAAGGAGAAAACAAATAAATTCCGTTGCTATGAATGTGGAAAACCTGGTCATATCAAACCAGATTGTCCGAAACTTAAGAAAAGGAAGAAAGATGTGAAAGAGAAGAAGAAAGAGAAGAAGAAAGAGAAGAACGATAACTATAAGAGCAAACACAAAACTTATATTGTTTGGGAGGATAATGATTCTTCCACAACACAAGAGAGTTCTTCCGAAAGCAATGATGGAGAAGAAGAAGAAAATATTTGCTTGATGACAAAAAGTGATGATGAAGCCTCATCACAGGTAAGTAGTACAAATTCCTTAAATGAATATGATGAGTTATTTAAAGAATACCAAGATATGTATGAAGGTTTTACCAAGTTATCTAAGAAATACAATGCACTTAGGCAAAAGTTTAATGCATTAGAAAATACTGTTGGTATTCTTGAAAAAGAAAATGAGTGCTGAAAGAAAGATGTTGAGAAATCTAAAACTTTGTCTAAAAATAAAGAAGTTGTTAAACCTTGTGAAAATTGTAATCTTTTGGAAAATGAGATTTTCAAGTTAGAGAAAATAATAAGCAATTTTTCAAAATCTTCTAAAAATTTTGATTCGATATTAGGTTACCAAAGAGGAAATTCTAGGAAAGCTGAACTTGGTTACAAACCCAAAGAAAGTCTAGAACCTCATAAAACTATTTTTGTGAAAGATTCAAGGAAAACAGATGTGAAACCAATTTCAAAAACTTTAAAAACTCATTTAGACCTTTTTAAAGAAAACCAACATGTTTTTATTGCATGAAATTAGGTCATACATCAAATTAGGTCATACATCAAATTAGGTCATACATCAAATAGGTTTCCATTTGCATACTTAGAAAGTTTTGTACCAGGTTTCATAGGGGTGGAAATCGGGTTGTAACTTGTCCTCTTAAACTTCTTCAAGACCTCCTCAGTGTTAGACAAATGGCATCTAGAGGGGGGAAGGGTAAATAGATGCCAAATAAAAAATTTATTTTAAGATGTCCAATATTTATTAATTCAATTTTAATTATCAAATTGAACAAAGATAAACAGAAGCGATATAATTAGAGAGATAAAATATCAACAAGATAGAGATAAAAATAAGGGTTGTAAGGAGAGTAATGCAGTGAAAAAGAGATAAGGGAAAGAGAAGAGAACATAGTGATTTATACTGGTTCGGGTATAGTCAACCCTACATCCAGTTCCCAGTCAACTCCTAACACAAGAGTGACCCCAATTCACTATCTTTTAAATTCAGTTCATAAATTACAATCAACTCAGCAAAAAGCAAACTAATTCAAAAGATAATCACCTCCTTAGAAACCCACTAAGGATGAACACCTCCCTAGAATCCTACTAGGGATGAACATATCTTCTGAACAAATCAAAGGATGAACACACCTCCTTATAATCCCACTAAGGATGAACATCTCCCTACAATCCCACTAGGGATGAACACCTCCTCTGAACAAACCAAAGGATGAAAACACCTCCCTAAATAAATCAAAGGGATGAACAATTTCTACATAGGAAACCAAAAAGAAAAACACAATAGAATGACAATGACTACTTAAACCCTAAACAGGGAATTTAACAATCAACCACTTAAGCCCACAAAGGATGAAGGTAATAAAATAAGAACAACCACACCTGGGTAATGGAGACAACAAATTGTAGAAGCCTGTAGAATGCCAACCTTCAAGAACAAGTGTGATTAATAATGAAAGCATAGTAGGCAATGGAGAAGAGGGTTTTGGTAAAATATCTCTGTGGTAATGAAGAAGAGGGTTCTCTCAAAACATGTAAAATATCTATGTTGCCTTGCTCAAAATTCTTTTCTCAAAACTGATTGAATGTAAATTGTATTTTCGAATTCTGTAATTGTGTCTTTTTTATTTTCCATCAAAACTTAATTAAATAGAAAAATAACATCAGAAAATGGTCGTTGGACATTAATATTTTCGTGGATAAAAATCAGGATATATTCAAAAACATTTATTCTTCAAAATAGATACATTTTTGAATTTGAACTATCATAATCGATTATGTTACCAGTATAATCAATTATGATAGAGAAAATCGTTTTTCCATTTCTGATGCATCATGATTAATTATGACAGTGAAAAATGTCATGTTACGAAATTTTATCACACTTGTGCTTTGGAGGCTTATGCATAATATTACTTCATCAACTTGTACCTTCGTATCCAGTATTCTAAGACTCTATCTAGTCTTCAGGAATCATCTTGGGCTTGCTTGATGTTTGAATTAAATCTTTATCAAAATCATATCTTGGGCTTGCTTGATTCTTGAATGTTGTTGACTTGAATCATCATCAAAATCATCTCTTGGGAATGTAGGGACATATTTCACATTATCATCAATCTCCCTCTCATTGCTTTCAATCTCCCCCTTTTTGATGATGATCAAAGAAACACCTGAAATGAATTAAAATGCTTGACTCTATATAGCCAGCTCAAGATTAGCACAAATTTGCACAGTATAGCGTAACACATATTAACACATATTTGTATCAAGTGTTAGAGTTTCTTAATCTCTCCCTGGATATATTAATAACAAGACTCCCTCTAACTCATATGAGCAAAGACTTCTCTTAACTCCCCCTGTTTAATTCAGAGATAGAAATAAATTTCACACAAATTTTAATTCATCAAAAAATCTTCCCCTGTTTTATTGATAATTACAAAAAATATTTCAAGAGAAAAAAAATCTCTCCCTGTTTCATTGATAATCAAAAAATATTGTAAGAGAAAAAAATCTCCCCCTGTTTCACACAGATTAATATCATCAAAATCTCTCTCTGTTTCATTGATAATTATGAAAATTATTGCAATAGAAATTGAGCACAAATTTGCACATATTAGTATATAAACCATGGCAGAGAAGATAATGCATCACAAAGTATCATAGAGAAGAACATCATATTAAAGAGACAATATCTAGGATACCCAAGGCAAATGAAGAGAGAGAAAGATAGGGAAATGAAATGATTGCAGAGATAATGGAATGAAATGTAGTAGTTTCTGAAATTACAGTCTTCTTATTGAGGCGACTTTCAAATTCAATTTTAAATTCACTCATATTCCAAATTTCAAATTTCAAATTCAAATTGCAACGAATTTCAAATTTCAAACTTTCAAATTTTAAACTTTCAAATTTCAAAACTTTCAAATTTCAAATTTTCAAAATTCAAAATTCAAACTTCCAAATTTCTAAGTTGGTTAACAATCGAATTTATGTGACAGATAAGTGCAGATATTCAATGCAGAGGTATGAGAGATAATAATAAACTTATCTTTGTAATATTTTCCTATTCATCTAGCTTGTTCCTGTACACCGATTTAACTCCAATAACCTGCATTGATTTCTTATCCTTGATAATTACCTGCAACATCAACATACAAATCTAGGTACCCTTTAATTATTTTTGGGTCCTTAAGAAGGTTAGTAGAATCACAAGTCTCTGTTAAAAGACTAAGGATAAAAGATTAGAACCATGATATAATGATCGATTATCACAACACCTTCAGAATAAACATAATTGATTATGACAGCAAGAAATTTTTTTTTTTCGAAAATTCATAATCTATTAGATGCTCAAACTATCATCTAGACATGTATAAATGTTTTGTTCCTTTAGACACCCATTCATATTTGCCATTAGATATGCCAAAATATTTTATGTAATATCTATTTGATGTATGATCTAATTTCATGCAATAAAAACATGTTGGTTTTCTTTGAAAAGATCTAAATGAGTTTCTTAAAGTTCTTAAATTTGGCTTCACAGCTGTTTTCCTTGACTCTTTCAAAATAAAATTATATGGTTCTAGACTTTCTTTGGATTTGTAACCAAGTCCAACTTTGCTATAATCCCCTCTTTGATAACCTAATATAGGATCAAGATTTTCAGAAGATTTTGAAAACTTGCCCATTATTTTCTCTAACTTGAAAATCTCATTTTCCAAATGATTACAATTTTCACAAGGTTTAGCAACTTCTTTATTTTTAGACAAAATTTTAAATTTCTCAACATCTTTCTTTAAGCACTCATTTTCTTTTTCAAGAATACCAACAATATTTTCTAATGCATTAAACTTTTGTCTAAGTGCATTGTATTTCTTAGATAACTTGGTAAAACCTTCATACATATCTTGATATTCTTTAAACAACTCATCATATTCATTTAAGGATTTTCTACTGCTTACCTATGATGAAGTTTCTTATGATGAGGCTTCATCATCACTTTTTGCCATAAAGCAAAGATTTACTTCTTCTTCTCCATCACTGCTTTCGGAAGAACTCTCTTGTGTTGTGGAAGAATCATTATCCTCCCAATCAATATAAGATTTGCATTTTCTCTTATAGATATTGTTCTTCTCTTTCTTCACATCTTTATTTTCTTTATTAAGTTCTGGACAGTCTGGTTTGATATGACCAGGTTTTTCACATTCATAATAATGGTATTTATTAGTTTTCTCCTTTCTTTGTTGTCTCTTTTTCCTGTTCTTTATAAAGAGAGAAAATTGTTTAACAAAAAGAGACATATCAGAATCCGAAAACTTACCTTCATTTTCGCTTTCATCTTGTGAAGATTTTTCTACTTTTAGAGCTATTGTCTTGGTTTGATTCTGTTCACCATTCTTTAACCTTTGTAGCTCCATCTCATGTTCTCGCAACTTTCCAAATAGAGTAGCAATATTCATTTCTATGAGATCCTTTGATTATGTAATAGTAGTGACCTTTGATTGTCAATTCTTGTCTAAGGATTTCAAGATATTTGTGTTCAACTCCTCATTATCAAAATTCTTTCCTAATGCTTTCAAGTAATTTACTATATGTGTGAAGCGTGTTTGGAAATCTGTGATGCTTTCATTTTGCTGCATTTGAAACAATTCATACTCCTAGATGAGTGTGTTCTTACGTGCTCGCTTTACTTCATTTGTTTCTTCATGTGTTACTTCAAGAGTGTTCCATATTTCTTTTGTCGTCTTGCATTGTGAGACCCTGAAAAATTCATGACGAGTTAAGACAGAAACAATAGCATTTCGGGCTCTTACATCATATTGGGCACGCTTGTTTTCATCCGGTATCCATTGGTCTAAAGTTTTTGGAACTACTCCAGACTCCGTTGTTATCATCGAAATGTTGGGACCGTTAAGTACAACATCCCAAACACTGTAATCCAGTGTTTGTAAAAATATTTTCATTCTCGCTTTCCAAAATTGATAGTCTTCTCCTTCAAATAGTGGTGGTCTATTTATTGAGGCTCATTCCCTGTAAACCTGATTCTGCATAGACATCTTGATAGATCGTTTGGAAATATCTTATCTAATCAAGCTTTGATACCACTTGTTAGACAAATGGCATCTAGAAGGGGGCGAATAGATGAACAAATTAAAATAGATGCCAAATTTAAAATTTATTTTAAGATGTCCAATATTTATTAATTCAATTTTAATTATCAAATTGAACAAAGATAAAACGGAAGCAATATAGTCAGAGAGATAAAATATCAACAAGATAGAGAAAGATAGAGATAAAATAAGGGGCATAAGGAGAGTAATGCAATGAAAAAGAGATAAGGGAAAGAGAATAACACACAGTGGTTTATATTAGTTCGGGTATAGCCAACCCTACATCCAGTTCCCAGTCAACTCTTAACACAAGAGTGACCCCAATTCACTATCTTTTAAATTTAGTTTATAAATTACAATAAACTCAGCAAAAAGCAAACTAATTCAAAAGACAATCACCTCCTTAGAAACCCACTAAAGATGAACACCTCCCTAGAATCCCACTAGGGATGAACACCTCCTCTGAACAAATCAAAGGATGAAAAACACCTCATTTGCCACCAATACACAAAGGATGAACACCTCCCTAGAATCACACTAGGGATGAACACCTCCCCGAACAAATCAAAGAGATGAAAACACCTCCTTAGAATCCCACTAAGGATGAACATCTCCCTAGAATCCCACTAGGGATTGTCGCCGCCATCAGAAGAGATGGTCGAAGTGACGCGATGATTTTGAATGACTCGCGTTTTAAAAAGGTGTTCAACGCTTTTAGGTTTTCTGATAACTGGGTTGATCCTAAAGGCGAGGTTTTCGAAAAGGATTCTATGGAGTCGTCACTAATGTTTTTACCGTAAACATAAAAAAAGGAAGAAAAGGCGTTGGTTTTAGAAAACCAACTTTGGCCATTACAACCAGAGTTGGGTAAGGGAGTTAATTACGTGTGGGGAAGGTGTTAGCACCCCACAATGCCCCTTTCGGGTTCCCTATGATGGACTAGTTTATAAAATAAAGACTAAAAAACTATGCTTTTACCCTATTTATTTATCTGCTTGCATAATTTAATTGTCTACATGTCTTAATGTCTAATGCATACAAAGAAAGCATTTTAAAGAAAGCAGTAAAAGAGAGAACAGGTAAGAAAGCTCTAAAGCAAGTTTTGTATTAATTCCTTCAAGATTGATGATGCTTTTTGGCTATCCCCTCACTCTACAACGTTGCTCACTCCTTTACCGAACAAAAAACTCTAGCTACAGAGTGTCTAAAAAGAGCACTCGAACTCCGGAAAGTGCTCAGAGTTGGCCTAGAGAGAGTTTAAGGAGGTAGGAGAGTATATAAGAGTAAAGAATGCGTGGTTGTGTGTGAAATGAGGGGGGGAAAGGACCCTATTTATAGAAATTCGTGTCAGTCAGGCCGAGACGGCCGTCTCGCCTTGTGAATGGTGAGACGGTCATCTCGCCAAACGTGACGGACTTCTCGTCCTTAGAAGGCGAGACGACCATCTTGCCAAACAAGACGGTCGTCTCGACCTTAGAAGGCGAGACGACCGTCTGGCCAAACAGGACGGTTGTCTCAGGCTTCAGGTCGAAAATCTCTTATTTTCATGTACAAAAGACCCTCCTATCCTAAAATGGAGTTTAGTAAACATGTCTAGGGACCTAAAAAGGCCTTGTCCATCTTCAAACAGAGGTCTTCTGGCTAGATTGTGAAGCCGGGAAAGATTTGGGGTCTACAACTACGCCCCCTTCACCCGACCAATTGACTATGGGCTAATGTGTCGTAAGATCGATTGGCGGGTGAAGGAGTTAACCCTCTTGCCTGGTTGTCCTTCGGATGCTCCTCTTGACGTGGTAGCTGACCCTCTAGATGATAGATGTGTGGTTAATGGGTATGAACCCCCATCTCGTTTGAAGTCTTCTTCTGAAAGACTTGGTCGGAGTCCCCTTTTGTAAGACTCGATGAGTATAAACCCCCATCCAGTTTTAAGTCCTCGTCTGAAAGACATGGTCAGAGTACCCTTTTGTAAGACTCGATGAGTATAAACCCCCATCCGGTTTGAAGTCCTCTTCTGAAAGACTTGGTTGGAGTCCCCTTTTGTAAGACTCGATGAGTATAAACCCTCATCCGGTTTGAAGTCCTCTTCTAAAAGACTTGGTCAGAGTCCCCTTTTGTAAGACTCAATGAGTATAAACTCCCATCCGGTTTGAAGTCCTCTTCTGAAAGACTTGGTCTGAACTGATGTAATAGCGGCTTAGTGATCTCGGTCGTGCGATAACTCCATGGGGACTAGTTTTTTGTTTGAAAATTGTTTTTGACTTTTCCTGTAGTCGTCCAACTTGTCGATCACTGGGGATTCTTGATTCTTTTTGGACTTTTTCGATAGACGTCCAGTTTGTTGGTTGCTGGAGATTTTTTATGAATGCCTCTTAGGTAGGCAGGAATCCATTGAGGATTTGTTGATTTTTGTGATGCCTCTGAGTAGGCAAATACTTCAATGGAAGTTAAGACTTTTGGTTGCCTTTCTTTTGCCTCTGAATAGGCTGATAATCCTTTCGGGGATGTTGGCTCTTTGCTCGCCAAGTCTTTCCTATGCGTAGGCACATAACTCTCTGAGGATGAATATGAAGTTTTGCTTTTGCAGTAGACTCATTGAGGATGATCTTTCTTTTTTATTGATCCACCGGGGAATTGGTTGACTTTCTGGGGATCATATTTTGATTTCCCTTTGGGGGATGGAGACATGCCTCCTTGACTGTGTTAGTGCGGGCTGGCTTTGTGAAGCTCTTATTCTGCTGGGGAATGGAGTATTTGATGATGATAAGGAGAGCCGGCTTTGTAAAGCTCTTATTCTACTTGAGAGGAATGGGATTTCCAATCCCTTGATTTGCTCTATTTCTGTGTGACCCACTTGAGGAATTATTGGCTACCTAAAATTTAGGATTTTATTTAATTTCGCCTTTTTCCACGATTTATCACTTTTTGCGCGATTTGAAATTTGGCTTTTTTGCTGGGATATTGCGTGTGCCTTTTTACTTTTTAGTTTCTTTTATGCACGCATGTTTTTTCTTCTTTTTTCTTTTTGTGACCTACTTGAGGGTTATTGGCCTTCCTTTGTCATGGCCTTTTATTTTTGGGCATCCGCTGGGGATGAAGGGTTTTCTTTTCCTTTCTTCTCCTTTTCTTCTTTCTTCTCTTTTTTTTTGGAAAAGCCTCTAAATTCTTCCCTTTGCGTGTTTTCATCTTGGCGGGTCATGAGCAATGCCCTTCAAGCATAATACTTTTTCACCGTATCGGAGTTGACCGAGTGTTGAAGTTCTTTTTTATCCATGTCAGTGAGGATAAGAGCTCTTCCTAAGAAAACTCGTTTAATCACAATTTGCTGCCCATTTTCCTATTTTGTCTTTTTGGGCCGGAAGTAATTTGTTTACCATTAAATTCCCCCTCATGGTAAATATGGGGGTTGACCTTGTTTTGTCGTAAACCCTTTGATCTTCTTTTGGTGGGTTTGCCCTTGACATATGGCGTCTAACCGTTCTTCTTCAATTATGCATCGACTTTGGACCCACTAAGCTTTTATCAGTTTTGCTTCCATGGTGACTCGTCAAGGAAGGTATCTCGACCTCTTTTGGGAGTACGACCTCCATGCCATATGTAAGGGATAATAGAGTAACTCTCGTGGAGGTTCGTACAGACGTTAGATATCTTATGAAGGGCAGAGGGTAACGATCCTTGTAGTTTTAGACCATGTTCGGGATGATCGTCTTAATGTTCTTATTGGCTACCCCTTACTGCACCGTTCAGTTTAGGTCGATAGAGAGAGGGTTTATGGTATTGGATTTTGAGATCTTGGCATGTCATACGCATGCGTCCACATACTCTATTGGCAATTGTACCAATCCTTCCCTGACATTATTGTCGATTTGGGTATTAATACTTGTTTCCTTCTTATCGTTTCCTTGCCCCCAAATCAGTGGCCTTGTTTCTTCCTAATCGGACCATATAGATTGAGCTTCTCTTTTTTTAACAGCTTTTGTATGTCCGGGGAGACAGTCCCCTTCTCATTGTCTGACTCAGTCCATTCGCCTTCGACTTTCGGATCCCCAAAGAGTCATCCATCACATACATGATTGTTTTTATTTGGTTCTGTTTAGGCTTAGATTTTATCATCATTTATTTTGAAATAATAATGAGGGAGAAAAGAATGAAAAAGAATATGAATGTTTATGCAAATTCCTCATTGTATTGATGAAAACAAAATATTTATAAAGCCATTTTAATCAAAGATCTCGCGGCCACGGGCGGGGATCGCGAGAGATGCAAGAAGCTTAAAAATATGAAGAGCCCTAATCAGTTGGCCTTCTCTTATCCAACCCCACTATTCTGGTTGTGATAGAGGCATGGTATCCACATTAGGAACGGGAGCGTCAAAGGTGATCCACCCGACATCCAACAACTTTTGGACCTTATACTTCAAGGTCGTATAATTCTCGTCGGAATGCCTAGGAGCGCCTGAGTGGTAATCACATTTTTCGTTCAGCTTGTACCAATCAGGGTAGGGTGGATCCATCCTCTTCGGAGACACACGTACTAGGAGGTTGGCCTCTACCAGCTTTGTTAGCAGACTCCCATAGGATGTTGGAAGGAGAGTAAATTTTCTCTCTTGATTCCTCGACTGCCTTGCTGGTCGTGAAGAGGAAGAAGGAGTAGCAAGGTTGATGTAATTCACGCTTCTTTCCTCCCTCTTGCTAAGGAACTTTTTGAATGGGGCATAGGATGAGGAAGGTTGTGCAATCCTCCCACTTTTCAGTCCTCACTCCACTCTCTCGTCGATGGTTACCACAATCGTAAAAAGTCGACGTGCTCCCTATCATCTTATCATAATAGGGACCCGTCAACGAATTGATGAACAAGGATATGGTTTCCTTATCTGATAGCGGAGGCTCTACTTGGGCAGCCAACTCCCTCTAATGCTGAGCATATGCCTTGAAGGGTTCGTCGTTTTTCTTACTCAAAGCTTGTAGATCTGACCTATTCGGGGCCAAATTGATATTATATTTGTATCGACAAAGGAAGGAATCTGCCAGCTATTTCTAGTTTTAGACTTGCCCCCCTTCCAACTACATTTACCAATTCAAGGTTGAGTCGGACAAACTCTCCTGAAAGTAGTGGATCAGGAGCTCTTCGTTGTTGGCATATGGAGTCATCTTACGACAGTATATATTAAGATGGCTTTTGGGGCAAGTCATTCCCATATACTCTGGGAAATCTGGAACCTTGAACTTTGGGGGGAATTAGATATTCTTGACGAGGCACATATCATCCGCCTCTTTAACATCAAAATTATTTCCCTCCATAGCCCTTAACCTCTCTTCGAGGGCAGAAATCTGATGCTTGGAAACTTCAGGAGGTTGGATGATTATTGTCCTCGCTTTGGGCTGTACGTGAGCTCCCTGCTCAAGCTCATGGTCGGAGCCCTCCTCTTCCTCATCATGTGAGGCATGGTCACTGTAAGGGTTCTCCTTGTGTAAGTTCTGCTGACGCATTAACTCCATTAACTACGCCATTTGTTCTTTCATGGAGTTATCAACGGTGAGCTTGTGGTTCTGTTCTTCTAATTATTCCATCCTCTTGGCTTTCTGCACACGAGTGAGGACAGGAAGAAAACCATCCACTTTCTAGAATGCATAATGAATTAGGGTTTTTATTTTTATTTTAAAATGAAATTATTAGTGTGGGATAGATACGCCTTAAGACAAATGGCTTTCGGTATTATCCTTAAGGCTTACGCTTCACGGAGCACCATACCCCCTTTGGTGTGATGGTTCCTTCCCCATCGAAGGTTACCATGCACTTAGGTCTCTTTCGCCTTTGTCTTAAGAATATCTAATGCCCCCTAGAATGGATGTGGTTATGCATGCACTAGTACAAAAAGGACCTTTTATGATAAAAAAAGACGAAAAATGTTCAAAGTAAGATAACTTTTGACTGAGATGTCGGATTTGGACGCACAACATATCAAAACGAAGAGGAAAAGGTGAAGAACAGGGTAAAAAATTCCCAAAGGGGATTTGTCCCAACAATTTTCCCAAAAAATTCTTCTAAGATTCCCAAAAAATGCTCCTAAGATTTATTAAGACTCATTCTGCACTAGTGATGAGGGATTTATTAAGATGATGCGTATGCATACTTTCCTTATGCATTTATTTTCTCTCATGGTTTTACCACTTATGAGATGATGTGGGTATGAATGATTGACTTTGTCAAAATCTCTTTATTATTTTTTTTTAACCCTTTATCTCTTTTGTAGGTCCACGTGGCTACTTAACTTACAAAGAACCTGAAACCAGGCTAGCTAAAATGTAGACTGTCCGAGATAAAGTTGTTTATTATGAAAATTTGGTTTTATAACCCCTTATCTCTTCTATAGATCAATGTGCCTACTTAGCTTACAAAGAACTTGAAACTAGGCTAGCTTAAATGAAAACTATCCGAGATAAGGTTGTTTATTGCAAAAAAGATTTTAAAATAAGATTTTTTTTAGATTTTTATTTATTTATTTTTGTTGTTGTATGCTTATTCTATGCAACAACACAAATGCTACAAATACCACTTCATCAACTTGTACCTCCATATCCAATATTCTAAGACTTTATCTTGTCTTCAGGAATCATCTTGGGCTTGCTTGATGTTTGAATGGAATCTTTATCAAAATCATATCTTGGGCTTGCTTGAGTCTTGAATTTTGTTGACTTGAATCATCATCAAAATAATCTCTTGGGAATGTAGGGACATGTTTCACATTTCCATCAATCTCCCCCTTAATGCTTTCATTTGAAACTGGTTTCACACCTGTTTTCCTTGACTCTTTCACAAAAATAGTTTTATGAGGTTCTAGTCTTGTTTTGGGTTTGTAACCAAGTCCAGCTTTGCTAGAATTCCCTCTTTGATAACCTAATATAGAATCAAGATTTTCAGAAGACTTTGAAAACTTGCTTATTATTTTCTATAACTTGAAAATCTCATTTTCCAAATGATTACAATTTTCACAAGGTTTAACAACTTCTTTATTTTTAGACAAAGTTTTAAATTTCTCAACATCTTTCTTTAAGCACTCATTTTCTTTTTCAAGAATACCAACAGTATTTTCAAATGCATTAACCTTTTTTCCTAAGTGCATTGTATTTCTTAGATAACTTGGTAAAACCTTCATACATATCTTGATATTCTTTAAACAACTCATCATATTCATTTAAGGATTTTGTACTGCTTACCTGTGATGAGGTTTCTTGTGATGAGGCTTCATCATCATTTTTTCCATAAAACAATATTTGTTTCTTCTTCTCCATCACTGCTTTCGAAAGAACTCTCTTGTGTTGTGGAAGAATCATTATCCTTTCAAGCAATATAAGCTTTGTGTTTGTTCTTATAGATACCATTCTTCTCTTTCTTCTTCTCTTTCTTCTTCTCTTTCATATCTTTCTTCTCTTTCTTAAGTTCCAGACAATCTGGTTTGATATGGCCAAGCTTTCCACATCCATCGCACTCGTACCTATTGATTTTCTCTTTTCTTTGTTGTCTCTTTTTCCTGTTCTTCATAAAACGAGAAAACTTTTTATCTAAAAGAGATATATCGGAATCCGAAAACTTACCTTCATTTTTGCTTTCATCTTGTGAATATTTTTCTGGTTTTAGAGCTATCGTTTTGGCTTAATTCTATTCACCATTCTTTAACCTTTGTAGCTCCATCTCATGTTATCGCAACTTTCCAAATAGAGTAGAAATATTCATTTTTGTGAGATCCTTTTGTTAGAAAAGTAGTTTTAGATCAAGAGGGGGGGGTGAATTGATCTTTGAAAGTTTTTCGCAAATAACAGATTATCTATTTGTAAAAATAAGATTTCAGATCTGTTCTTGAATCACAAAGCAAGCAATAAAAAATAAACGCAGCAACAAAATTAAAAGAGGAGAAAGGTTTAGAAAGATATCACCGGTGTTTATACTGGTTCACCCAATACCAGGGCTACATCCAGTCTCCAGCCAAATTCCAGCTGGGTTCTACTAGATCAAATGTTTTACAGATTACAATCTTACACTTAATCTACCAGAAGAACCACAATTCCAGTTCCTGCACCTAACCTTTCACCAAGAACCAAATTCCAGTTCTTGACAACCCCTACAACCAAATTCCAACTGCAGAGAAACTAGTGCCCACAATTCCAGGCACCAAACAATACAAAAAGAATGTAAAGAACTGAAAAGAAGAAACTAGAATGCTCAAACCAGTTTTATGCAATTCTGTAGTGTGTTTCTTCTCCAAAAGAAAGCAATTTGCCTCAAGAAAGAATTTCAAAGAACTTCACAAAAACTGGCGCGAATCTTTCTTGAAAGAGTGCTAAAGTTTGCTTGCTTGATTGCTAAAGATTGATATTCAATTGTTGTGTTTAAAATGTTCAAGCCAAACTGTTTTTAAAGAAGATTTTCAAAACTGCTGGTTTAATCAATCTGTTAAAAGATTCTTTTAATCTGTTAAAAGTGTAGTTTTAATCTGTTAAAACTTCTTTTAATCCATTAATACGTTCTTGATTCTTTAACAGATTTATTTTAACTGATACGACAACGTTTATATCAATTAAAACTCTTTACAAAAAATCTTCTAATTTGATTTAATCGATTGTTTCGCGATTCAATCGATTAATATACTGCAAAACTTTCTTGTAAAACTTTCCAAGTTATTTTAACTGATAAAAATAAGTTTTAATCGATTAAAATGCTGTGAAGAAATTTTCTAAGTTGTTTTAATCGATTGAAACGTGTTTTAATCGATTGAAAAAACTCTGATCGGTCATAACTCAATTCTGATCTATCATATCTGATTCTGATCGTTCATAATTGCATTATGATCGATCATCCTGAATGTTAAGTGGATTTAATCGATTAAAACCAAGTTGTATCGATTAAAATACTGAAAAACACTTCTCTCGAACATTCTAAGTGAATTTAATCGGTTATTTCAAAAGCTGTATCGGTTAAAAACTTGTTTAAGAAAGCTTTTGTCAAAATACTTTGTTTTTAACTTGTTTAAACGATTTTAGAGGCATTTTGCAAAATCTTTTAAGTGAAGAAACCTCATGCAACAGAAAAGATAAAAATGATTATACCTAAGCATAGCTGCCGACACACTAATCTCTCTATTCTTTTATCTAAGTGACTGTTGATCGCTACAAAGTTGACTTTGACTTTATCTTTGACTTCATCAAATCAACAGGATCTTTGTCAGAGTATTTCAATAAGATCTTCATCACTTACAGTCTCCCCCTATTTGATGAAGACAAACACCATTTTGAAAAATAACTCTGCAAAAGAAGCCACTTGATAAAACAGATTAGTGAGTAATAAAGAAATGAATTATTTTCCTATTTCTCCCCCTAAATTGTTGCTTCCTAAATAAAGAATTATCTCTGATCAAAAGTAAAGCAACTAAAGCAACTATTCTCCCCCTTTTGACTTCATAAAAAAAAATAGGGAACAGAAGAGAGCAAATGTGTGTAATAAGTTTTATATTTTGAAAATTTAAAAAAATGAATACGATATCTTACTCATGTAAAGAGCAATCAAAGTTGATTCAAACTTATCTTCATTAACACGTTTGTAATGAATACAATTAACACGTGTAAAGATAAGGGAATCACGCTTTAGTAGCATGTTACAAGAACAGCCATTAACTAAAGCCTTTAATTTTTCTTTCCAGAATAAAAATCGATTAAAAACAGGACAAAATCGATTAAAAGGTTCTTGTTTAATGATTTTAATCGATTGAAATAAAGGTTTAATCCATTAAAACAGTGAAGGACTTCGAAAGTATGAAACATAAGTGCATTTAATCGATTAATTCGACATTTGATCGATTAAGACAGTAAAGAAAAATGTTGTATAAATTCTTTTAATCGATTTAAAAGATTTTTTATTGATTAAAACAACCAGTTTTGCAAACTAAGGAATGTTTGATGCATCTAAAATGCCTAATTCAGTGCGAATTTTGAAAAACCGATCACGAGCAAGAGGTTTTGTAAAAATATCTGCTAGTTGTTTTTCAGTTTCTATAAAGAAGATTTTGCAATCACCTTTCAAAACATGATCTCTAATGAAATGATGTCTTATTTCTATATGCTTTGTCCTAGAATGTTGGATTGGATTTTTAGTTAACATAATAGCACTAGTATTATCACACAAGAGAGGAATTTTTCTGAGAATTAACCCATAATCCTCAAGCTGTTGTTTGATCCAAAGAGATTGAGCACAACAACTCCCAGCTGCAATGTATTCGCTTCAGCTGTAGAAAGAGCAACACATGACTCGCTTTTATCGTGCCATGAAATTAGACTGCTTCCAAGGAGATGACAGATGCCACTCGGTGCTTTTCCTATCAAGCTTACAACCTGCAAAATCCGAGTCGAGTATCCAACTAGATTTAGTTTTGACTCACCTGGATACCATAACCCAACATTTAAGGTTCCTTTGAGATATTTGAGGATCCTTTTGCAGCAAGTAAGATGAGACTCTTTTGGTGCAGATTGGAACCTGGCACACATACAAACACTAAACATAATGTCAGTCTACTTGTCGTTAAATATAGCAAAGAACCAATAAGCCCCCTATATTTAGTTTCATCAACAAATTTTCCTTTTTCATCGTAGTCAAGATAGCAATTTGTGGACATAGGTGTTGATGCCTCCTTGCAGTTGTTCCATCTCAAATTTCTTTAAGAGTTCTGTGCAAGTATTTGGATTGATGAAGAAAGCTTCCTTCTTGAAGTTGTTTAACTTGTAATCCAAGAAAGTAGTTGAGTTCCCCCATCATAGACATCTCAAACTCACCCTCGCATGTCTTTGATGAAATCTTTACATAAAGACTCATTAGTAGCTCCAAATATGATGTCATCAACATATACTTGAACCAGAATTACATCATTATTCAATTTCTTTAGAAATAAAGTTTTGTCAACCAAACCTCTTTGATAGCCCTTTGAAATAAGAAAATTACTTAACCTTTCATACCATTGTCTTGGGGCTTGTTTGAGACCATACAGAGCTTTCTTCAATCTATAAACATATTTTGGATGAATATGATTTTCAAACCCAGGTGGTTGAGTAACAAAAACTTCTTCATTCAAGTAGCCATTCAAGAAAGCGCTTTTGACATCCATTTGAAATAACCTGAAATTTTTAATTGCAGCATAGGCAAGTAATAGTCTAACAGCTTCTAATCTAGCCACTGGAGCATATGTTTCATCAAAATCAATTCCTTCTTGCCGATTATATCCTTTAGCAACCAATCTAGCCTTGTTTCTAGTTATTATGCCATTTTCATCCATTTTATTCCTAAAAACCCATTTTGTTCCTACAATATTGGCATTATCTAGTTTTGGAATTAATTCCCATACCTCATTTCTTGTAAATTGGTTTAATTCATCATGCATAGCATTAATCCAATTATTATCTTTCAATGCATCAGATATGTTTTTAGGTTCAATTTGTGATACAAATGCCATGTGATTGCAAAATTTATTTAAAGATCTTCTAGTGGAAACTCCCTGATTTATTTCACCAATGATGTTGTCTATTGAAAGATTTCTTGGAGTTTTCCATTCCTTGGGCAGTTCCTCTTCAGCTTTCTTCAATTTCTTCAACCTCGTTTTTGAGAAACTGTTGATTCTAGCAGCTTTAACCGATACATTTTATCGCTTAAAATATCTTCTTCTGTACTATATTCGAAACATTCTGCATATTTGGGTTAGTTTCATCAAATGTAACATGGATAGATTCTTCTACAGTTTTTAGCCTTTTGTTAAAGATTCTATAAGCATGGCTATTCAATGAATACCCCAAGAATATACCTTCATCCGATTTGGAATCAAATTTTCCAAGATTTTCTTTTCCATTGTTTAATACAAAAACTTTACTTCCAAATACTCTAAAATAGTTTATGTTAGGCTTTTTACCTTTGAATAATTCATAAGGGGTTTTCTTAAGAAAGGGTCTGATTAAAACACGGCTTAACACATGGCAAGCAGTGCTAACGACATCAGCCCAAAAATATTTTGGTAATGCTTTCTCATTAAGCATTGTCCTAGCAAGCTCTTCAAGAGAACGGTTTTTCCTTTCAACTACACCATTCTATTGAGGAGTTCTAGGAGCAGAAAAATTATGTTTGATACCATGTTTATCACAAAATTTATTGAATTTTTCGTTTGAAAATTCTCCCCCATGATCACTTTGAATACAAGAAATAAAATAGCCTTTTTCATTTTGAATTTGTTTCGCAAATTTCTTAAACAAATGGAAAGTATCAGATTTTAATTTCAAAAACAATGTCCAGGTAAATCTTGAGTAATCATCTACAATAACCAGTGCATATAGATTTCCTCCTAAGCTCATAGTTCTAGAATGACCAAAGAGATCCATGTGCAAAAGTTCAAGAGGTCTAGATGTTGAAACAATATTTTTTTGTGAAAAAGAATTTTTTACTTGTTTCCCCTTTTGACATGCATCACATACTTTGTCTTTCACAAACTTGAGGTTAGGTAGGCCAATTACAAGATCTCTAGAAATCAGTTTGTTAAGATGATTCATATGAATACGAGCTAACCTCCTATGCCATAACCAGGAATCATTCTCTTTAGAAATTAAGCAACAGTTCTTAGCAGAATTAGTATCTAACATGTAAATATTGTTGATCCTCTTACCAGTAATCATTACCTATTCTGAATCTGATATGATAATTTGACATTGATTTTGCCCAAAAACAACTGTGTCCTTTATCACACAGCTGGCTAATACTGATCAAATTATGTTTTAAACCCTCAACATATAAAACATTGTTAATAATACCTGATTCTGCACATTTGATGTCACCTATTCCAAGAATTCTTCCTTTATTATTATCACCATAGACAACAGTCCCACCATTCTTTAGTTTAAGATTGCAAAATTTTGTAATATCACCTGTCATGTGTTTGGAACAGCCACTGTCAAGGTACCAGAGATCTTCACTTTGTTTTTCCTGAAATGAATTTAGTATAGTTGCAGTACAAAATGATACAGTTTTGAAATAAACAATTAATTCTGCACTGGAAGTATAATTTTAATCGATTAATTTGATACTCAATCGATTAATCAAGTTCTGAAGAGAATGTATCAGAATAATAATCGATTTAAACGAGGAATAATCGGTTAATTTTATCCTGTTTAATGATTTTAACTGATATGAATCCATTTTAATCGATTAAAACAGTTAAACATTCCAGAGAACATTTTAATCGATTAATTCGCATTTTAACCGATTAAAACTATACGGACAGTTCTTCTGGTATGCTCTGTAAATGATTTTAACCGATTGAAATAGTTTTATATCAATTAAAATACTCAGTCCATGAATCCAGAGACAAAATTCGCTGATTTGATGCACAGGGACTTCCAGATTTTGTTCCTGCAAAACAGATTAGGCATATTTCTGGTACCCTTTAAAATTACTGGGTCCAATTATGTTATATGAAGTGAATTTTTGGGAATCCACTTCATTCTACCTTTAGGTATGGCATATTTCTTAATTCTACAATGTTTAATAGAATGTCCTTTTTTCATGCAATAAAAACATTTAACAAACGGAGACGAAACAAATTTACTATATGCAAAATAATTTTTAAATGCTCTGGTTTTCTTTCCAATAGACGGTGTAAAACCTATGCCACCACGGTCAATAACTAATTTTTGAGAATCGAGTATCATATCAAGACTAGTCTTTCCTTTTTCTAGTTTAGATGTAGTCTTTATTAAATATGTTACTTTTTCTTGCAACTCAGGACAATGTTTACAATCTCTAACATTACACATGCAATCAAAGTTATTATCTATATCTAAATTTTCATTTTTGATTTCTTCATCAACAATTTTCTTTTCAAGAATAGTGATCTTGTTTTCTAATATCCTATTCATGCTTTTTAATCTTTTGTTTTCAGTTTCTATTTTTTTGCTACGGCATGCATTTCATAAAAGGCATCTTGTAAAGAACTATAGTTCAAAGTAGTTGTTGAGTTGGAACTTACACTGGTTATTGGAGAATCCGAATTGACCATTAAGCATGTCTCTGTAGTTTCTTCATAGGCCATTTCAAGGGTTTTCCACATTTGTGCAGCAATTTGGCAGTGTGCTATCCTGAAAAAATCATTTCTATTAAGTGTAGATATGATAATATTTTTGGCAATACAATCATCTTGGATTAATTTCTTTTCACAGTCATTTAAGCTAGACCAATCTTTGTTAATGATATCAGTTTCTTGTTTAATGATATTCCAAACATTTATACTAACAGATTCAATAAAGATCTTCATCCTAATCTTCCAAAAAGGATAATCTGTTCCACAAAACAGTGGAGGTCTATCAATACAAGCACCCTCAGAAAATTTGTTTCCAGCCATGGATCGAAGAACTTGAATAACTTTCAAGCACCTCGCTCTGATGCCAATTGTTAGAAAAGTAATTTTAGATCAAGAGGGGGGGTGAATTGATCTTTGAAAGTTTTTCGCAAATAACAGATTATCTATTTGTAAAAATAAGATTTCAGATCTTTTCTTGAATCACAAAGCAAACAATCAAAAATAAATGCAGCAACAGAATTAAAAGAGGAGAAAGGTTTAGAAAGATATCACCGGTGTTTATACTGGTTCACCCAATACCAGGGCTACGTCCAGTCTCCAGCCAAATTCCAGTTGGGTTCCACTAGATCAAATGTTTTACAGATTACAATCTTACACTTAATCTACCAGAAGAACCACAATTCCAGTTCCTGCACCTAACCTTTCACCAAGAACCAAATTCCAGTTCTTGACAACCTCTACAACCAAATTCCAGCTGCAGAGAAACTAGTGCCCACAATTCCAGGCACCAAACAATACAAAAAGAATGTAAAGAACTTAAAAGAAGAAACTAGAATGCTCAAACCAGTTTTATGCAATTTTGCAGTGTGTTTCTTCTCCAAAAGAAAGCAATTTGCCTCAAGAAAGAATTTCAAAGAACTTCACAAAAACTGGCGTGAATCTTTCTTGAAAGAGTGCTAAAGTTTGCTTGCTTGATTGCTAAAGATTGATATTCAATTGTTGTGTTTAAAATGTTCAAGCCAAACTGTTTTTATAGAAGATTTTCAAAACTGCTGGTTTAATCAATCTGTTAAAAGATTCTTTTAATCTGTTAAAAGTGTAGTTTTAATCTGTTAAAACTTCTTTTAATCCATTAATATGTTCTTGATTCTTTAACAGATTTGTTTTAACTAATACGACAACGTTTATATCAATTAAAACACTTTACAAAAAATCTTCTAATTTGATTTAATCGATTGTTTCGCGATTCAATCGATTGATATATTGCAAAACTTTCTTGTAAAACTTTCCAAGTTATTTTAACTGATAAAAATAAGTTTTAATCGATTAAAGTGCTATGTAGAAATTTTCTAAGTTGTTTTAATCGATTGAAACATGTTTTAATCGATTGAAAAAACTCTGATCGGTCATAACTCAATTCTGATCTATCATATCTGATTCTGATCGGTCATAATTGCATTCTGATCGATCATCCTGAATGTTAAGTGGATTTAATCAATTAAAACCAAGTTGTATCGATTAAAATACTGCAAAAACACTTCTCTGAACATTCTAAGTGAATTTAATCGGTTATTTCAAAACTGTATTAGTTAAAAACTTGTTTAAGAAAGCTTTTGTCAAAATACTTTGTTTTTAACTTGTTTAAACGATTTTAGAGGCATTTTGCAAAATCTTTTAAGTGAAGAAACCTCATGCAGCAGAAAAGATAAAAATGATTATACCTAAGCATAGATGCCGACACACTAATCTCTCTATTCTTTTATCTAAGTGACTGTTGACCGCTACAAAGTTGACTTTGACTTTATCTTTGACTTCATCAAATCAACAGGATCTTTGTCAGAGTATTTCAATAAGATCTTCATCACTGGTTCGGGTATAGCCAACCCTACATCCAGTTCCCAGTCAACTCTTCACACAAGAGTGACCCCAATTCACTATCTTTTAAATTCAGTTCACAAATTACAATCAATTCAGCAAAAAGCAAACTAATTCAAAAGATAATCACCTCCTTAGAAACCCACTAAGGATGAACACCTCCCTAGAATCCCACTAGGGATGAACACCTCTTCTGAACAAATCAAAGGATGGACACACCTCCTTAGAATCCCACTAAGGATGAACACCTCCCTAGAATCCCACTAGGGATGGACACCTCCTCTGAACAAACCAAAGGATGAAAACACCTCCCTGAACAAATCAAAGGGATGAACAGTTTCCACACAGGAAACCCAAAAGAAAAACACAACAGAATGACAGTGACTACTTAAACCCTAAACAGGGAATTTAACAATCAACCACTTAAGCCCACAAAGGATGAAGGTAATAAAATAAGAACAATCACACCTGGGAAATGAAGACAACAAATTGTAGAAGCCTGTAAAATGCCAACCTCCAAGAACAAGTATGATTAACAATGAAAACACAATAGGTAATGGAGAAGAGGGTTTTGGTAAAATATCTCTGTGGCAACGGAGAAAAGGGTTTTCTCAAAACATGTAAAATATCTCTGTTGTCTTGCTCATAATTATTTTGTCGAACTGATTGAATGTAAATTATATTTTCGAATTCTGTAATTGTGTCTTTTTTATTTTCCATCAAAACTTAATTAAATAAAAAAATAGCATCAGAAAATGGTCGTTGGACATTAATATTTTCAGGGATAAAAATCAGGATATATTAAAAAACATTTATTCTTCAAAACAGATATATTTTTGAATTTAAATTGTCATAATCGATTATATTACCAGTATAATCAATTATGACAGAGAAAATCATTTTCCATTTCTGATGCATCATAATTAATTATGACAGTGAAAAATGTCATGTTACGAAATTTTATCACACTTGTGCTTTGGAGACTTATACATAATATTACTTCATCAACTTGTACCTCCATATCCAGTATTCTAAGACTCTATCTAGTCTTCAGGAATCATCTTGGGCTTGCTTGATATTTGAATTAAATCTTTATCAAAATCATATCTTGGGCTTGCTTGATTCTTGAATGTTATTGACTTGAATCATCATCAAAATCATCTATTGGGAATGTAGGGACATATTTCACATTACCATCAATCTCATTACTTTCACTCAACATATCTTTCCTGTGACACAAAGATGTTATCCTTTCCCTGAACAACTTCTAAACCAAGGAAATACTTCATAAGACCCAAGTCAGTCATCTCAAATTCCTTCTTCATCACTTCTTTAAACCCTTCAATCAGCTCGACATTATTTCCCATGAAGATAAGGTCATCAACATATAGGGCAAAAAACATCACATATGCTCCTTTCTTCTTTATGTATAGAGCATGTTCATAAGGACACTGCTCATATCCATTCCTCTTGAAGTAAGTATCAATTCTTTCATTCCATGCTTGTGGAGCTTGTTTTAAGCCATAAAGTGTCTTCTTCAATCTCAACACTTTCTTCTCTTTGCCTCTTCGCATGTATTGTTAAGTGGTAAAAGTCGATGTAATTATGTTTTTAATTGTTATTTAACCACTTAAATCATGTTGATTCTAATCTATTTTTCTCCCAATGTAGGATGAATTTGCATAATACCTTGGTCCAAGAGCAAGGATCATAATTCTCAAGATAATTAAAGAAAAATTGAAAGAAGGAAGAAGATTTTTAACCTGAGATTCACCTAAGTGAGACAGATGCTCACTTGAGCGAAAATACATTAAAGCTCTTTGGAAGTCACTCGCTCAAGCGAACATTTATTCGTTTGAGTGAAAATACATTAAAGCTCTCTAAAAGTCACTCACTCAGGCGAACATTTCTCGCTTGATAAAAAATCATCATTTTTCACTGGAGCGAGTGTTCCGCTTGAGCGAATGATGCGTGACTCAAATTTGTGTGTAAAAATATAAGATGTGTTTTGAGAAGAGAGGCGCGGTAGCTGCTCCAATTTTCGTCCAATATTCAATTCTTCTTCATTTGGATCATTATAATGGCCATCATGAGTGACTAACTTTATTCTCTTAGGATTGGGTGTACTTCCTTTGTACTCTTTTGTATCTTGGTGATATTTTGAGATATTAATCTATGTTCTTGATGTTGATAAACTTATCATTTGTGCCTTTTAATGCTTTTATCTTTGATGTTCATATATATTGGAAAATATATCTTGAAATCTTTGATTAGGTTAAAAATAGTTGCTACATTGATTGCTAGGAATGGTAATGGATGTTTCAATTGCTTAACACCCTAAACATAATGCTAGAAAATATATTAAATGTATGATGAATATATGTTTATAAGGTTTTCTTATGAATTTTATGTTTGAGGAATCAATGTTAATGATTTGAGTAGGTGGCATCGACATTGATAGGTTAATTGATGTTACGAATTTGACTTAGCCATTTTACAAAGGAGGGAAAATGAATTAATTCAATCCTAAGTTCTCATAGTTTATCTTTTCTAAATATATTTTATAGCTCTTTACCATTTATTTTCAACCCAAAATTTTATGAAAAACCAATTTTGTGTTAATACACTTAGTAAGCATATGATTCGGAATTTCCAATGAAACCATTTCTCTTGGAATCGACTTTTATTTAATTGAAATATTGTACTTCAATTGAAAATATTGGTATGCTTGCCAAAAGACCAACAAATATTTCTGGCATCGTTGCCAGGGAACGTCGTGTTCAACATACAAGGATATGAATGTTGAGCATACAAGGATATGAAGCTTGTAGATTTTGATGATGATTCAAGAATAAAGGACTTAAAGATTTGAAGACTTGTAATATTATGTAATAACTCTGTTTTTATGTTTTTGAGTCTGTAATATTAGAGTCCAAAATAGCCAGCACATAGACCACTCTTTAAAAGCTCTAAAAACTCATTTTTATCATAAATACATTGGAATAATAAATTAACTGGCAGGATAATCGATTATTACAGAAAGAAAACCATTTTCGGTATTTGCTCACTGGATTAATCAATTAAATGATCTGTTAATCAATTAACTAGACTCTTAATCGATTAAATGGGTTGTTAATCGATTATCTGGCCCTGTTTTTGCTCCTCTGCGAAAATGGCTCTGGAATAATCGATTAACACTTAAGATAATTGATTATTTGGGTCTGATATGTGTTTTGAAATTCAACATTGGACCAAGTTTCGAAAACCCTATTCCCAATTCATCAAGTTTCGAAAATCCCCAATTCCCAAACCCTATTCTCTCTACTTAAGGTTCTCTAAGGCTCTCTGCAAACTGAACAACCTTTTTCATACAAAGTTAAGAGTTGTGACTGCTAGAGAACTGTTTGTAGGGAAGAAAAAGGGGCTTTTGGAACCTAGTGTGGGCTAGAAGCGATAAGAATCACTGAGTCGGTTTCTTGGTGGATTGTGTGTTGTGCCGTCTCTAGGGAAAGTTGTTCTTCATCCTTTGTGGATTCAAAGGAGGTGTTCATCTCTTGAGTGACTCAAGAGAGGTGTTTTCTTTACCTTATCTTTTCATTTGTAATCTGTTTGTAAAACTGTGATTATAGTGACAACATTAATCCTCTGTTTGAGTGATTAGCAACTAGACGTAGGGTCTTTTGATCCGAACCAGAATAAATCGACTGTGTAATCTTCTATCCCTTCTCTATTTACTTTACACAACATTTTAATCGGTGAAATTTGGGAAAAATTTTAAAACCCTAATTTTTGTTTAAGAAACCAATTCACCCCCTCTTGGTTTTTGTCCGTAAACGCAAACATTCTGCTGCGCGATTCTAACAAGTGGTATCAGAGCTTGCTTTGATAGTCACTCAAATTTCGAAAATGGCCAGACAAAATCAAACGTTTGCCGAGGGTTCTTCTATCAATAGACCCCCACTTTTTGCGGGGCAAAATTATCCTTTTTGGAAAGTTAGAATGCAAATATTTTTGGAGTCTGTTTATAGAGGTGTTTGGGATGCAATTTTAAATGGACCTTTTGTTCCTAAAATTACTGAAAATGGAGAAGAGGTACCAAAACCATTTTCTAGATGGTCGGCTGAAGAAAATAGAAAAGCCCAATATGATGTTAGGGCTAGAAATATAATTTCATCTGCTTTAACCCTTGATGAGTTTTACAGGATATTGGTTTGTAAGAGTGCTCAAGAAATGTGGGAAATGCTAAGAGTAACCCACAAAGGTACCGATGACGTTAAAAGAGCAAGAAAGAACTCATTGATACAAGAGTATGAGATGTTCCGGATGCAACAAGGGGAAACAATTTTTGACGTTCAAAAGCGTTTCACACATATCGTGAACCATCTCACCGGGTTAGGTAAAATTTTTGACATTGATGAATTAAATGTAAAAATTCTTAAATCTTTGGATAGGAAATGACAACCTAAGGTGACAGCCATCACGGGGTCACAAAATCTTGCAACAATGTCTATGGCGGCGCTCTTTGGAAAGTTGAGAGAGCATGAACTTGAACTTGGAAGGCTTAATGATGAAGAAGGTCAACACCAAAAGAGGAACCTTGCCATCAAAACTGAAATTTCCAAGAGTAAGAACAAGAAGGAGGAAGAAGACTCGGAGAATGAAGATGATGAAAATTTGAGTCTCATGATAAAGAAATTTACAAAGTTCATGAAAGCCAAAGGGAAGTAACCCTTCAAAGGTAAGGGAAAGGTAATGAAAGTGATGAAGATCTTATTGAATTACTTTGGCAAAGATCTTGTTGATTTGATGAAGACAAAAATGAAGTCAAAGTTTAAATGATGGAAGTCAAAGGTCACTTAGATAAAAGAATAGAGGGATTAGTGAGTCTGCATCTTTTGCTTAGGTATAATCATTTTTATCTTTCTGCTGCATGAGGTTTCTTCATTTAAAAGATTTTGCAAATGCCTCTAAAAAATGTTTTAATGGTTAAAAACAAAGTATTTTGTTAAAAGGTTTTTAATCAACTATTTTAACTAATAACTTACAAAGCTTTATCAACTAAAATGTTCTTAACACTTTTGTAACAGGTTTTTTAACTGATATGTTTTCGAAATAACCGATTGTTTTCATTAAAAGAAGTTTTGAAAACCTTCTGTCAGTATTTTAACTGATATAGTTTCGAAATAACCGATTAAAATCACTTAAAATGATCAGGGAAGTGTTCTGGCAGTATTTTAATCAATATAACTTCGAAATAATCGATTAAAACCACTTGGAGTACTGTTTGACTGATCAGAATGAGTTTATGACCGATCAGAACTAGATATGATCGATCAAAATTGAGTTATGACCGATTAAAATTATTTTAATCGATTAAACTATATTTCAATCGATTAAAACAACTTAAGAAAATTTGTACTAAGCGTTTTAATCGATTAAAACAGATTTTTATCAGTTAAAATCACTTGAAAAAGTTTACAAGAATATTTTGCAGTATTTTAATCGATTGAAAGACGAAACAATCGATTAAAACACATTAGAAGATTTTTTACAAAGTTTTAATTGATATAAACGTTGTCGTATCAGTTAAAACAAATTTTGTAGAAGTTGATGGCCTCAAGGATGTTGGTGTAAAAGTCTCTAGAGGTAATATTGTTGAATTGCCAGAGTTTAACAAAATTCAATTTTTTCGTACCTGTCTCAAAGACCACGATGATTCGGTGAGAATTTTCAATGCTGGGAAGATGAGGCTTGAATCAAGAATTCTTGCCTTCATTATTGCATGGATGCTTACTCCAAGGGGGAGTAATCATGCTATACTCAATGAGGGTGATTTAGCTCTCATGTATTGTATTGAAAATATGATTCGTGTTAACTGGGTCTATGTTATTAAAGATCACATGGTAAAAGCCAAGAGGCTTGCCGATTATAAATTACCTTATGCCTTGTTAATCAACAAATTTTTTAGACATTTTGCAGTAGACTTAGAAGGTGATTATGTGGAAACTCTGAAAGCATCTAATGAGATTGATGACTCAACCTTACGGAAAATGGGGTTTATTAAAATTGATGAAGAGTGGATCTCTAAAGTTGATGTTGGAATGTCTGAGGATGAGGAAGAAGATGAAGAAGAAGGTGAGCAAGGTGAAATTCCTTCCTCTCCAGCTGCTGCAGAGGTTCCTGAATCCACCAGTGGTCAAGCTTCATATGAGAACATGAAGATCATTCCTTACATGGAGCATCCTGACCGTGGGACTCCTCTGTCTCAATTTGAAAGATCCATGCTTTCTCAAATGGCCATAATGCAGGAAAACCAGAGAAAGCATATGCAGATGCCATATCAACACTTCCAGCAGTCCAATAATCAGTTCACAACCCTTGGAAACCAGATTGTTGATATCTACACCAAACTGGAAGATATGCAGCTCAACCAAGGGAATTGGGATGATTGAATTTGTGGATAAAAAGGGTCCCTTCTTATCTTTTTTATGTCTTATTTCTTTTAATGCTAATTTCTATTTCTGGTCTGTAATATTAATTGGTTGTAAACCAGGAACAATTTTTTTTCTTTACTAAATATATTATAGGTTTTAAGTTGAAACAAAAAAGCCTAGATAGAATTTAACAAAGATCCCTGATAATTTTAGCTGATACAAAATAGATTAGTATCAACTAAAACTAGTTTACATTAGTTAAAACAACTAAATAAGATACTGTTCTGATTTTGATGGTTTTATTGGTTAAAACTTAATCAATGTAATTGATATTACCGTAAAACATTTTCCTAAATGATCGGTTTGACAAAATTTGCACTGAATTAGGCATGATAAATACATCAAACATTACTTGTTTTCAAAACTGGTTGTTTTAATCGATACAAACAAGCTTTAAATCGATTAAAAGCACTTATACAACATTTTTCTTTACTGTTTTAATCGATTAAATGTCGATTCAATCGATTATATCAACTTATGTTTTAAACTTTCGAATTTCATCACTGTTTTAATCGATTAAAACTTTATTTCAATCGATTAAAAACATTAACAAGAACTTTTTAATCATTTCTGTCCTGTTTTTAATCGATTTTTATTCTGGAAATAAAAATTAAAGGCTTTAGTTAATGGTTGTTCTTGTAACATGCTACTAAAGCGTGGTTTCCTTATCTTTACACGTGTTAATTATATTCATTTCAAACGTGTTAATGAAGATAAGTTTGAATCAACTTTGATTAGTCTTTACATGAGTAAAGTATCGTATCCAATTTTTTTTTTTTTGTACTGTTTTCAAAGTTTACAATTTGATACATACCATGCATAATTTTTTGTTCCTCTATTCCCTATTTTTGATGAAGTCAAAAGGGGGAGAAATAATTGCTTTACTTTTGATCAATTTAGGGGGAGAAATAATTCCTTATTCAGGGGGAGCAGCAATTTAGGGGGAGAAATGGGTAAATGATTAATTTTTTATTACTCACTAATCTATATATTCAAGTGACTTCTTCTGCAGAGTTATTATTCAAACAGGTGTCAAAGAGGTGTTTGTCTTCATCAAATAGGGGGAGACTGAAAGTGATGAAGATCTTATTGAATTACTTTGGCAAAGATCTTGTTGATTTGATGAAGACAAAAATGAAGTCAAAGTTTAAATGATGGCAGTCAAAGGTAACTTAGATAAAAGAATAGAGGGATTAGTGAGTCTACATCTTTTGCTTAGGTATAATCATTTTTATCTTTCTGCTGCATGAGGTTTCTTCATTTAAAAGCTTTTGCAAATGCCTCTAAAAAATGTTTTAATGGTTAAAAACAAAGTATTTTATTAAAAGGTTTTTAATCAATTATTTTAACTAATAGCTTACAAAGTTGTATCAACTAAAATGTTCTTAACACTTTTGTAACAGGTTTTTTAACTGATATGTTTTCGAAATAACCGATTGTTTTCATTAAAAGAAGTTTTGAAAACCTTCTGTCAGTATTTTAACTGATATAGTTTCGAAATAACCGATTAAAATCACTTAAAATGATCAGGGAAGTGTTCTGGCAGTATTTTAATCGATTTAACTTCGAAATAATCGATTAAAACCACTTGGAGTACTGTTTGACCGATCAGAATGGGTTTATGACCAATCAGAACCAGATATGATCGATCAGAATTGAGTTATGACCGATCAAAATTATTTTAATCGATTAAACTACGTTTCAATTGATTAAAACAACTTAAGAAAATTTGTACTAAGCGTTTTAATCGATTAAAACAGATTTTTATCAGTTAAAATCACTTGAAAAAGTTTATAAGAATATCTTGCAAGTATTTTAATCGATTGAAAGACGAAACAATCGTTTAAAACAAATTAGAAGATTTTTTACAAAGAGTTTTAATTGATATAAACGTTGTCGTATCAGTTAAAACAAATCTGGAAAATAATCAAGAACGTTTTAATAGATTAAAAGAAGTTTTAACAAATTAAAACAAGACTTTTAATAGATTAAAAGATTATTTTAACAGATTAAATAAACCAGCAGTTTTGAAAATCTTCTATATAAACAGAGTTGCTTGAACTTTTTACATATCATCTTTCATACATCTTTTGGCAATCAAACAAGCAATCATAAGTGCTACTTTCAAGAAAGAATTACGCTAGTTTTTGTGAAGTTCATTGAAGTTCTTTCTTGAGGCAAAATTACATTCTTTTGGAGAAGAAACACATACTGCAGAACTGCATAAAACTGGTTTGAGCGTTCTTAGTTTCTTCTACTTGTTTCTTTACTTTCTTTTACTGTATTGTGGGTGCCTGGAATTGTGGGCACTGGTTTTTGTAGCTGGAATTTGGCTGCAGGGTTGGTCAAGAACTGGAATTTGGTTCTTGGTGTAAGGTTTAGGTGCAGGAACTGGAATTGTGGTTCTTGTGGTAGATTGAGTGTGAGATTAAGGTTGTAATTTGTAAAACATTCAATCTAGTGGAACCCAGCTGGAATTTGGCTGGAGATTGGACGTAGCCCTGGGATTGGGTGAACCAGTATAAACCTTGGTGATATCTTTCTAAACCTTTCTCTTCTTTAATTCTGTGACTGCATTTATTTTTGATTGCTTGCTGTGTAATTCAAGAATTGGTCAGATTTCTTAATCTTTAAAATAGATAATCTGTTAATTGCGAAAAACTTTTAAAAGATCAATTCACCCCCCTCTTGATCTCAGCCTACATTTCTAACAATTGGTATCAGAGCAAGGTTCTTGAGAATTATTCAAGTCTTTCGATCCATGGCTGGAAATAAATTCTCTGAGGGTGCTTGTATTGATAGACCTCCACTGTTTTGTGGAACAGATTATCCATTTTGGAAGAATAGGATGAAGATCTTTATTGAATCTGTTGGTATAAATGTTTGGAATATCATTGAACAAGGAACTTATGTTTCTAACAAAGATTGGTCTAGCTTAAATGATTGTGAAAAGAAATTAAATCAAGATGATTGTATTGCCAAAAATATCATCATATCTGCACTTAACAAAGATGAGTTTTTCAGGATAGCACATTGTCAATCTGCTGCACAAATGTGGAAGACCCTTGAAATGACCTATGAAGAAACAGCAGAGATATGCTTAATGGTCAACTCGGATTCGCCAATAACCAGTGTAAGTTTTGACTCAACAACTACTATGAATTATAGTTCATTACAAGATGCTTTTTATGAAATGCATGCAGTAGCTAAAAGATTAGAAACTGAAAACAAAAGATTAAAAAGCATAAATAGTCTATTAGAAAACAAGATCACTATTCTTGAAAAGAAAATAGTTGATGAAGAAACCAAGAATGAAAATTTAGAAATAGGTAATAACTCTGATTGCATGTGTAATGTTAAAGATTGTAAAAACTGTCCTGAGTTACAAGAGAAATTAACATATTTAATAAAAACTGCATCTAAATTTGCACAAGGAAAAACTAGTCTTGATATGATACTTGACTCTCAAAAATTGGTTATTGATCGTGGTGGTATAGGTTTTACACCTTCTATTGGAAAGAAAACTAGAGCATTCAAAAATTATTTTGCATATAGTAAATCTATGTCATCTCCATTTATTAAATGTTTTTACTGCATGAAAAAAGGTCATTCTGTGAAATATTGTAGAATTAGGAAATATGCTATTCCTAAAGGTAGAATGAAGTGGATACCCAAAAATTCATTTCAAATAACATGATTGGACCTAGTAATTAAAAAAGAGTACCAGAAATATGCTAAATCTGTTTTGCAGGAACAAAATCTGGAAGTCCCTTGGTGTTCAAAACAGCAAAATCGGTTCTGGTTCCATAAACTGAATGTTTTAATTGATATAAAACAGTTTTAATCGGTTAAAATCACTTACAGAGAATACTAGAAAAGTTGTCCGTATAGTTTTAATCGATTGAAATACGAATTAATCGATTAAAATGTTCTCAGGATTTTTAGTTTAGTTGTTTTAATCGATTAAAAGGGTATCAGCTAAAACCACTAAAAGGTCAAATTTAATCGATTTTTTTTCGTTTTAATCGATTAAAATTCTGTTATCATTTTTATTAATTTCATCCAGAACAAGATTAATCGATTCTTTTATGGACTAATCGATTATTTCACTGTAGCATTTTCAAACCTAGTATTAAAAGATCAAATTAATAGGTTAATTTGTTGATTAATCGATTATTCTGTTCCTAAAAATCATTTTTACAACATCCAATTGAAAGTTAGTCAGCAAATCAGAGTCAAAAATCCAAGTTTTTGTGTCAATCAAAATCTGCACAATACATTTATTGCATCTGTTGACCAAGTCAAAAATTTATCAAAGAACAAAATAGCTGATGTACCCACTGTCCAGAAATCTGCGCCTCTGCCTTCAGTCAAGGGGACATGTGAAATTAAAGCTGTTTTTTTTGCAGGTTCTGTCAAATTGGACTACAATTCACAGAATTTGACATCTGTGACTCTTCATTCTGCTCACTTGAAGTCCATTATTCTCATTCATCAGTTTCTGGTTCAAATTTTCTTCTCTCTTCTTTCTTGAACTCACATTTCTCAACTTATCATCTTTCTTCTGTTTTCATATTTTCAAAATCCCCTCTCGAATCTCCGCTACAATCATGTTCAAAAGATCAAGATCAAGGAAGAAACAGAAGGGAGAGTCTTCCTCTGCTGGAAATCAAGGAGGAAATCTTGAAAATTGGTTCAGTGGTGATATAGATAAGATGAATAATTTCATCACTAATTTTAGTCAAAAGCAACTTGTAATTCCCAAATTCATAAGGTTTGCTTGGCTAGATGAAGAAAGATTCACTTCGTTAAGAAGGAAACTGAAGAATAAAAAATTGAAGAATTTTCTGGAATATACTGGCAACATTCAACCAGATTTGGTAAGAGTTTTTTATGCAAATCTCACTGTCAGTGGTTCCACTTTAAGGTCTCAGGTAAAAGGAGTTAATATGGTCATTACTCCTGATATTTGGGATGAAGTTGCTGGCCTCAAGGATGTTGGTGTAAAAGTCTCTAGAGGTAATATTGTTGAATTGCCAGAGTTTAACAAAATTCAATTTTTTCGTACCTGTCTCAAAGACCAAGATGATTCGGTGAGAATTTTCAATGCTGGGAAGATGAGGCTTGAATCAAGAATTCTTGCCTTCATTATTGCATGGATGCTTACTCCAAGGGGGAGTAATCATGCTATACTCAATGAGGGTGATTTAGCTCTCATGTATTGTATTGAAAATAGGATTCGTGTTAACTGGGTCTATGTTATTAAAGATCACATGGTAAAAGCCAAGAGACTTGCCGATTATAAATTACCTTATGCCTTGTTAATCAACAAATTTTTTAGACATTTTGCAGTAGACTTAGAAGGTGAGTATGTGGAAACTCCGAAAGCATCTAATGAGATTGATGACTCAACCTTACGGAAAATGGGGTTTATTAAAATTGATGAAGAGTGGATCTCTAAAGTTGATGTTGGAATGTCTGAGGATGAGGAAGAAGATGAAGAAGAAGGTGAGCAAGGTGAAATTCCTTCCTCTCCAGCTGTTGCAGAGGTTCCTGAATCCACCAGTGGTCAAGCTTCATATGAGAACATGAAGATCATTCCTTACATGGAGCATCCTGACCGTGGGACTCCTCTGTCTCAATTTGAAAGATCCATGCTTTCTCAAATGGCCACAATGCAGGAAAACCAGAGAAAGCATATGCAGATGACATATCAACATTTCCAACGGTCCAATAATCAGTTCACAACCCTTGGAAACCAGATTGCTGATATCTACACCAAACTGGAAGATATGCAGCTCAACCAAGGGAATTGGGATGATTGAATTTGTGGATAAAAAGGGTCCCTTCTTATCTTTTTTATGTCTTATTTCTTTTAATGCTAATTTCTATTTCTGGTCTGTAATATTAACTGGTTGTAAACCAGGAACAATTTTTTTTCTTTGCTAAATATATTATAGGTTTTAAGTTGAAACAAGAAAGCCTAGATAGAATTTAACAAAGATCCCTGATAATTTTAGCTGATACAAAATAGATTAGTATCAACTAAAACTAGTTTACATTAGTTAAAACAACTAAATAAGATACTGTTCTGATTTTGATGGTTTTATTGGTTAAAACTTAATCAATGTAATTGATATTATCGTAAAACATTTTCCTAAATGATCGGTTTGACAAAATTTGCACTGAATTAGGCATGATAAATACATCAAACATTACTTGTTTTCAAAACTGGTTGTTTTAATCGATACAAACAAGCTTTAAATCGATTAAAAGCACTTATACAACATTTTTCTTTACTGTTTTAATCGATTAAATGTCGATTCAATCGATTATATCAACTTATGTTTTAAACTTTCGAATTTCATCACTGTTTTAATCGATTAAAACTTTCTTTCAATCGATTAAAACCATTAACAAGAACTTTTTAATCGATTCTGTCCTGTTTTTAATCGATTTTTATTTTGGAAAGAAAAATTAAAGGCTTTAGTTAATGGTTGTTCTTGTAACATGCTACTAAAGCGTGGTTCCCTTATCTTTACACGTGTTAATTGTATTCATTTCAAACGTGTTAATGAAGATAAGTTTGAATCAACTTTGATTAGTCTTTACATGAGTAAAGTATCGTATCCAATTTTTTTTTTGTACTGTTTTCAAAGTTTACAATTTGATACATACCATGCATAATTTTTTCTTCCTCTGTTCCCTATTTTTGATGAAGTCAAAAGGGGGAGAAATAATTGCTTTACTTTTGATCAATTTAGGGGGAGAAATAATTCCTTATTCAGGGGGAGCAGACATTTAGGGGGAGAAATGGGTAAATGATTAATTTTTGATTACTCACTAATCTATATATTCAAGTGGCTTCTTCTGCAGAGTTATTATTCAAAGAGGTGTCAAAGAGGTGTTTGTCTTCATCAAATAGGGGGAGACTGAAAGTGATGAAGATCTTATTGAATTACTTTAACAAAGATCTTTTTGATTTGATGAAGACAAAAATGAAGTCAAAGTTTAAATGATGGCAGTCAAAGGTCACTTAGATAAAAGAATAGAGGGATTAGTGAGTCTGCATCTTTTGCTTAGGTATAATCATTTTTATCTTTCCGCTGCATGAGGTTTCTTCATTTAAAAGATTTTGCAAATGCCTCTAAAAAATGTTTTAATGGTTAAAAACAAAGTATTTTGTTAAAAGGTTTTTAATCAACTATTTTAACTAATAGCTTACAAAGTTGTATCAATTAAAATGTTCTTAACACTTTTGTAACAGGTTTTTTAACTGATATGTTTTCGAAATAACCGATTGTTTTCATTAAAAGAAGTTTTGAAAACCTTCTGTCAGTATTTTAACTGATATAGTTTCGAAACAACCGATTAAAATCACTTAAAATGATCAGGGAAGTGTTCTGGCAGTATTTTAATCGATATAACTTTGAAATAATCGATTAAAACCACTTGGAGTACTGTTTGACCGATCAGAATGGGTTTATGACCGATCAGAACCAGATATGATCGATCAGAATTGAGATATGACCGATCGAATTATTTTAATCGATTAAACTACGTTTCAATCGATTAAAACAACTTAAGAAAATTTGTACTAAGCGTTTTAATCGATTAAAAAAGATTTTTATCAGTTAAAATCACTAGAAAAAGTTTATAAGAATATCTTACAGTATTTTAATCGATTGAAAGACGAAACAATCGATTAAAACAAATTAGAAGATTTTTTACAAAGAGTTTTAATTGATATAAACGTTGTCGTATCAGTTAAAACAAATCTGGAAAATAATCAAGAACGTTTTAATAGATTAAAAGAAGTTTTAACAGATTAAAACAAGACTTTTAATAGATTAAAAGATTATTTTAACAGATTAAATAAACCAGCAGTTTTGAAAATCTTCTATATAAACAGAGTTGCTTGAACTTTTTAAATATCATCTTTCATACATCTTTTGGCAATCAAACAAGCAATCATAAGTGCTACTTTCAAGAAAGAATTACGCTAGTTTTTGTGAAGTTCATTGAAGTTCTTTCTTGAGGCAAAATTGCATTCTTTTGGAGAAGAAACACATATTGCAGAACTGCATAAAACTGGTTTGAGCATTCTTAGTTTCTTCTACTTGTTTCTTTACTTTCTTTTATCGTATTGTGGGTGCCTGGAATTGTGGGCACTGGTTTTTGTAGCTGGAATTTGGTCGTAGGGTTGGTCAAGAACTGGAATTTGGTTCTTGGTGTAAGGTTTAGGTGCGAGAACTGGAATTGTGGTTCTTGTGGTAGATTGAGTGTGAGATTAAGGTTGTAATTTGTAAAACATTCAATCTAGTGGAACCCAACTGGAATTTGGATGGAGATTGGACGTAGCCCTGGATTGGGTGAACCAAGTATAAACCTTGGTGATATCTTTCTAAACCTTTCTCTTCTTTAATTCTGTGACTGCATTTATTTTTGATTGCTTGCTGTGTAATTCAAGAATTGGTCAGATTTCTTAATCTTTGAAATAGATAATCTGTTAATTGCGAAAAACTTTTAAAAGATCAATTCACCCCCCCTCTTGATCTCAGCCTACATTTCTAACAGGTAAGAGAAAGTACTTCCTTAAATATTAAATGTTATGGTTGTGGTGAAACAGGACATGTAAAAACCGAATGTCCAAATAAGAAAAATGAAGATCATAAAGGCAAGAAATTCTTCAAGAAGAAAGCCTATATTGCTTGGGATGATAGTGATTCAAGTTCGGAGTCAAGTGATTCGGAAATTGAAGCAAACATCTGCTTGATGGCAAAAGACAACATCTCTTCTGACTTTGAGGTTAGTGATTCCGACTCTTCCTCAAGTGATGATGAAAATGATTATGATGCCTTACAAAATGCATATGGAGAATTGTTTACTACTTTTAAGGACTTGAAAAATGAATATAAATCTGTGAAAAAGTGTTTAAATAAATCCGAAAAAGAGGTGGAAACCTTGAAAACGAAAATTGTATGTTTAGAGGAAAAAGATAATAAGAATATAGCATGTGCATCATGTAAAGACTATGAATATGATATTGATATACTTAGCCATTTGCTTGATAAAGCTAAGAAGGAAATAAGTGATAGTTATAAGGATAAAGCTATTACTCAAAATAGAGAAAATTGTCATGTTCCATTGAAAAAGCCTAAAATTAAAAATAGAAGAGTATGGGTTGAAAAAGGAACTAAAACTTCAAAAGTTAGAAATGTATCATATTCAAATATTACATCTAATGCATGCTTTTATTGTATGAAACATGGTCATACTTCAAATAGATGTAGAATTAAGCATTTTGGTGTTCCTAAAGGAAAATATGTTTGGGTTCCTATAGTTAAATGATTTGATTGTCTCTAACCCCAAGGACCCAAAAGTTATGGGGACCTAAGATTACTATGTTCTTGTTTTGTAGGAAACTTCCAAATCCAAGAAGTCTATGTGGTATCTTGATAGTGGATGTTCAAAACATATGACCGGAGACAAGACGAAATTTGTGAGTTTCAAAGCTAAAGAACAAGGATATGTAACCTATGGGGACAACAACAAAGGAAAAATACTTGGAATCGGAAACATTGGTGGTGCAAATACTTTGGAGATAAAGGATGTGCTTCTTGTTGATAGGCTAAAGCATAATCTCCTAAGTATAAGTCAACTTTGTGATAAAAGATTTAAGGTAATCTTTGAAAGTAAGTTTTGTACCATACATTTAAAGGATTCCAAAAATATAGCATTGAAAGGCATTAGGCATAATAATATTTATTTGATTGATTTGGATTGTGTACCTAATACTAGTATAACATGCTTAGTTGCTAAGGAAGAAAATCCATGGTTATGGCATAAGAGAGCGACTCATATAAACATGCATCAATTAAATAAACTAATATCAAAGGACTTAGTTGTTGGTTTGCCTAAGTTAAAATTTGAAAAAGATAGATTATGTGATGCATGTCAAAAAGGTAAACAAGTGAAATCATCATTTAAATCTAATAATGTTATTTCCACATCAAAACCTTTAGAACTATTACACTTAGATTTATTTGGTCCATCTAGGATAAAAAGTTTTGGTGGAAATTATTGTGCTCTTGTAATTGTTAATGATTTTTCTAGATATACTTGGAAAATTTTCTTAACATTAAAAAGTGAAGCTTTTAAGGTCTTTAGGAAGTTTGCCAAGCAAATCCAAAATGAGAAAGACTTAAGAATTAAGGTGTTAATAAGTGACCATGGTGGAGAATTTCAAAATGAATGGTTTGAAAATTATTGTGCGGAAAATGGTATTTTGCATAATTTTTCTGCACCTAGGACTCCCCAACAAAATGGTGTAGTAGAGAGGAAAAATAGGTCACTAGAGGAACTTGTTAGAACAATGTTGAATGAATCAAATGTTCCTAAGTATTTTTGGGCTGATGCTGTAAGTACTGCATGTTATGTATTGAATAGGATGCTTATTAGGTCAATTATAAAATCAACTCCTTATGAACTGTTAAATGGTAGAAAGCCTAATGTTGCTCATTTAAAAATATTTGGATGTAAATGCTTTGTTTTAAATAATGGAAAAGTTAACTTAGGAAAATTTGACTCAAAATCCGATGAGGGCATTTTCTTAGGTTATTCACTAACTAGAAAAGCATATAGAGTGTTTAATAGAAGAACTTTAAATGTTGAAGAATCTGTACATGTCACCTTTGATGAAATTGTAGACCTTGAGGGAAATCCTCTTGAGTAAAATAAAGAATTTGCAGGTGATGATGAGTACATAAGAGAGGCTCTAGAAGAAATGTACTTGAATGAGAATGAGTCATCTTAACCAACTGAATTAGCAAAAGAGTGGCAATCACCAAGAGGACTGTCAATGGAAAATATAATTGGTGATATCTCAAAAGGGGTAAGAACTAGAAATATGACAAATTTATGTATGTTTGTAGCTTTTGTTTCACAGATAGAACCCAAAAGTGTTGAGGAAGCTCTTAAAGATGACCAATGGTGCATAGCAATGCAAGAAGAACTTAATCAATTTGAAAGGAATCAAGTCTAGGAATTAATTCCAAGAGAAGAAACTCATCAAGTGATTGGAACAAAATGGGTATTTAGAAACAAATTTGATGAAGATGAAAATATAACAAAGAACAAAGCCAGACTTGTTGCCAAAGGTTATTGTCAAGAGGAAGGTATTGATTATGATGAAACTTATGCTCCTATTGCCAGGTTAGAGGCTATACGCCTACTTCTTGCTTATGCCTCATTGATGAAATTTAAACTTTATCAAATGGATGTTAAAAGTGCATTTTTGAATGGGTTTATCAAAGAGGAAGTGTATGTGGAACAATCCCCTGGATTTGAAGATTTTAAATATCCCAATCATATTTTTAAATTAAAGAAAGCTTTATATGGTTTGAAACAAGCTCCTAGGTCTTGGTATGAAAGATTAAGTAGTTTTCCAATTTCAAATGATTTTTCTAGAGGAAAAATTGATTCCACTTTGTTTATTAAGAAAGTAAAATAACATATCTTATTAGTTCAAGTATATGATGATATCATTTTTGGATCAACTGATAATTCCTTGTGTGTAGAATTTGCTAAGATAATGCAGGGTGAATTTGAAATGTCAATGATGGGAGAATTAACATTCTTTCTTGGACTTCAAATTAAACAACTTAAAGATGGCATTTTTGTGTCTCAAACCAAATACTGCAAAGAAATTCTCAAGAAATTTGGAATGGACACTTCCAAGGAAACTAACACACCCATGGGAACATCATGCTATTTGGATAAAGATGAATCAGGTTTGGAAATTAATCAATCAATGTATAGAGGTATGATAGGATCTCTATTATACTTAACTGCAAGTAGACCTGATATTATGCATTCTGTTTGTGTGTGTGCTAGATTTCAAGCATGTCCAAAAGAATCTCACTTAACTGCAGTTAAACAAATTTTAAAATATTAAAAGGAACTACAGGATTTGGATTATGGTATCCATCTGAAGCTTCTCTTAGTTTAATAGGATATTCTGATGCTGATTATAGAGGATGTAAAATAGATAGAAAGAGTACTAGTGGAACATGTCATTTGTTACACCCCTCTGGAATAATCGATTATTTTGGGAAATAATCGATTATCTGCACCAAAATGACCAAAATCATAAGTTTCTCTCTGGAATAATCGATTATTTGAAGCAATAATCGATTATCTACCAATTTAATCGATTAACAACATTAGTTAATCGATTATTCTGTTCAGTTGAAGGTTTAATCGATTAATAGAAGCTTTAATCAATTATCCTAGATCGTTTTTTATAAACTAGCCGTTTGTAACAGCTATTTGGCACCCATTCTCCCAAATCTAGTTGTTTATGACCATTATGCTAGTTCTCTATATATAGGAAGACTTCATTTCACATCTACACACCTCCAAACCTTGAATCAAAGCATTCTTGCATCATTCAAGCTCTCTTGTTTCCTCAAAGCTTCACTTGCTTTCAAAATTCCTTATATTCCTTTCCTCCTAATCTTAATTCCTTCATCATCTCGTGCTAAGATCCACACAAGGAGAAGATCCGCTCTTGCTTTTCATCCCCATCCAAATTCAGTTGAAGGATGGATCTCCGACGATGAAGGTAGACAGAAATTTCTGACCTTCTGGAAAGAAAGGGGTATTATCACTCCAAAATATATTATTGGTGATCAATAGGGCTTCATCTTTCCAAATCTTCTTGAGCTGCAAGGTGTCCTTCCATTCATTCAAATGCAAGGTACTTACTACCCTAATTTAGTTAGGGTATTCTATTCTCATTTTAAATTTAGAGATCATGTAGCCACTTTTAAAGTCAAGGGTGTGACCATCATCCTTGATGATGATATCTGGGAAAATGTTTTCCACTTTCCTATAAGGGAGGATGCTATCAATGTTCTTGTGGAGTTAGAAGATTTTGATAGAATTATGGCTTACTGCTGATTTCTCCGCAACCTCTCCATGGAAATTGGCCGACTTCTATTAGTCGGACCATTAAAGAAGGAAGAACGCATGTTGTTGCATCTCATTGTATGGATTATGTGTCCTCGAGCAACAAATCATGCATAATGTTCATCTATTGATCTTCGCATTATTCATGTCATCATGAATAATGAGCCAATTGATTGGGTTAGTCTTGTCACTATGACCATGCTTAAAGCTAAGCATCATCCAACCTTTAAAATCCCATATGCTCTTCTTATTTCTCGTATCTTAGAATACAAGGGAGTAAATGTTGAAGGAGAGCAAAGGGTCAAGACGATAAATTCAAATCAAATGCTTGACAGCACGCTCACTTAGTTACAAATGGTGCATGTAAATGGAATTTACGTTCACAAAGATGACGCTCCCAACATGGTTGAAGATGCTCAAGATTCTGATGAAGAGATGCCTACTGCTGAGATTCCTGCAGAAAACATTCATACTGTTGGGACATCATCTGCTCATCCTACATCCCAACCGTCTATGGAAGATATGTTATTTGATATGAATCACAGAATGCAATAATTCTTCACTATTTCTCAAGAACGGAATCAGGAAATCATTCACCGTATTTCGAATGTAGATGATAGGGTTTGTAACTTAGAAGATAGATTTTATGCCCAATTTAACAGTGATGAAAGTGAAGAGTTTTAATCTTCAATATATCTTCTTGCTTGTAATTAATTTGATTTATGGAATAAAAATGGTATTTTTGCTTTGTTTAAGGGGGAGCTTTTTCTATATTAATGCACTTATTGAGGGGGAGCTTTCATTTTTTGATCATAATCAAAATAAGGGGAGAAATTATTTAAAGCCTCTTATGTTTATTGAATTTAAATGTTGTCTAGTATGTTTAATGTTTTTGTTAGCTGTGATAGACAAAACAGTTTATTACAAAGGGCTTTAAAGGAAATTTTGATCATCATAAAAAAGGGGAGATTGTTGAACATACAAGGATATGAATGTTGAACATACAAGGATATGAAACTTGTAGATTTTGATGATGATTCAAGAATAAAGGACTTAAAGATTTGAAGACTTGTAATGTTATGTAATAACTCTAATTTTATGTTTTTGAGTTTGTAATATTAGAGAGTCCAAGACAGCCAGGACATAGACCACTCTTTAAAAGCTCTAAAAACTCATTTTTATCATAAATACACTGGAATAATCGATTAACTGGCAAGATAATCGATTATTACAGAAAGAAAACCATTTTCAGTATTTGCTCACTGGATTAATCGATTAAATGGCCTATTAATCGATTAACTGGGCTGTTAATCGATTATTTGGCCCTGTTTTTGCTCCTCTACGAAAATGGCTCTGGAATAATCGATTAACACTTAAGATAATCGATTATTTGGGTCTGATATGTGTTTTGAAATTTTAAATTGGACCAAGTTTCGAAAACCCTATTCCCAATTCATCAAGTTTCGAAAATCCCCAATTCTCAAACCCTATTCTCTCTACTTAAGGTTCTCTAAGGCTCTCTGCAAACTGAACAACCTTTTTCATACAAAAGTTAAGAGTTGTGACTGCTAGAGAACTGTTTGTAGGGAAGAAAAAGGGGCTTTTGGAACCTAGTGTGGGCTAGAAGCAATAATAATCACTGAGTGGGTTTCTTGGTGGATTGTGTGTTGTGCCGTCTCTAAGAAAAGCTGTTCTTCATCCTTTGTGGATTCAAAGGAGGTGTTCATCTCTTGTGTGACTCAAGAGAGGTGTTTTCTTTAACTTATCTTTTCATTTGTAATCTGTTTATAAAACTGTGATTATAGTGACAACGTTAATCCTCTGTTTAAGTGATTAGCAACTGGATGTAAGGTCTTTTGATCCGAACCAGTATAAATCGACTGTGTAATCTTCTATCCCTTCTCTATTTACTTTACACAGCATTTTAATCGGTGAAATTTGGGAAACATTTTAAAACTCTTATTTTTGTTTAAGAAACCAATTCACCACCCTCTTGGTTTGTGTCCGTAAACGCAAACATTCCGCTGCGCGATTCTAACACGATGTTCCTTGGAAATTCTTTGTTTAACTTATTAAACATTTGAATAATTTAATTTTAGTTATTTTAAATTTTTTTTTATTGTTGGTCCTGTGTTAATTTTTGCTTGAGTTGCTCTTTGATTTATGCTTTTAAGAGGACAAGTATCTATAGATTAGTTAGAATTTGATCCTGAGATTGAAATGGTTGCTCGGAGGAACCGTGGTAAAAGAAGAAGGGAAACTCAAGAACAAACAATAGGAGAATAAGTTAACTCTTCTCCCACACTCAACTTACCAGACCCAATCATAGAAGACATGGATGGTGAAAGAGCAAACCAACCTAGAAGAACACTCGGAGACTATGCTATGCAACAAGGTCAAGGTCTGAGACACTTCTCCAGCGTTGCAATACCAACCAACCAGTCTTTGGAGATGAAGTTAGCCTTCTTAAGCTTGATTAGTGTTCATCAATTCACCGAAATGGATTATGAATATCCCTATATTTATTTGTCCACTTTTTATGAGTTGATTGACACCATGGGGTTTAAAGAAGGAGATATTGAATCTGCATACTTGAGATTATTTCCTTTTTCACTAGTTGGCAGGGAAAAGGAGTGGTTAAAAGTACATCCTAATCAGAGTTTGACTAGCTGGGGTAATGTAGAAGAGAAGTTCCTGAATAGATTTTTTCCACCATCCCGCTAATGAAAGCAAAATCTAACATTTCTACTTTCAGACAAGGAGCAGATGAACCCTTTTGTGAAGTGTTAGAATTATTATTAGTTAGTGGTTAGTGGTTAGTAGTTAGTAGTTGGTGGTTGGTGGTTGTTAGTAGTTAGTGGTTGTTGTTTTAAATGTTGTAATCCTATATATATATGAGATCATAGAGTGGAGTAAGCATCCCACAAAATTAGAAATCTTCTTTTCATTCTCTTTACTCTCTTAACTTGGTATCAGAGCAGGTTGGTCCTGCTCTGCCTGTCCGGCCACCATCCGGCCACCGTCCGGCCATTTTCCAGCCACCGTCCCGGTCATTTTCTGGCCACCGTCTAGCCATTTTTTGGTCACCGTCCGGCCATTTTTCGGTCACCATCTGACCATTTTCCGGCCACCGTCCGACCATTTTCCGGCCACTTTCCGGTCACTTTTCGGCAACCGTCAGTCCCCCGTCCAGTCACCTTTTTTTGCTGCCGTTCGACGACTTTTCCGACCACCTTCCAGTAACCTTCAGGCTATCTTGGGTGTTCTCTTTCTTACAGGTTCCATTGTCTCCATCTTACATCTACATTATTTAAAACATGTCGTCAGGGCCCACAACCTCCTTTTCCGGAACTCCCACGATAACGGCTGAGAAATTAAATGGAAAAAATTACATGTCTTGGTCCTCTTCAGTGGAACTTTGGTTCCTTGGACAAGGGTTTCACGATCATCTAGAAGAAGACGGAAGTAAGATACCAGAAGATCAGGCTCAACAATGGAAAAAGCTTGATTATCAACTCTGTGCTCTACTGTGGCAATCAGTAGAACCAAATATTTTGAACACTCTCAGATCCTTCAAAACATGTAACTCTTTCTGGAAAAAAGCTCAGAATATCTTCGCAAATGATATCCAACGCCTCTATGATTCCGCTAATCGATTAGCCTCTCTCAAGCAAGTGGATAAAGTTATGATGACCTTTATTACTGAAGCTCAATCAGTAGTTGAAGAATTAAAGATGTTCCTAGAGGTGGATTCGTTAGAGGAGATAAAGCAAAAGTTGGATAAATTCTATATGGTTATGACTCTCCGAGCTATGAATTCAGAATTTGATCATGTTAGAGATCAAATTTTAACTGGACAAGAAGTTCCTTCTATGGAAAGTTTGACTACAAGACTGCTTCGTGTTCCAACTCTCAAAGGAAAAAATAATCAAGAACTTGTTGAATCTTCTGCTATGATTTCTACCCGTGGAAGAGGAAGTCGCGACATTAGAGGAGGACGTGGAGGTAGAGGACGTCCTCAGTGCACTCATTGCAAGAGAATGGGTCATACAGTGGAAAATTGCTACTCTTTGCACGATTTTCCTGATAAAACTGTCAATTTTTCCAAATCTGGAATGGTTGAACCCAAGTTCTCTCACGAAGAATATCAGGAATATTTGAGGTTGAAATCCAGTAATCTAGCACAGTCATCAACAACCCCAAATTCATCAACAGCTTGCATTTCACAATCTGTGGAAAGTCAAAATCCATAGATTATTGACTCAGGTGCTTCTAATCACATGTCTGGTAATGCCTCTTTGTTCTCTTCTCTCTCATTTCCTAAAACTCCTCATCTCATAACCTTAGCCAACGGATCTAAAGTAGCCTCTAAAGGAACTGGTCAAGTCTCCATTTCTCCGTCTTTAAACTTAAAATATGTTCTTTTTGTTCCTTCATGTCCCTTCAGTCTCATTTCTCTAAGTCAATTAACCAAATTATTGAATTGTTCAGTAACCTTTAATGCCAACTCTTTTGTTATACAGGAACGTGGTATGGGTCGACAGATTGGCGAAGGACATGAATCTGGAGGCTTATACTACCTTGGGACTAAATCATCTGTATCTTGTGTTGCATCCTTGTCTCCAAAACTATTACACGAACGGTTAGGGCACCCTCACTTATCAAGATTAAAAAAAATGGTTCCTGAACTTCAGACTCTTCAAGATTTTGAATGTGAATCATGTCAACTAGGGAAACATACTAGGTCCTCTTTTCCTAAACGTTCTGAATCTAGATGTGACTCTGTCTTTTCTCTTGTTCATTCTGATATTTGGGGTCCTAGTCGTGTCTCATCCTTTGGCTATAGATATTTTGTTACCTTCATTGATGAGTTTTCTAGGTGTACTTGGATTTATCTAATGAAAGACCGTTCTGAATTATTACCTATCTTTAAGTCTTTCCTTAACGAAATCAAAAATCAATTTGGAAAAGTAATCAAAGTTTTACGAAGTGATAATGCTAAAGAATACTTTTCTACTGATTTCTCCACTCTCTTAAGCTCCCAAGGCATTTTACACCAGTCTACTTGTCCTCACACACCACAACAAAATGGTATAGCAGAACGAAAAAATAGACATTTGGTTGAAACTGCTCGTACCTTATTACTTGGTGGAAATATGCCCGTTCATCATTGGGGAGATGCTATTCTTACTGCATGTTTTCTCATTAACAGAATGCCATCTTCTTCTCTTAACAATAAAGTTCCACACTCTATTCTATTGCCAAAGGACCCACTCTTTCATGTTTCTCCTCGTGTATTTGGTTGCGTATGTTTTGTTCATGATATGTCTCCAGGTTTAGATAAACTATCAGCTAGAGCCATCAAATGTGTCTTCTTGGAATATTCTCGTCTTCAAAAAGGATATCGATGTTATTCTCCTGAAACCAAGAGGTACTACATGTCTGCTAATGTCACTTTTTTTGAGTCAACTCCCTTCTTCCCTTCTTCTATGCAGGATATTAGTTCAGTCCAAAATGTCCTACCTATACCCTTAGTGGAGTCATTTGTACCTCCTCCTGACACCCAAAATTTCACACAAAATACACCGGAATCCTCATCACTGCCTCTTATTACCTATCAACACAGGAGCCAAATGATCAGTCCCATGTCCCAAGATGAGTCTTCCTCAGCAGATCCTTCTCAATCATCCCCTGATACCACGATTCCTGATAATGGTGACTCAAGTTGGACCATTGCCATTCGCAAAGGTACTCGCTCTACTCGTAATCCACATCCCATTTACAATTTTCTTAGCTACCATAGATTGTCTCCTTCCTATTTTTCTTTTGTTTCTTCTGTATCCACTATTACTATTCCAAAGAATGTAAAAGAGGCACTTGATCATCCTGGATGGTGACAAGCCATGATTGATGAAATGCAGGCTCTTGAGCACAATGGTACATGGAACTTAATTCCTCTTCCACATGGGAAGAAGACTGTTGGTTGTCGTTGGGTCTATGCCATTAAAGTTGGACCAAAAGGTGAAGTTGATCGACTCAAAGCTAGATTAGTAGCAAAAGGCTATACTCAGATCTATGGCCTTGACTACAGTGATACTTTTTCTCCTGTGGCCAAAATGACTACTGTTCGACTTTTCTTTGCTATGGCAGCTATCCGTCATTGGCCTCTTCATCAGTTAGATATCAAGAATGCGTTCTTGCATGGTGATCTTGAGGAGGAAATTTATATGGAGCAACCTCCTGGTTTTGTTGCTCAGGGGGAGTCTAGTTTGGTTTGTAAGTTACATCGTTCTCTCTATGGTCTCAAACAATCTCCACGTGCTTGGTTTGGAAAGTTTAGTCACATTGTTCAAAGTTTTGGATTAAAACGAAGTGAAGCAGATCATTCTGTTTTTTATTATATTGCTTCAGGAAAATGTGTTTATTTAATTGTATATGTAGATGATATAGTCATTACAGGGAATGATGTTGATAAAATTTCTTTGCTAAAGAAACATTTATGCAATCACTTCCAAACTAAGGATCTTGGTTGTCTCAAATACTTTCTAAGGATTGAAGTGGCTCAATCAAAAGAAGGCATCGTAGTCTCCCAAAGAAAGTATGCTTTAGATATCTTGAAAGAAACATGCATGATTGATTGTAGACCAGTAAACAACCCTATGGATCCAAATCAGAAATTAATGGCGGATCAAGGTGAACCGCTCTCTGATCCTGAGAGATATAGAAGACTTGTTGGGAAACTCATTTATCTCACCATTACCAGACCTGACCTATCTTTTGCCGTTGGAGTTGTGAGTCAATTTATGCAAAATCCGCGTACTGATCATTGGAATGCTGTCGTTCACATCCTAAAATATCTCAAAAAAGCTCCAGGACAAGGTCTGTTGTATGAAGATAAAGGGGGTACCCAAATATCTGGGTATTGTGATGCTGATTGGGCTGGATCCCCTATGGATAGACGCTCCACTACAGGATATTGTGTTCTCATTGGAGGCAATATTATTTCTTAGAAAAGTAAGAAACAAAATGTAGTGGCCCGGTCTAGTGCTGAAGCTGAATATAGAGCAATGGCATCTCTCACTTGTGAACTAGTGTGGGTGAAACAATTCCTTCAAGAACTGAAATTTTGTGAGATCCAACAGATGAAGATGTATTGTGACAATCAAGCAGCTCTCCACATTGCCTCTAATCCGGTGTTCCATGAAAGGACCAAACATATAGAACTTGATTGTCATTTTATTCGTGAAAAATTGTTGTCTAAAGAAATTTGCACTGAATTTGTCGGGTCCAATGATCAACTTGCAGATGTGTTGACAAAGTCTTTAAGAGGACCTCGAATTGAATTTATTTGTTCCAAGCTTGGTACATACAATTTGTATGCTCCAGCTTGAGGGGGAGTGTTAGAATTATTATTAGTTAGTGGTTAGTGGTTAGTAGTTAGTAGTTGGTGGTTGGTGGTTGTTAGTAGTTAGTGGTTGTTGTTTTAAATGTTGCAATCCTATATATATATATGAGATCATAGAGTGGAGTAAGCATCCCACAAAATTAGAAATCTTCTTTTCATTCTCTTTACTCTCTTAACTTGAAGCATGGGAGAGATTTAAATCACTATTAAGGAGGTGCCAAATCATGGATTTGAAGACATTGCCCAGTTGAACATCTTTTGCAATAGCCTGAGACCTGATTCAAAGATGCTCTTAGATGCTGCAGCAGAAGGAACCGTGATGTCTGTGGATGCTGAACATGCCACAATAATTATTAATACACTAGCCTCTACAGACCAGTAAGCCCAACATGATAGACATCCAGTTCAGAGGAAAAGAGTGTTTGATCTTAGCACCACAGATGCTATCCTAGCTTAGAATAAAATTCTGAATTAACATATTGAAGCATTGACAAAGCAAATGGCAAAACTGCCTCAACAATTACATGTTGTCCAATCCACTTCCAACCAACAAATGAGTTGTGACTTTTGTGGAGGTGATCATCCAAATGGACACTTCTCTTACCAAGGTAACCTACAAGAAGAAGAAGCTCATTATATGGGTGCTCAAGGTAGTAGTGGTCAAGGAAGACAAGGAAATTTCCCTAATTCTAACAACTATCAGAATAATTTTTCACAAGGATGGAGAGGGAATCAGAACTTTGGGTGGAAACAAGATGTTAGTGCATCTAATAGACAACCTCCATATCAACACAATCATATCAGCAACCTCCATATCAACAACAATAGCAACATTACCCTCCGATGCATGAGAGAATAGCCAAATTGGAGGATACTCTGGAGAAATTCATGCAAGCTTCCTTGTGTAGTAAAAAAATACAGAGGCTTCGATTAGAAATTTAGAGACCCAGGTGGCCAATTGGCTAAACAGTTATTTGATCAGCAAGGAGGACATTTTTCAGCCAACACACAAACCAACCCCAAGGAGCATTGCAAGTCAATAACTATAAGGAGTGGAAAAGTTGTATATAAGGGGATGGGTGATAATCTAGCTGTTAAAGAAGAGGTTTTGGCAACAGAAGATGAAGAAGGAGAAATTGAATGTGGAGGAGAAGAGGAGAGTAAGAAAGAAAGACATCTCCCTAATAAGAAGAACGAATAGGGAGAGGAAAAACAAAAGATAGAAAAAGTAGGGAGTAAAAAGTCAATTGTGAAGAAGTTACCATATCCCAAGACTCCTTCAAAAATAGACAAAGAAAGACAATTCACCAGATTTATGGACATATTCAAAAGGCTGCAGATCAATATACCTTTTGTGGAAGCCATGGAGCAAATGCCAACATATGTCAAATTCATGAAAGAACTCCTCACAAAAAGAGAAGATTTGTTGAAGAAGAGACAATAGAACTGGAAGCAAGGTGTAGTGCAATTTTTCAAAAATCCTTACCAAAAAAATCCAAACACCCTGGTAGTTTTACTATCCTTGTTACCATTGGTGCATTACTGGTGGGAAAAGCATTACTTGATTTAGGTACCAACATAAACCTCATGCCATTATAGGAGATTTGGATGTTAGACCAACTAAAATGACTATACAACTGGTTGACCAATCAATAAAGTTTTCTTATAGAGTAGCAGGAGATGTTTTAGTTAGAGTGGACAAATTCATATTTCCTGTTGATTTTGTAATTATGGACATGGAGGAAGATGTGGAAGTTCCATTGATACTGGGAAGGCCATTTATGAAGACTGTCAAAGTGATTATAGACGTTGACAATGACAAGTTGAAAGTTAGAACTGAAGATGATGAAGTTAATTTTAATCTGTTTAAAGTTTTACAACACCCGAAAGACAAGCAAGATTACGTCAGATAGATACTTTGGAGGAGTTACTAATCTCAACTAAAAAGCAAGTATACAAGACAGACCCTTTAGAGAAAGCATTAATGGAAGGATGCTACACTTTGGACATGGAAGAAGAGTCAGAAGTGAAGGAATGCCTAATGGATTTAGATAAAGCAATAGAGATGTCACCCCACAGTGCTAAGATTGAAGACTTGGGAAAATAAGAGAAAATTGAATAAAACAAGGTTGAGTTAACACTATTGTCGAGCCTTGATCACTTACCTGCATGAGCCCTAAAGCAGATAGGCATCAAGCTAACGACGTTAAACAAGCGCTCCTGGGAGGCAACCCAGTGTTTTGAATTTGTGTTTTTCTTGCATTTTAAGTTTTTGGTGCATTGTTAGTTAATTATGAATTGTGTCAATTTTTGAATCGGGTTTATTTGAACAATATTTGGTTTGGCTGTTAAGTTATTGTTGAGTCAGCTACCCATAGGGGTCAATGCAGCCTTAATGCAAATTTTCATAGACTTTCTTTGTAGATTGCTTCAAGTACATCGTGGATTTCTCCACAAGACTTTGAAGCCTTACTCCAATGGCCTGGGGACAATCCAACTTTTCCAGGAGGGGTTGAGGCACAAGATGAGGAGGAGATTTCAAGTGAAGATGAATGAGGGAGGAAACTTAATTTGTTTTTAATGTTTTTAATTTGATGTTATTAAATTCCTTTGCTATCCCACACATTTTGTTTTAGAGCCATATATGAAATTATTGTTTATTGTCTAATTCAAATCTAGACCTAAAAAAATAATTTTGATTGTTTCCAATAACAAGTGATTTTGGGATAATGAGTATGATAGTGAAAATGAAATGAATGATGAGAATTAGGAATTAACTGAATTGGAGAAGCTAGCTGAAACCCAAGAGAGTAGTGTACCCAAAAACAGTTAAATTGAGTGTCAACACTTTATGATGATGACTGTTATTGATTGATTCTTTGATGTGATTGCATGTTAGCAAGACTTAAAAATGATAAAGGCAATTTTTTGTTTGGTGAAAGTAGAAATAACCTAGAGCCAAATAGCCAACCCTGCATTGATTAGAAGAAATTCTTTTGAACCCCATTTCAGTAAAAAACAAGGTTGTTTCTTGAAACAGAATCCCTGAACCTAAACAATGTTTATCCACCTTCTTATATTTGAGAAATGAAATAATTATGAATGTTGTTGTTATTCTTAAAAAAAAGGGGCGGGGGGAAGGTTGAGTAAAGAAAATGGGAAAGAAAAGTATTCAATATTGTGGTTGAGCTGAAATGATAAATGCAAATTGACGAAAGAAAAAGGAAATTCAAATTTGTGTGTCAGATTTAGATTGTTAGCTCACTATCATTATGTTGTAACAAAAGCATGAAGTTGAGACTTGACTTTAGGAAAAGTTAAACAAGAAACATTTATATAATTTCAATTTCTCAAATACTTTTGTATATCATAGAAAAACAAATGAATTACTTGATAGTCCAACCTCATTACAAGCCTCAAAAGACTTTTTGATTTAAGTCTTGCTTAACAAATGTTGATTGCTTGAAGATGATTATCAATAGTGGATTATCTAAATAAAGTTATTGAATGAGATAAACACTTACCCATGAGAGTTAGAGATGATTATATATCATTTTACTTGAGAGATCATGCTTCTCTGAGGATAATTGATGACTAATTATCCCATGTTAGTTTATGTAACTATAATGCATAATCTATTCTATTTTCACTTGAAGTTGTGAACATCATATGTTGAAGAAAAGTTATTTTTGTGTTAAGTGTTCTGGAAGAGAAAGTGACAATAGGCAATGAAATTTTGTTTTGGAAGAATTAGTACTTTGCTTGGGGACAAGCAAGATTCTAGGTTGGGGGGGAGTTCCGAGTGGCTATTCAACATATACTTCCTCCTCCAAGACTCCATTCAGAAACGCCGACTTTACGTCCATCTGCAAGATTATCCATCTGTGTTGAGTTGCTAAGGAAATCAACAGCCTAATTGTTTTCATCCTCATCACTGGGGTGAATACTGAAAGTAATGAAGATCTTATTGAATTACTTTGGCAAAGATCTTGTTGATTTGATGAAGTAAAAAATGAAGTCAAAGACAACTTTGTGGTAGTCAAAGGTCACTTAGATAAAAGAGTAAAGGGATTAGTGTGTCTGCAGCTCTGCTTAGGTATAATCATTTTTATCTTTCTGCTGCATGAGGTTTCTTCACTTAAAAGATTTTGCAATAGCCTCTAAAAAATGTTTTAACGGTTAAAAACAAAGCATTTTGACAAAAGGTTTTTTAATCAACTATTTTAACTGATAGTATATGAGATTTATCAACTAAAATGTTCTTCGCACTTCTATAACAGGTTTTTAACTGATATAACTTCGAAATAACCGATTGTTTTCATTAAATAAAGTTTTGAAAACCTTCTGTCATTATTTTAACTAATATAGTTTCGAAATAACCGATTAAAATCACTTAAAATGTTCAGAGAAGTGTTCTACCAGTATTTTAATCGATACAACTTCGAAATAATCGATTAAAACCACTTAGAGTACTGTTTGATCGATCAGAATAAAAATATGACTGGTCAGAACTAGATATGATCGATCAGAATTGAGTTATGACCGATCAGAATTATTTTAATCGATTAAAACCGTCTTTCAATCGATTAAAACAACTTGGAAAATTTGTACTAAGTGTTTCAATCGATTAAAACATATTTTTATCAGTTAAAATCACTTGGAAAAGTTTACAAGAATATTTTGCAGTATATTAATCGATTGAAAGTCGAAACAATCGATTAAAACAGCTTGGAAGATTTTTTGTAAAGGGTTTTAATTGATATAAACATTGTCGTATCAGTTAAAACGAATCTGCAAAATAATCAAGAACGGTTTAATGGATTAAAAGAAGTTTTAACAGATTAAAACAAGACTTTTAACAGATTAAAAGATTATTTTAACAGATTAATTAAACCAGCAGTTTTTGAAAATCTTCTATATAAACAGAGTTGCTTGAACTTTTTAAACATAATCTTTTACACATATTTTAGCAATCAATCAAGCAATCAAAAGCACTACTTTCAAGAGAGAATCACGCTTGTTTTTGTGAAGTTCATCAAAGTTCTTTCTTGAGGCAAAATTGCATTCTTTTGAAGAAGAAACACATCTTGCAGAACTGCATAAAACTGGTTTGAGCGTTCTTAGTTTCTTATGTTTGTATCTTTACTTTCTTTTACTATATTGTGGGTGCCTGGAATTGTGGGCACTAGTTTCTGTAGCTGGAATTGGGCTGCAGGGTAGGTCAAGAACTGGAATTTGGTTCTTGGTGAAAGGTTAGGTGCAGGAACTGGAATTGTGGTTCTTGTGGTAGATTGAGTGTGAGGTTAAGGTTGTAATCTGTAAAACATTCAATCTAGTGGAACCCAACTGGAATTTGGCTGGAGACTGGACGTATCCCTGGGATTGGGTGAACCAGTATAAAACTTAGTGATATCTTTCTAAACCTTTATCTTCTTTAATTCTGTGACTGCATTTATTTTTTATTGCTTGCTGTGTAATTCAAGAATTGGTCAGAATACTTAATCTTTGAAATAGATAATCTGTTAATTGCGAAAATCTTTCAAAGATCAATTCACCCCCCTCTTGATCTCAGCCTACATTTCTAACAAATACTTCGTCATAGTCTATTAATTCCTTCTGCTTGTATCCCTTCACTACGAATCGAGCTTTATATCGCTCAACTTCTCCTTCAATATTTGTCTTCTTCTTGTACACCCACTTTACGCCAATAGGTTGTGCTCTTTTGGGCAAATCAGTCATCTCCCACGTGTTGTTGCGTTCTATTGCCCCGATCTCTTCGTCCATTGTCTTTTCCCACCTTTTCTCCTGCACGACCTCTTCAAAACGTAAGTCTTCTGAATCTTCCAAGAAACATACAACATGAACTTTGTCAGTGGAGTTGTATATATCTTGTAAACTTCGCGCTCTGGGCTGTAGAGGTTCATCTTCTTCATCAGATGTCTCATGATCTCTCACAGTATTTGGTGTATCAACTTCCGAGCTTCTACTTCCTATGGACTCCTTCTCTGGGTTGTTCCAACTCCACTTGCTTTCTTCATCAATTTGAACATCTCAACTCATAATGACCTTCTTAGTTATTGGGTTAAACAACATGTACGCCTTGGGTTTTTCATCATACCCAATAACACGTACTTTTTGCTTCTATCTTCAAGCTTGGTCCTCTGTTGAGCTGGAACATGACCATAAGCTATGCTGTCGAACACTTTAAGGTGAGACACACTCGGCTTTCTTCCACTCTAGACTTTTTGCGGTGTCTTCTCGTTCAGCTTAGCATGTGGAAATCTATTTTGCACATAGATGACACATTGCACCCATAACTCCTTTGACACGTTCTTGCTTCTCAACATTTTTCGAACCATGTCAAGAATGGTTCAATTCTTCCTCTCGACAACTCCATTTTGTTGGGGTGAGTATGGTGCTGTCAGAAATCTCCTTATCCCTTGCTCCTCGCAATACTTCATGAGCTCGGATGAAATAAACTCGTCTCCTCGATTAAACCTAATAGATTTGATAAGCATACTAGTCTCTTTCTCAACCATTACTTTAAATCTCTTGAACACCTCAGATTTCTCCTTCAAAAAATATACCCAGGTTTTTCTTGAAAAATCATCTATAAAAGAAATGAAATACCTTTTCCCACTGAAAGACTCAGGGGTAATTGGTCCACAAAGATGTGTGAATCAATCCGAGTTGTCCCTTTGCACGGTACTTGGCAGTCCTCGAAAATGAGGTCCTCAGATGCTTCCCAAGCACACACTCTTCACAAAATTTCTTTTCAAATTTCATAGACGGGAGGTCTCCACCATCTCTTTCTTTACCAACTCGATCAGCCTGCCAAAATTCAAGTGGCGAAATCGAAAGTGCCACATCACGTCAAGTTTCAAGCACCTCACTTGGACTATATTTAAGTCCAGCTAGTACATTATGTTCTTCTTCATTACTACTCGGGCAATCAAATGATTTGACTTGTCCTTCAAGTATAATGTTCGGTCTTTCATCAGAATTGAGTACCCTTTCTCCATCAGCTAGCCCATGCTCAATATCTTGCTTTTGAGATAGGGTACATAGTACACATCTCTGATTTCTCCAACTCGATTATTCTTCTGCAGGTACCAAATTGTACCTCATCCTTTTACTGCCACATTGGATGCATCTCCAAATGACACGTGTCCGACCTCAACTTTAGTGAGCTCCTTAAAAAAGTTCTCATCCGCGCACATGTGGTTACTTGCTCTTGTATCAAGATACCAAACCAAGTTTTCAGAACAACTCGGACTTAGCTCGACACTTGAACTTCTCGACAACATCAATACTCCTTCTTCCTCAGCGTCCTCAGAGAGGAGGTTTTTTCCTTCTTGCTCTCAGATCGAAGTCCTTCGCGAAATGCCCCACCTTCCCACTATTATAACATTTGATACCGGAATAGCAGTCCTTAGCAAAATGTTCGTACTTCCCACATTTGAAGCACTCAACTCCAAAATTGTTTAACTGACCACCTTGGCCTTTACCACCACGACCTTTACCTTGTCCTTGGCCACGCAAGTTTTGTTGACCGACTTGCTCCTTACCTCTTTCATATCCTCCTCTACCTCTACCACCTCAACCTTGAGTGTTATGAGCATAAGGAACCTTCTTCTCCTTTAAGGTTGCCTTTGCTTGGAGTGCTTGATCAAGGGACTCCTCTTTCTTCTTCCTTCTCCGCTGCTCATGCGCTTCAAGCGACCCTGGCAAGCTCTTCCACCAAGAGCACCGACAAGTCCTTGGACTCCTTTATTGCACAAACGATATTTTCAAAGTCCTTGATTAACGACCTTAATATTTTCTCCACTACTCGGCAAGTGGGCAGCGTCTCTCCATTTCTTCCGAGTTGATTCATCATGGTGTCTCAACATGGGAGATGTACTCAGCAACCCCTTCGACCTCTTTCATCCTCATGCTTTCAAGCTCGCCTCTAAGAGTTTGAAGCCTGACTTGTTTCACGTGATTTTCCCCTTTATATGCCTTCTCTAGAATATCACACACTTCTTTTGAAGATTTAACATTTGTTATCTTCTTAAAGTCGAACTCATCAATAGCTCGGTACAGCACGTACAACGTCGTTTTGTCTTTTACCCGTGTTGCTCTCAACGCAGCAAGTTGGACAATCGTCTGCTCTTCAATATCCTCTGGTTCTTGGTGCCCATTTTTTACCACATCCCATACTTCTTGGGAACCAAGGAGAGTTTTCATTTGCAAACTTTAGTTATCATAGTTTACGTTTTTCGATAACTTTGTCAGGGGCATATTGTTAGCTAAGTTGGTCATCTTGAACAAACTATCTAACTCTCAAACACTCTCTAACGCAATCAGACACTCAGACTCTCAAACTCTGAATACCAAATTGTTGACAAACAAAATATAAATAAAGCACTCTATATATTATCACTTGATGTATTTTTGCAATAAGCGATACATGATCAATTTATAAGTCTCTAGACATGGTCTCTCAACTACGTGCATTTAATACAATCACTATAATTAAAGTACTCTAGGGCATGTCACAATCATTACTTGATGCACTGGTGACTTTGCACTTTCTTAAGATACTTCTACCAACACTATTAATTTAAACTGCATTTAATGTTTACCTAACATTATCGTCACTCATATGTTTCCCAACGATGTAAAATGATGGCTTGGAAAGGGACACCATAATTATAGATTAAGAAGTTTTCAAAAATTTCACATGCTGGAGGCAGTTTCCTGGTTTTTGTCCTTGAAATTAGTTTTTAATAAAATATTTTCTTCCATTTTACTGCCAACATCTTATTCATATCTTTGTTCAATTATTTCAAACTCATGACTTCTCAATTTTTAATTTTGAGACATATTTTTGGCATTTTCTTCCCTAATTATCTTGGAGTGAATATTGATTTAGTTTTTCTATCATCAAAATTATTTAAAACATAAAAAATGAAAGAGATAGAATAGAAAAGAATAACTGATTTTTTTATATATTAACTTCGTATTCAGATTTTACATATTTGTCATTTTACGCTAAGAATTTCAATAAAAAAATTATGAACTTCAAATTGAACATAGCAAACATAAAATAACGATGAAGTAAAAAACAAACAACTACTAGTTTTGACTAAACATAAGAAAATTTTAACCAAGTTTACAAATAAAATAGAAAAACTGTATAAACATTAAAAACAGCTAAAAACACTATGTGAATATGTGACTGGTACAAAGTGTAGCAACGTATCAAATGTGGCCCAAAACAAGAAAATTGTGCTGCTAAACAACCTTTTAATTCTAAGCGTGAGAAAGTTGGAAATGAAAATGTTAATAGTTGGTAAAGCAGTGATCCAGGGTCTCATCTTCTGCTGATCTTTTGATGCGAGCAAGAGCTTTTTCAACCTACAATTACACAGTAAATTGTTTCACTTTACATGTAACAAGCAATTACTGTATTCTTTTTATTTTTTGTTACCTCTGCATCCCAATTTGTTCTAGCAGTCATAATTACTAGAGATGCTGCTTGTACTAAAACTGCAAAGATCATCCCCCACCAGATACCCTGTAACAAATCCAATTACCACAAATATTCATGCAAAGTCTTTGGAATACGTTTTCAGAGGCTCTAATATGATTATATTTCTACAAATTAATCTGTGTATATGTTCGTTTTTATTTTTAAAGAATTTATTAGAAATATTTACAAAGAAATTTATTCAGATATCTGTATCAGAAATGTTTTGAACTTACAGCTACTCCTAGAGTTGTTTGAAAGCCAAGAACACATCCAAGAGTAAGACCAATGACATAGAAAGAACCCAAGTTTACATAAGCCACAACAGCCTGCCATCCGCTTCCAATCGCAACTCCTGAAATTTTCCAAATGAAAATACACAAAAGGAAGGATAGGAAGCAATTATCGACTTACATCATATTAATTGATATTTTTATCAAGAATTAGTTCATTTTCCTAAGTTTAGTGGAAGTAGATTTTCTTACCTGACAGTATTGGTTGAATGAAATTTAGGAAAACTGAGATAGCAAGCAGTGGAGTCAGACTAGAAACTTCCTCGATGACTTCAGAATCAGAAGTGAAAAGCTTGCTCAAAGGCTCCTGGAATATCAAAATAATTGCACAGAAAACTCCACTGATGACAATGCTGACTCCATTCACTACAATGACAGAAAATTTTGCTACTCTTGGATGAGCTGCCCCTAATTCATTGCTCACTCTGACACTACAATCACCCAACTTCTCATTAACATGATTTAAGTTGACTTAAATAAACATTCTTTTGTTGAGTCTTCTGACACTAACCTGGCTGCAGCACTTAGACCCAACATAAACTGCAGGTCCCAGTTTAAGTAATTGATACTAAATGAGCATTACAATGAAGGTATGGAAATTATGGTTAGATAAGATGTACATTAATTGGTTATACCAATAAATAATGTCCTCAGAATAACATACCAAATGGAAATAGTGTCCACTGAGACTGTAGGATTGGAGAGCAACCCAGATAAAAGTACTAGTCCCTGATTGTACCATGTCTCCAAACTACATTAGAATGCAACTGTAGTTTGTTAAAGAAATAAATTATGTGAAACTAAACTGTATTGTTTGATTTTTTTATTTTTATTTTTGTCTTGTTTTCATTTATTGTTTTGATTGATAATTACAAAAATACCATCTAACTTTTCACTTTGCTTCCTCTTAATAAAATTGTAAAGGTAATGGTAAATAATAACATTTTGGTGTTTTCACCAAACAAATCATTGAAAAGAGGGTACTACAAAGTGAAAATAAAAGTGGTATTTTTGTGAGGACAAATTTTAGATACAGATTTTAAAGTACTTATTCTTCGATTAGAATTAAAGTTTTGTCTCAGTATCTCATGTTGATTTTGAATGAAAGCATTTACTATGCAGATTTCTGGAATAAAACTTCAATTCTAATCAGAAAGTAGCACTAGGTTTTGTACTTTTGCAATTATAAGTAAAAATAGAAAATATTGTTGAGGTGTAAAGATCGGTCAAAGATAGGGAACTTCCTCGTAAGTTCCTGGTCAAAGGAAGGCTACTTCCTTGCAACTTCCTGGTCAAAGGAAGGCTACTTCCTTGCAACTTCCTGGTCAAAGGAAGGGAGCTTCCTCTCAACTTCCTCTCAAGAAGGATTTGTTTGGCTATAAATACCTCATTTTGTAACCTCATTTGTATCCAATCCAAGTATGAAGTAAGAGTAGAGAGAGTGTATTCATACGGGCTTGTGTGAGTTGTAACATTCGGTTTATCCTCTTATTCTAGTTCATTCTCCTGGCTTGGTTCGTCCCCAGATGTAGGATTTAATCCGAACTGGGTTAACAAATATTCGTGTCTTTTATTGATCTCACATTGGTGTATTATTATTATTCCATCTTATCCGACCTTATTTCCCAACAACTGGTATCAGAGCCAGGAGGTTGGAGATAAGATGGAGGGAAAGATTCAAGTTGAACGGTTCAATGGTTCCGACTTTGGATTCTGGCGAATGCAAATGGAGGCTTACCTGTACGGGAAGGACCTCTACGCACCTCTTGGGGAAAACCCCGAGAAGATGAGCGATGATGAATGGAAGGTGCTCGATCGGAAGGCGATGAGCGCTATAATTCTTTCGCTCTCTCGGAACGTCGCCTACCATGTGAAGGGAGCAAAAAGCACGAAGGAGGTCTTGCAGATACTCGCCGACATGTATGAAAAACCATCAGCAATAAACAAGGTGATGCCGATGAAAAAGCTGTTCAAATTGCAAATGGAGGAGCGAAAGTCGGTGGCCGATCATCTCAACGATTTCAACCAACTCACTACGCAGTTGACATCGGTGGATATTTCGTTTGATGATGAGGTAAAAGCCCTAATCTTGCTCTCATCATTGCCTGGACAGTTGGGACGTGGTCGTTACTTCGGTGAGCACTTCTTCGGCAAGGAGAAGATGAAGTTCGACAACATAAGAGATATGATGTTGAACGAGGAGACCCGCGAAATCGGGCAGGTGGGTCGTCCGGCTCGACCCTACATACAGAGTCCGAGAGGAGACCCGAAACACGAGGGAAAATCCGTGGGAGGTCAAAATCCAGGGGAAGGAATAAAGGCAAGAAAGAGATGGTGTGTTGGAACTGCGAGAAGCCTGGGCATATGAAAAGCGAATGCCGGGCACCAAGGAAAGACAAAGAAGGTCGGACGAGCCAATGCCGCGACGGAGGACACGGCGGATGCACTCTTGTTGAGTGTGAGAAGCTCGCTCGATGACTGGATCGTGGACTCGGGGGCCTCATTTCACTCATGCGATAGCAGAGACATCATGGAGCCATACACCGCAGGTGATTTTGGCTTGGTATATCTTGCGGACAACAAATCCCTAAAAATTGTAGGGAAGGGAGATGTGCGGATCAAGTCCGCAAATGGGTCATGCTTGGACCCTACGTGATGTGAGACACATTCCAGGACTGAAGAGGAATCTCATCTCGGTTGGACAAGCTGGACAATGACGGCTTCCACACAATGTTTGGAGACGGAAAGTGGAAGGTCAGCCGAGGAGCTATGACTTTGGCAAGAGGGCTGAAGTCGGGAACGCTTTACACGGCGAGTAGATCCAGCTCAAACATTCTCCTGGCAGGAGTTGTCTCACAATCGCACTTGTGGCACGATCGCTTGGGCCACATGAGCGAAAAAGGAATGAAGGTACTAAAGTCGAGAGGACTTTTGCCCGAGTTGGAGTCGGTGGACGTGGGTCTCTGCGAGCAATGCGTGCTTGGAAAGCGAAGCGAGTGAGCTTCATAACCACCGAAGAGCTCCAAAGACAGAAAAGCTGGAGCTCGTGCACACCGACTTATGGGGGCCAGCACCGATGACATCTCTTGGAGGATCGATGTACTACATGACGTTCGTCGATGATCGCACAAGAAAGGTATGGGTGTACTTTCTGAAAAGAAAATCCGAAGCCTTTGATACTTTCAGGAGATGGAGAGCACTCGTGGAGAAAGAGACAGTGCTGGAAGTGAAATGTCTCGAATCCGACAACGGTGGCGAGTACAACGATGAAGCCATCAAAGAATACTGCGCCGATCATGGGATCCGGATGCGGAAGACGGTCCCAGGGACACCTCAACAAAATGGCATTGCGGAGAGGATGAACAGAACACCGAATGAGCGTGCGAGATGCATGCGATTGAAGAGTGGACTGCCCAAGATGTTTTGGGCGTAAGCGATCAGCACGGCCGCTTTCTTGATCAACCGGGGCCTTCGTCCCACTCGAACAACAAAATTCCGGAAGAGGTCCGGAGTGGTAAGAAAGTTGATCTCTCTTTCTTACGTACCTTTGGTTGTTTGGCTTACGTTTTGAATGACGACCGGACAAAGCTGGATGCTAAGTCCGTCAAATGTACATTCATTGGATATGGGACTGACGAATTTGGGTATAGATTTTGGGATGATCAAAATCGGAAAATTATTCGCAGATCGTAATGTGGTGTTCAATGAAGGCATAATGTACAAGGACCGGAAGGAATACCGGACGATGACAAGACCATGCAGGAGTATGTTGGTCTCGATATTTCAAATACCGGAATCATGAGACCAGCGAGATACGAGTGGGAGCTCGAGATAGATGAGATCGAGCGTACGGAAGAAGAGGCGGAACCAGAATCGGATGAACCGATTCGTCGAGAGCGAGCACGCCTCGGCACTGGGCCGAGAACCGAGGATGAGAAGGGCCCCGGATAGGTACTCCCCTTCTCTTTATTACCTACTTTTATCCGATTCTGGGGAACCCGACTGTTATGCGAGGCGGTTAAAGATGCCCACAAGAGCAAGTGGGAGCTTGCGATGGAAGACGAGATGAACTCGTTGAAGAAGAACCACACATGGGATTTGTGTGATCTCCCACAAGGAAAGAAGGCTCTTCAAAACAGATGGGTCTATCGGGTCAAGGAGGAATCGGATGGAACAAAACGGTACAAGGCCGGACTTGTAGTAAAGGGATTCCAACGGAGATACGGTATTGACTTTACCGATGTTTTTACACCTGTTGTTAAGTTAACCACTATACGTTTAGTGTTAAGCATCGTAGCGGCGGAAAACTTGGAGTTGCAACGGTTAGATGTGAAGACGGCCTTTCTACATGGGGATCTCGAGGAGGAAATTTACATGGTGCAACCGAGAGGGATATAGAGGAAATGATCGGCAGGTCCGTCGCCTAAAGAAGAGCTTGTACGGACTGAAACAGGCTCCTCGACAAGTGGTACCGAAAATTCGATAATTTCATGCTCGGAGATAGGATACTCCAGGTGTAATGCTGATCATTGTTGCTATGTGAAGAAGTTCGGTAACTCTTTCATTATTTTACTGCTATATGTGGATGACATGCCGATAGCAGGATCGGATGTCAAGGAGATCGAGAGGCTCAAAGATCAGCTATCAAGGAGATTTGATATGAAGGATCTAGGAGAAGCGAGGCAGATCATTGGGCATGAAAATCACGAGGGACGAAATGCTTGGTAAACTTTGGCTTTCTCAATTTGATTATATTGAGAAGGTGTTGTGCGAATTCAATATGAATATTGCAAAGTCGGTTCGAGTTCCATTGGGAAGCCGGTTCAAGTTGTCCAACAAGGATTCGCCCAGGATGACTCGGAAAAAGAAAAGATGAGAGTTACGCCGTATGCTTCGGCTATCGGGAGCCTAATGTACGCTATGGTCCGCACCCGGCCGGACATAGCACATGCGAGTGGGAGTAGTCGGTCGGTTCATGAGCAATCCCGGAGTGATGCATCGGGAGGCGGTAAAGTGGATCCTTAGGTACCCGAGGGGTACTAAGGACCAGGGCATTAGTATTTGGCAGGGGTACCCTTACCCTGTCCGGGTATGTCGATGCTGATTTTGCGGGAAGTGATCTTGACAAGAGGAGGAGTACTACTGGGTACGTATTCACTTACGGCGGGACGGCCGTATCCCGGATCTCAAAGCTGCAGAAGATAGTCACATTGTCCACAACGGAAGCCGAGTACGTGGCGGTGACGGAGGCGGCCAAGGAGCTCGTTTGGCTGCAAAACTTCTTGAATGAACTTGGGAGACCTCAAGAGGATGTGGCTCTATACAGCGATAGCCAGAGTGCAATCCATCTGGAAAAGAACCCCGCGTTTCACTCGCGAACGAAGCACATCGAGGTTAAGTATCATTTCATCCGGCAACTTCTAGAGAAGAAGATGCTGCAGCTGAAAAAGGTTCGGGGAGATAGGAATCCTGCAGACATGTTGACCAAGGCGGTAACTTTGGAAAAGTTGAAGGCGTGTGTAGCTTCGACTGGCCTTGATGATTAAAACAGGCGGACTTAGCGGAACCAAGAGCAGAGATGAACAGGTTGACCAATCTTCAAGTGGGAGATTGTTGAGGTGTAAAGATCGGTCAAAGATAGGGAACTTCCTCGTAAGTTCCTGGTCAAAGGAAGGCTACTTCCTTGCAACTTCCTGGTCAAAGGAAGGCTACTTCCTTGCAACTTCCTGGTCAAAGGAAGGGAGCTTCCTCTCAAGAAGGATTTGTTTGGCTATAAATACCTCATTTTGTAACCTCATTTGTATCCAATCCAAGTGTGAAGTAAGAGTAGAGAGAGTGTATTCATACGGGCTTGTGTGAGTTGTAACATTCGGTTTATCCTCTTATTCTAGTTCATTCTCCTGGCTTGGTTCGCCCCCAGATGTAGGATTTAATCCGAACTGGGTTAACAAATATTCGTGTCTTTTATTGATCTCACATTGGTGTATTATTATTATTCCATCTTATCCGACCTTATTTCCCAACAAATATTTTCTGAAATCAAACAAACCCCAAGAGATGCAATTTTAAAGTAATATTTGTGCTTTTTGTGTGTGCAAGAGGGTGAGAATTAGGTGGAGTTTTGGTCTATACCACAGCATCCAAGCATAAGCAGCTGTCAGTTTGAAATAAGGCCAAATTCCTTTGAAAGCTTTCACAGATAGGCCTACCCAAGTTTGCTTACATCTTGGGCTAAGAATGATGTATAACCCATTCAACAAGACAAGAAGCCACCAAGAGAAGCTGAGAGTAAGGGCAGCCCCAACAAGTCCATAGTCCAACACAAAGACTACCAACCAATTGAGAAGCACATGCAGAAGGAACACCCCAATTGACATGAATGCAAGAGGGTTCACAATGTTCTGTGCTTGGAGGAACCTCTGCATAGGGCATGCTACTGCATATGCATAGAGTTGAAGAATGATTCCACGTGCAAAAGCTTGACCTTTCTCTGCTATGCTCTCTGACTGACCTATGAGTTTCAGAAATGACCCTGAGAACCAAAAGAGAAATGAGAGAACAACTGCTGCTCCCAAGTGTAAGATGATTGCTCTTTGCAATATGATGCTCATTGCTGAGTATTTTCTTGCTCCATATGCTTGTCCACACAGAGTTTGCACTGCGCTTGCCATCCCCAACTGTTTAAGGAGAATTCAACAACCACTTTCACAGATTGAACACACAAAATTCAAGTCAAGTTGCATACCAAAGAAATTTCCCTCGATGAAATATACACAAATGTTAGCATTATTCTCTTTATTAACAATTCAAATTTAGTGAAATCACAAAATTTTGAGAATCTCACTTCATTTTAACTGAACTCATTTATGATTTTGTAATTTTTAATTAGTTATTATCATATTTTAAATTATGATAAATGAAAAATTGAAACAGACAATGTACGTGGAGCCAACATTCATTTGATAAGATGCATATCACAATAAACAAGACTAAGACTAAGAAGAGTTGTAAGTTCTAATTTCATATCAGATTTCAAGTTAACAACATCGTTTGTCTCTATTTTTAAAGATTCGACTTATAATAATGCTGGTCGACCAGTCAATTGATACTAAAAATATGACAGTTAAAACATGTAACAATGCTAGAAATAGATGTTGAAGCAATAGATCGTAGAACCACCCCAAATCAAAGTACATTTATGAAAAAACTAGTAATAAAACGAAGGTAGCTAAAAGGCGTATGGTAAAATGCAAAACCAAGCTCACTCAAAATGACATAATGACATGTTAGGCAAATGCTTGAGAGGATATAAAGAAAGGAAGCATACTATAACCCCATAAGCAAGACCCTGAACTCCAACAATGGCTATGGATGCCCCAGCAAGCTCAACAGACCCCAAGTGGCCAGTGAACATCAAGGTGACAAAGCTTAGCATGTAGTTGAAAATGGAGACAACAATGGAGGCCCAAGAGAGTAGCCAGATGAGCCTTGACTCCCAAGCAATAAGTTGGGGCCACCATCTCAACTCAATGGGCCTTTGTTTCAAGAATTCTTCAATGGTGTCTGACGACAAGTCTGGAATGTTGGAGTGTGAGTGAAGACCAACTAGAAGTGGTTGGTAACCTGAGTCTGAGTTCATGGTTGCGTGCACCACCTCCAAAACAAGGGAAGAGGAACTGCTAGTAGTATAGGGGAACAATGAGAATGGGACATGTGAAATGTTAGTGTGCCTAAAGATTTTGAAACTACCAAACATTCTTCTTCTTGGCACTTACCTAACCCCAAACACCACAATTTCTTGGTACACTTGTTTTTTAATCTTAATTGTTTGAATATATGATCTAATCAATCCTAATATAAAACTGATATGGGGTTGCAACATGTTCATTTTAGCTTAAAGAATTAATTATAATTTTGGTTTATATATTTTTCAAAATTTTAAATTTTAGTCCCTATTTATTTTTCCATATTTTTACTTAATTGAGATCCCTATATTTTGATATTCTATAATTTTTTAGTCTCTGAATTTTTGTTTTTACATAATTTTGATACCTTAATTTATTTTTTAGTTTTATTTAATTTCATTTAATTTTCAGTTATTATATTTAACGTTGACTCATTAGGTTATTTGGTGTTACAACTTGAAAACTAAATTAATAAATATTTTAATTCATTAAAATGTAGAAAACAATATTCCAGAATTATAAAGTTATGATAATTCTTTTTTTAACCTATTTTACCATGATTTTTTCCTTCCCATCAATTCGGACACTCTTATCCTTAGGAATCAAAAGAAATCTACTAAAAGTAACAAAATTGTTAATTTGATATGTATAAAATGTCTTTCTTTTAGATTCACAATTAAATGTTTTTTAAGAAAAAAATTATATATAAATATGGATAATTAAAAATCTAGGAACTAACATTTCGGGGAAAAAAAAATCAAAGACCATATAAAAACTAAAATTGCAGAACAAAAAATTACAATGGAGCCTAATTGAAATATAATTTGAAAGCAATGAGGGAGAGATTGATGGAAATGTCCCTACATTCCCAAGAGATGATTTTGATGATGATTCAAGTCAACTACATTCAAGTCAACATCATTCAAGATGAACTAAGGACAAGCTGAATTTATGACGTTGGTGACAATGTGAAACATTTTCCTACATGCCCAAGATATGTTTTTGATAAAGATGATGATTCAAGCAAGCCCAAGATGATTCCTGAAGACTAGATAGAGTCTTAGAATACTGGATATGGAGGTACAAGTGAAAGCAATGAGGGGAAGATTGATGGAAATGTCCCTACATTCCCAAGAGATGATTTTGATGATGATTCAAGTCAACACCATTCAAGATAAATTAAGGACAAGATGAATTTATGACGTTGGTGACAATGTGAAACATTTCCCTACATGCCCAAGATATGTTTTTGATAAAGATGATGATTCAAGCAAGCCCAAGATGATTCCTGAAGACTAGATAGAGTCTTAGAATACTGGATATGGAGGTACAAGTTGATGAAGTAATATTATGCATAAGCTTCCAAAGCACAAGTGTGATAAAATTCATAACATGATATTTTTCTCTGTTATAATCAATTATGACGCATCAGAAATGGAAAAATGATTTTCTCTGTCATAATTGATTATACTAGTAATATAATCAATTATGGCAATTCAAATTTGAAAAATATATTCGTTTTAAAGAATAAATATTTTTGAATACATACTGATTTTCTCTATAATATTATTAATATCTAATGGCTATTTTTCTATTTAATTAAGTTTTGATGAAAAATAAAAAACACACAATTACAAAATTCGAAAATACAATTTACATTCAATCGAGTTTTGAGAAAAGAATTCGAGCAAGACAACAAAGATATTTTACACCTTCGAGAATACCCTCTTCTCTACTGTCTTCTGTATTTTCATTGTTAATCACACTTGTTCTTGGAGATTGTCATTCTACAGGCTTCTACAATTTGTTGTCTCCATTACCCCAGTGTGACTTTTCTTATTTTTATTACCTTCATACTTTTTGTATTGGTTGAAAAGGAGGTGTTTTTCAACTCTAGTGTGATTCTAGGGAGGTGTTCATCCTTAGTGAGATTCTAAGGAGGTGTTTTCATCCTTTGATTTGTTCAAAGGAAGTTTTCATCCCTAGTGTGATTCTAGAGAGGTGTTCATCCTTAGTGGGATTCTAAGGAGGTGTTTTTCATCCTTTGATTTGTTCAAAGGAGGTGTTCATCCCTAGTGGGATTCTGGGAGGTGTTCATCCTTAGTGGGTTTCTAAGGAGGTGATTGTCTTTTTAATTAGTTTACTTTTTACTGGTTCTTCTGCTGAGTTGATTGTAATTTGTAAACTGAATTTGAAAGATAGTGAATTGGGAGTCACTCTTGTGTTAAGAGTTGACTGGGAACTAGATGTAGGGTTGGCTATACCCGAATCAGTATAAATCATTGTGTGTTCTTCTCTTTCCCTTATCTCTTTCTCTTTTCTTGATTATATTCTCGTTTCTGCTTTATCTCTGTTCAAACAAATTATTAACAGACAAATAAATTTTTAATTTGACATCTATTTTAATTTGTGCATCTATTCACCCCCCTCTAGATGCCATTTGTCTAACAAGTGGTATCAGAGCTTGGTTAGACCACCATTATTTGAAGGAGAAGACTATCAGTTTTGGAAGACGAGAATGGAAATATTTTTACAAACACTAGATTACGGTGTTTGGGATGTTGTACTCAACGGTCCCTACATTATGATGAGAACAACGGAGTCTGGAGCTGTTCCAAAGACTTTTGATCAATGGACGCCAGATGAAAATAAGCGTGCACATTATGATGTAAGAGCCCAAAATGTTATTGTTTTTGCCTTAACTCGTAATGAATTTTTCAGGGTCTCACAATGCAAGACGACAAAAGAAATATGAGACACTCTTGAAGTAACACATGAAGGAACAAATGAAGTAAAGCGAGCACGTAAGAATACACTCATCCAGGAGTATGAATTATTTCAAATGTAGCAAAATGAAAGCATCACGGATTTCCAGACACGCTTCACACATAATAAATCACTTGAAAGCATTAGGAAAAAGTTTTGACAATGAGGAGTTGAGCACAAAGATCTTAAAATCCTTAGACAGGAATTGGCAACCAAAGGTCACTGCTATTACAGAATCAAAGGATCTCAAGAAAATGAATATTGCTACTCTATTTGGAAAGCTGCAAGAACATGAGATGGAGCTACAAAGGTTAAAGAATGGTGAACAGAATCAAACCAAGACGATAGCTCTAAAAGCAGAAAAATCTTCACAAGACGAAAGCGAAAATGAAGGTAAGTTTTCAGACTCCGATATGTCTCTTTTTGTTAAACAATTTTCTCGTTTTATGAAGAACAGGAAAAAGAGACAACAAAGAAAGGAGAAAACAAATAAATTCCATTGCTATGAATGTGGAAAACCTGGTCATATCAAACCAGACTGTCCGGAACTTAAGAAAGAGAAGAAAGATGTAAAAGAGAAGAAGAAAGAGAAGAACGATACCTATAAGAGCAAACACAAAGCTTATATTGCTTGGGAGGATAATGATTCTTCCACAACACAAGAGAGTTCTTCCGAAAGCAATGATGAAGAAGAAGAAGCAAATCTTTGCTTAATGACAAAAAGTAATGATGAAGCCTCATCACAAAAAACCTCATCATAGGTAAGCAGTACAAAATCCTTAAATGAATATGATGAGTTGTTTAAAGAATATCAAGATATGTATGAAGGTTTTACCAAGTTATCTAAGAAATACAATGCACTTAGGCAAAAGTTTAATGCATTAGAAAATATTGTTGGTATTCTTGAAAAAGAAAATGAGTGCTTAAAGAAAGATGTTGAGAAATTTAAAACTTTGTCTAAAAATAAAGAAGTTGCTAAACCTTGTAAAAATTGTAATCATTTGGAAAATGAGATTTTCAAGTTAGAGAAAATAATAAGCAAGTTTTCAAAATCTTCTGAAAATCTTGATTCTATATTAGGTTATCAAAGAGGGAATTCTAGCAAAGCTGGACTTGGTTACAAACCCAAAGAAAGTCTAGAACCTCATAAAACTATTTATGTGTAAGAGTTAAGGAAAACGGATGTGAAACTAGTTTCAAAAGCTTTAAGAAACTCATTTAGACCTTTTCAAAGAAAACCAACATGTTTTTATTGCATGAAATTATGTCATACATCAAATAGATGTTACATAAAACATTTTGGCATATCTAATGGCAAATATGAATCGGTGCCTAAAGGAACAAAGCATTTATACATGTCTAGATGATAGTTTGAGCATCTAATTGATTATCAGAATAAAAAAAAAAAATTCTTGTTGTCATAATCAATTATGTTGAAAGTTTGAATTTTGAAAGTTTGAATTTATGAAAATTTGAAATTATTAAAGTTTGGAATTTTGCAGTTTGAGATTCTTGAAATTTGAAATTTTGCAATTTGAGATTTTTGAAATTTGAAATTTTGCAGTTTGAGATTTTTTTTTAAAAAATTGCAGTATGAGATTTTTGAAATTTGAAATTTTACAATTCGAGATTTTTGAAATTTGAAATTTTGTAGTTTGAGATTTTGAAATTTGAAATGTTTGCGAGTTTGAGATTTTTGAAATTGAATTTTAATTGGAATTAGAAATTTGAATTTGAAATTTGGAATTTGAATTTTAAATTTGAAATTTGTTGCAATTTGAATTTGAAATTTGAAATCTGAAATATGAGTGCATTTGAATTTGAAAGCTGCCTAAATAAGAGGACTACAATTGAGGGAAACTACTGCATTTCATTCCATTATCTCTATAATCATTCTATTTCTCTATCTTTCTCTCTCTTCATTTATCTTGAGTATCCTAGATATTGCCTCCTTAATATGATGTTCTTCTCTATAACACCTTGTAATGCATTATCTTCTCTACCTTGATTTATGTACTAATATGTGCAAATTTGTTCTCACTTTCTATTGCAATATTTTTCATAATTATCAATGAAACATGAAGATATTTTGATGATATTAATCTGTGTGAAACAGGGGGAGATTTTTTTCTCTTATAATATTTTTCATAATTATCAATGAAACAGAGAGATATTTTGATGATATTAAGCTGTGTGAAACAGGGAGAGATTTTTTTTCTCTTATAATAGTTTTATGATTATCAATGAAACAAGGGGAGATTTTTTGATGAATTAAAATCTTTGTGAAATTCTTTCATATCTCTAAATTAAACAAAGGGAGTTAAGAGAGGTCTTTACTCATATAAGTTAGGGGGAGTCTTGTTATTAATATATCCAGGGCGAGATTAAGAGACTCTGACACTTGATACAAATTTGTGCTAATCTTGAGTTGGCTATATAGAGTCAAGAATTTTAATACATTTGAGGTGTTTCCTTGATCATCATCAAAAAGGGGGAGATTGAAAGCAATGAGGGAGAGATTGATGGAAATGTTCTTACATTCCCAAGAGATGATTTTGATGATGATTCAAGTCAACTACATTCAAGTCAACACCATTCAAGATGAATTAATGACAAGTTCAATTTATAACGTTGGTGACAATGTGAAACATTTTCCTACATGCCCAAGATATGTTTTTGATAAAGATGATGATTCAACAAAGCTCAAGATGATTCCTGAAGACTAGATAGAGTCTTAGAATACTGGATATGGAGGTACAAGTTTATGAAGTAATATTATGCATAAGCCTCCAAAGCACAAGTGTGATAAAATTCATAACATGATATTTTTCTCAATTATAATCAATTATGATGCATCAGAAATGGAAAAATGATTTTCTCGTCATAATTGATTATACTGGTAATATAATCAATTATGATAATTCAAATTTGAAAAATATATCCGTTTTAAAGAATAAATGTTTTTTAATACATCCCGATTTTCTCTATATGATATTATGAATGTCTAACGGCCATTTTTTGATTCTATTTTTCTATTTAATTAAGTTTTGATGAAAAATCAAAAGCACACAATTAAAAAATTCGAAAATACAATTTACATTCAATCAGTTTTGAGAAAAGAATTATGAGCAAGGCAACAAAGATATTTTACACCTTCGAGAAAACCATCTTCTCTACTTCCTTCTATGTTTTCATTGTTATTCACACTTGTTCTTGGAGATTGGCATTCTACAGGCTTCTACAATTTGTTGTCTCCATTACCCAGGTGTGACTGTTCTTATTTTTATTACCTTCATCCTTTTTGTATTGGTTGAAAAGGAGGTGTTTTTCTTCCCTAGTGTGATTCTAGGGAGGTGTTCATCCTTAGTAAGATTCTAAGGAGGTGTTTTCATCCTTTGATTTGTTCAAAGGAGGTTTTCATCCTTAGTGTGATTTTAGGGAGGTGTTCATCCTTAGTGGGATTCTAAGGAGGTGTTTTTCATCCTTTGATTTGTTCAAAGGAGGTGTTCATCCCTAGTGGGATTCTAGGGAGGTGTTCATCCTTAGTGGGTTTCTAAGGAGGTGATTGTCTTTTTAATTAGTTTACTTTTTAATGGTTCTAATGATGAGTTGATTGTAATTTGTAAACTGAATTTGAAAGATAGTGAATTGGAAGTCACTCTTGTGTTAAGAGTTGATTGAGAACTGGATGTAGGGTTGGCTATACTTGAACCAATATAAATCATTGTGTGCTCTTCTCTTTCCCTTATCTCTTTCTCTTTTCCTGATTATATTATCGCTTCCGCTTTATTTGTGTTCAAACAAATTATTGACTCACAAATAAATTTTTAATTTGACATCTATTTTAATTTGTGCATCTATTCACCCCCCCCTTTATATGTCATTCTTCTAACAAGTTGATGAAGTAATACGATGCGTAAGCCTCCAAAGCACAAGTGTGATAAAATTCATAATCAATTATGATGCATCAGAAATGGAAAAATGATTTTCTCTATCATAATTGATTATACTGGTAACATAATCAATTATGGCAATTCAAATTTGAAAAATATATCTGTTTTGAACAATAAATATTTTTGAATATATCCTAATTTTTATTCACAAAAATATTAATGTCCAATGACCATTTTCTGATGTTATTTTTCTATTTAATTAAGTTTTGATGAAAAATAAAAAACACACAGTTACAGAATTCGAAAATACAATTTACATTCAATCAGTTTTGAGAAAAGAATTATGAGCAAGGCAACAAAGATATTTTACACCTTTTGAGAAAACCCTCTTCTCTACTGTCTTTTGTGCTTTCATTGTTAATCACACTTGTTCTTGGAGATTGGCATTCTACAGGCTTCTACAATTTGTTATCTCCATTACCCAGGTGTGACTGTTCTTATTTTTATTACCTTCATCCTTTGTGTATTGGTGGCAAAGGAGGTACTTTTCATCCCTAGTGTGATTCTAGGGAGGTGTTCATCCTTAGTGGGATTCTAACGAGGTGTTTTTTCATCCTTTGATTTGTTCAGAGGAGGTGTTCATCCCTAGTGGGATTCTAGGGAGGTGTTCATCCTTAGTGGGTTTCTAAGGAGGTGATTGTCTTTTTAATTAGTTTACTTTTTACTGGTTCTTCTGCTGAGTTGATTGTAATTTGTAAATTGAATTTGAAAGATAGTGAATTGAAAGTCACTCTTGTGTTAAGAGTTGACTGGGAACTGGATATAGGGTTGGCTATACCCGAACCAGTATAAATCTCTGTGTGCTCTTCTCTTTCCCTTATCTCTTTCTCTTTTCTGGATTATATTATCGCTTCCGCTTTATCTATGTTCAAACAAATTATTGACTCACAAATAAATTTTTAATTTGACATCTATTTTAATTTGTGCATCTATTCACTGCCCTCTAGATGCCATTTGTCTAACAAGTGGTATCAGAGCTTGGTTAGATAAGATATTTCTAAACGATCTGTCAAGATGTCAATGCAGAATCAGGTTTACAGGGAAGGAGCCTCAATAAACAGACCACCATTATTTGAAGGAGAAGACTATCAGTTTTGAAAAGCAAGAATGGAAATATTTTTACAAACACTAGATTACGGTGTTTGGGATGCTGTACTCAATGGTCCCTACATTCCGATGAGAACAACTGAGTCTGGAGCTGTTCCAAAGACTTTTGATCAATGGACGCCGGATGAAAATAAGCATGCCCATTATGATGTAAGAGCCCAAAATGTATTGTTTTTGCCTTAACTCGTAATGAATTTTTCAGGGTCTCACAATGCAAGACGAGAAAAGAAATATGGGACACTCTTGAAGTAATACATGAAGGAACAAATGAAGTAAAGCGAGCACGTAAGAACACACTCATCCAGGAGTATGAATTATTTCAAATGCAGCAAAATGAAAGCACCACGGAATTTCAAACACGTTTCGCACATATAATAAATCACTTGAAAGCATTAGGAAAAAGTTTTGACAAAGGAGTTGAACACAAAGATTTTAAAATCCTTAGATAGAAATTGGCAACCAAAGGTCACTGCTATTACAGAATCAAAGGATCTCACAAAAATGAATATTGCTACTCTATTTGGAAAGCTGTGAGAACATGAGATGGAGCTACAAAGGTTAAAGAACGGTGAATATAATCAAACCAAGATGATAGTTGTAAAAGCAGAAAAATCTTCACAAGACGAAAGTGAAAATGAAGGTAAGTTTTCGGACTCTGATATGTCTCTTTTTGTTAAACAATTTTCTCGCTTTATGAAGAATAGTAAAAAGAGATAGCAAAGAAAGGAGAAAATAAATAAATTTCATTGTTATGAATGTGAAAAACCTGGTCATATCAAACCAGACTGTCCGGAACTTAAGCAAGAGAAGAAAGATGTGAGAGAGAAGAAGAAAGAGAAGAACGATACCTATAAGAGCAAACGCAAAGCTTATATTGTTTGGGAGGATAATGATTCTTCCACAACACAAGACAGTTATTCCGAAAGCAGTGATGGAGAAGAAGAAGCAAATCTTTGCTTGATGACAAAAAGTGATGATGAAGCCTCATCACAGGTAAGTAGTACAAATTCCTTAAATGAATATGATGAGTTATGTAAAGAATATCAAGATATGTATGTTGAACATGCAAGGATATGAATGTTGAACATACAAGGATATGAAGCTTGTAGATTTTAATGATGATTCAAGAATAAATGACTTAAAGATTTGAAGACTTGTAATTTTATGTAATAACTCTGTTTTTATGTTTTTGAGTCTGTAATATTAGAGTCCAAGATAGCCAGCACATATTGAAAAGCTCTAAAAACTCATTTTTATGAAAAATACACTGGAATAATTGATTAACTAATAGGATAATTGATTATTACAACAAGAAAACCATTTTCAGCAATTGCTCTCTGGTTTATTCGATTAAATCACCAAATAATCGATTATTTGGAGCATGTAATCGATTAAATGGCATGTTAATCGATTAACGGGTGTTGTTTTGTTCCTCTGCGAGAATGGCTCTGGAATAATTGTTTAACACTCAAGATAATCGATTATTTACATCTGTTGTGCGTTTTGAAATTCAAAATTGGACCAATTTACGAAAACCCTATTTCCAATCCATCTGTTTTCGAAAAACATAATTCCCCAGACCTTATTCTCTCTACTTAAGGTTCTCTAAGGCTCTCTGCAAATTGAACAAACCTTTTTCATACAAAAGTTAGAGCTGTGACTGCTAGAGAATTGTTTATAGGGAAGAAAAATGGGCTTTTGAAAACCTAGTGTGGGCTAGAAGCGATAAGAATCACTGAGTGGGTTTCTTGGTGGATTGTGTGTTGTGCCGTCTCTAGGAAAAGTTGTTCTTCATCCTTTGTGGATTCAAAGGAGGTGTTCATCTCTTGTGTGACTCAAGAGAGGTATTTTCTTTACCTTATCTTTTCATTTGTAATCTGTTTGTAAAACTGTGATTATAGTGACATCGTTAATCCTCTGTTTGAGTGTTTAGCAACTGGACGTAGGGTCTTTTGATCCGAACCAGTATAAATTGACTGTGTAATCTTCTATCCCTTCTCTATTTACTTTACACAGCGTTTTAATCGGTGAAATTTGGGAAAAATTTTAAAACCCTATTTTTTGTTTAAGAAACCAATTCACCCTCCCCCCTCTTGGTTTTTGTCCGTAAATGCAAACATTCCGTTGCGCGATTCTAACAATGTATGACGGTTTTACCAAGTTATCTAAGAAATATAATGCACTTAGGCAAAAGTTTAATGCATTAGAAAATACTGTTGGTATTCTTGAAAAAGAAAATGAGTGCTTAAAGAAAGATGTTGAGAAATTTAAAATTTTGTCTAAAAATAAAGAAGTTGTTAAACCTTGTGAAAATTGTAATCTTTTGAAAAATGAGATTTTCAAGTTAGAGAAAATAATAAGCAAGTTTTCAAAATCTTCTGAAAATCTTGATTCTCTATTAGGTTATCAAAGAGGGAATTCTAACAAAGCTGGACTTGGTTACAAACCCAAAGAAAGTATAGATCCTCATAAAACTATTTTTGTGAAAGAGTCAAGGAAAACATATGTGAAACCAGTTTCAAAAGCTTTAAGAAACTCATTTAGACCTTTTCAAAGAAACTCATTTAGACCTTTTAAAGTTTGAAATTTTGCAGTTTGAGATTCTTGAAATTTGAAATTTTGCAATTTGAAATTCTGCAATTTGAGATTTTTGAAATTTGAAATTTTATAGTTTGAGATTTTGAAATTTAAAATTTTGTAGTTTGAGATTTTTGAAATTAAATTTGAATTGGAATTTGAAATTTGAATTTCAAAATTTGGGATTAGAAATTTGAATTTGAAATTTAGAATTTGTTGGAATTTGAATTTGAAATTTAAAATTTGTTGCAATTTGAATTTGAAATTTGAAATTTGGAATATGAGTGCATTTGAATTTAAAAGCTGCCTAAATAAGAAGACTGCAATTGAGGAAAACTACTGCATTTCATTCCATTATCTCTATAATCATTTTATTCCCCTATCTTTCTCTCTCTTCAATTGTCTTGGGTATCCTAGATATTGTCTCCTTAATATGATATTATTCTATATGACACTTTGTAATGCATTATCTTCTCTACCTTGATTTATGTACTAATATGTGGAAATTTATTATCAGTTTCTATTGCAATATTTTTCATAATTATCAATGAAACAGAGAGATATTTTGATGATATTAATCTGTGTGAAACAGAGAGAGATTTTTTTTTCTCTTATAATATTTTTCGTAATTATTAATGAAACAGGGAGATATTTTGATGATATTAATCTGTGTGAAACAGGGGGAGATTTTTTGATAAATTAAAATTTGTGTGAAATTCTTTCCTATCTCTAAATTAAACAAGGGGAGTTAAGAGAAGTCTTTGCTCATATGAGTTAGGGGGAGTCTTGTTATTAATATATCTAGGGGGAGATTAAGAGACTCTGACACTTGATACAAATTTGTGCTAATCTGTGCTAATCTTGAGTTGGCTATATAGAATCAAGCTTTTTAATTCATTTCAGGTGTTTCCTTGATCATCATCAAAAAGGGGGAGATTGAAAGCAATGAGGGGGAGATTGATGGAAATGTCCCTACATTCCCAAGAGATGATTTTGATGATGATTCAAGTCAACTACATTCAAGTCAATACCATTCAAGATGAATTAAGGACAAGTTGAATTTATGACGTTGGTGATAATGTGAAACATTTTCCTACATGCCCAAGATATGTTTTTCATAAAAATGATGATTCAAGCAAGCCCAAGATGATTCCTGAAGGCTAGATAGAGTCTTAGAATACTGGATATGGAGGTATAAGTTGATGAAGTAATATGATGCATAAGCCTCCAAAGCACAAGTGTGATAAAATTCATAACGTGATATTTTTCACTGTCATAATCAATTATGATGCATCAGAAATGAAAAAATGATTTTCTCTGTCATAATTGATTATACTGGTAACATAATCAATTATGGAAATTCAAATTTGAAAAATATATTTGTTTTGAAGAATAAATATTTTTGAATATATCCTGATTTTTATTCACAAAAATATTAATGTCCAAGAGTCATTTTCTGATGCTATTTTTCTATTTAATTAAGTTTTGATGAAAAATAAAAAACACACAATTACAGAATTCGAAAATACAATTTACATTCAATTAGTTTTGAGAAAAGAATTATGAGCAAGGCAACAGAGATATTTTACACCTTTTTAGAAAACCCTCTTCTCTACTGTCTTTTGTGCTTTCATTGTTAATCACACTTGTTCTTGGAGATTGGCATTCTACAGGCTTCTACAATTTGTTGTCTCCATTACCCAGGTGTGACTATTCTTATTTTTATTACCTTCATCCTTTGCGTATTGGTGGCAAAGGAGATACTTTTCATCTCTAGTGTGATTCTACGAAGGTGTTCATCCTTAGTGAGATTCTAAGGAGGTGTTTTCATCCTTTGATTTGTTCAAAGGAGGTTTTCATCCCTAGTGTGATTCTAGGGAGGTGGTCATCCTTAGTGGGATTCTAAGGAGGTGTTTTTTCATCCTTTGATTTGTTCAGAGGAGGTGTTCATCCCTAGTGGGATTCTAGGGAGATGTTCATCCTTAGTGGGTTTCTAAGGAGGTGATTGTCTTTTTAATTAGTTTACTTTTTACTGGTTCTTCTGCTGAGTTGATTGTAATTTGTAAACTGAATTTGAAAGATAGTGAATTGGAAGTCATTCTTGTGTTAAGAGTTGACTAGGAACTAGATGTATGGTTGGCTATACCCGAACCAGTATAAATCTCTGTGTGTTCTTCTCTTTCTCTTATCTCTTTCTCTTTTCCTGATTATATTATCGCTTCCGCTTTATCTGTATTCAAACAAATTATTGACTCACAAATAAATTTTTAATTTGACATCTATTTTAATTTATGCATCTATTCACCCCCCTCTAGATGTCATTTGTCTAACAAAGTTAACTATTTAATTAGCTCACCTTTATTTTGTCTATTTATGGAAATTGCACATTTTAAGGTGCATGCTTGTAATTGGGACTATTTATATTTTTGTTGCTCAAAACTAACAACAAAAATTAATTTGATATATCTCTTCTATTTAAATATAAAAAAATTTATTTATTAGAGGAATATTGTTCTTTTAGTCAATGTACATGTATTTTGGTTTCTTTCTTTGGTATATGAAAAATACTAATAGATTTGATGTGCATATTATTCCTATTATAAAAGTCATTTCTATGATTAAAGCTAATGCTACAATTTCAATAATAATTTCAAAAAAAAAAAAAGATGTAATATAGCGATATTAAGATAAGCATCTTTCTATCAATTAATGGTTGTGTTTCTTTTATATTCTTAAGTTTAAGATGAATCACAAAATAATTAATAGTAATCCATTAACTTTAATAATAATAATTCATTTCAAGTATATCTTGATATCATATTTCTATTTAGTATCGGATTTTAACAATAATGTTTCTCTTAAGGATAATTTTCTTTCGTATTGATACATCTTTCCCTCGAGCGAAAGCATTTCAGATCGAATAATTGACCAACACTATAAACATAAAACAACTATATAAGAAAATATGATATCACTTTTAAAAAACTATCTTAAGAAATCAAATTATAATTTTTTCTTATTCATACATTCCTCACTTCAATTAATACTTAAATTTTCAATTATATAAATAAATTAAGGCCTCAAATAAAAAATTAAATATGAGATAATTTTCGAGTCTCATACCATTTCACTTAACCAATTAAGAAAATTTGGAAAAATCCACACTTTCATCCTCGTACAATTTTATTACGTGAAATTGGAATCATTGAGAGGATTTCACACGATTCAAGAAAAAGAAATTAAAAAATGTTTATTTATTAAGTAAAATTAGACCCGATTTATTTTCTTAGTTTTGGTCACCTATTATAAGATTTTTTTTCAATAAATTCATTTATAATGTCAAAATTTTAAAATAATATTTTCAATTTAATATTTGATAACAAGTTTAAAATTAATGGTTAGAGTCAACTTCCCTTATTTTAAAAAAGCTGAAAATAAAAAATATTTTTTTAAGCACATGTTTATCTTTAAAAAATAGATTAGAAGAACTTAAAAATTACGAAGGATTGATGAGTTAAAGATAAAATAAAAGCTATAAAAGAAAATTTATTTTGAATCAAGCAGAGGTGAGTAGGAAATAAGAAATTCATTGAATTCTTTTTTTTTCTTGCTTTAGCTACCGAGAATAAATGAAAATATAGTACTTTAGATCTGGAGATGGAAAGAACTGAGATGCAACGAAAATTTCAACAAAACATTCACCTCTTATTAATTAGGGATAACAATCAAACTCGTTCTTGTGGGGACCGACCCGTCCCGTCCCGAGGTTGACGAAGAAAAACCGAGTTGACCGGGTTCGGGTTTTTCCCGCTTTAAGAAATCGGGTTCGGGGCGGGGATGAGTAATGCAATCCCCACCTTGCCCCCGCCCCGTCTCCATCCCTCGTCCCGACTTTATATTTAAACATATATTCTAAAATATTAATCATTTATCTGTTTGTCTTCTTTTCTTTTTTTAATATTAATTATATTTAAATTTAAATCCTGATATATAACCCTCTGTCTTTTCATATTACCCTTTTGTCTTCTTATAATACTATTTATCTTCTTATTACATAGTGTGTTCCTTTACTTCACTTTACTTCCATTTATTCTTAATTTCTTTGTCTTTTTCAATTTCTTCACAACTAGTCTTAGTTCAGCTCACATTTGGCTTCTCCTATCTCTTTAACTAGTTTGAGTTCTCTGATCAACTTCTCCAATATTTTCAACCAATTTATCAAACGCATAAGGTAATTTTTTATTTATTTATATTTTTTTAAATATGTACATCAATGTATCATTTTATTTCTAATTTGGTTTTATTAGATTTCGTTATATCATGTTTTCTGGGTTTACTATTCTTATTTATCATATATCATATCTTATGTTAATTAAATAATTGTATTTTTTTATCTTTTATGATCAATTTAAGTCTTATTTTAGAAGAAATAAAAAGAGGATTTTTTATCTTTAGGCAATCAATAATACATTTCTTGTTTATGGTGGTAGCGATTTTTTTATATACAATGGAAAATAATGAAACAACACAATCAAGTATGCGTGAACCATTGTTAAAAGAAAATTCTAACCTTGAGGGTCCTACTCCTACACTAAATGAAGTCCCACCAGTAACTAGAGATAATGAGCATGATAAGACTATATCATTGGGATCAAATCAGCTTAAAAGTAAGATTTGGCAATATTTTTAAAAGATTCAAGTTAATGGAGAGGACAAGGCTCAGTGCAATTATTGTAAGAAAATTTTGGGAGGAAAATAAAAAAATGGGACGAAACACTTATGGCAACACAATGATAGTTATATTCAATTCAATATTTCTATTAAAGGGAAAAAAGGACAAATATTTCTTACCCCTAAAGTTATGCAAGGTAAACAACATTGGGTACAGGAATTTATGATGAAGAACATGTAAGAAAAGAACTTGTACATGCAATTATAATGCATGAATATCCACTTTCAATTGTAGATCATATTGGTTTCAAGAGATACTCATATGCTCTCCAACCAGTATTTCAAGTTCCTTCTAGAAACAATATTAAAAAGGAAATATTCAAAGTCTACAAATATGAGAAATGAATAATTTTGAAGTGATTGGATAGCCTTGAAGGAAGAGTGGCTATAACATCAGACATATGGACTTCAGGTAATCAACAAAGATGATATATGGTTGTCACTGCTCATTATATTGATGATTCTTGGAACTTACAGAGTCACATTTTAAGATAACAAATAACTTTCCTAGTCATATTTTATATTATTTTTATTTTTGTATGGTAAAATGATTAAATATTGATTAAATTTATGTAAATATTATTATGTTAGGTTCATTTATGTTCTAGCTAGCTCCTCACACAAGTAATAGACTTTGCAATACATTAGTTTAATGTTTGATGGATTGGAACATTGATACAAAATTATCCACTATCACCCTTGATAATTGTACTACAAATGATGCTATGGTTGAAAAAATTAAGGGTAAATAGCAAATTAACACTTTATTGAGAGATGGAGATTTACTTCACATGCGTTGTTGTGCTCATATATTAAATTTGATAGTCAAATATGGGCTAGAGGTAGTGAAAGATGAGATTGAAAAAATTCGGAGTAGTGTAGCATATTGGTTTGCAACACCTAAGAGGCAAAAAAAGTTTGAAGAAACAGTAAAGTAATTGCACATCTCTTGTACTAGGAGTTTGTTTTTAGATTGTCTAACAAGATGGAATTCAACATACAAAATGCTTGAAATTGCCATAATATATGAAGATGTGTTTAATCGATTGAAGCAACGAGATTCTCAGTATATTTGTTTGTCAACTAGTTATAATGGCAGTTTGCAAAGGATGTTTGTGAAAGGTTGAAATTGTTCAATTTTATAACAGAATTATTTTCTGCTACTAAACATCCAACTGCTAATTTGTATTTTCTCAATATACACTAGTGCAAAAAGGGGGTTTTATGTCAGGTATTTAGGGCTTTTTACGTTGTATTTAAGACTGACATTAAAACGAGAGACGTAAATTTACGTCGGACCCCTTAGCCCGATGTAAATTTACGTCAGTTATCAAGACCCGACGTAATTTTGTGTTGCATATACTACTAAACAGACGTAAAAATTTTCGAAAATTAAAAAAAAAAGAATCAAATTTACGTCACGTATTGGTATACGTGACGTAAATTTACGTCGCATATTGGTATATGCGGCGTAAATTTACATCGCATATACCAATATGCCACGTAAATTTACGTCGCATATACCAATACGCGACGTAAATTTACGTCACATATTGGTATATGCGACATAAATTTATGTCGCGTATACCAATATGCGACCTAAATTTGCTGCTTTTTTTTTAAATTGGGTTTATTCTGTTTTACAACTAAAACCCGCAAATAAATATTACAACCAGACAGATCCGGAGGTTCAAGTTTCTTTAGCTAGTAAATTAAAAATATAATATGATATAATTCAAACTACATAATAAAACAATATAATACAAACATACAAACTAAAAAATCTATTACAAACTAAAAGTTAATACAAACTAAGCTACCTAAACTACATAATACACACAATATAATATGAACAAGAACTTAAAAAATTATGTACTAGAATTGTTGAACGAAAAACTTTTCCCATTGTTCTCTAATTTGTGTAATATCATATTCTAGCAATGGAGATGGATCTTGAAATACCTGAAACATTAATTTGACTATTGTAAACATGCAACATGAATAAAGTTAAATAAACTTAACTAATGTTAAAAGCAATTACCTTCGTCCAAGAATCAATTATACTCGCACAAACTATGACTCTCATCCAATACATAACATAGTAACCACATTCAAACGAGTATGTTTTCTTATTACACTCGAAATGATGAAAAAAACATAATGTTATTTTAAAAATTTAAATACAAACAATAATTATGGTATTCACTTATATAAATAAGTTTCTAACCTTAAGATAAATGCACTGCAAAGTCTTTGTTCTAGGTTTTCCACTTAGAACATTAGTTCCAAACACGATTCTAAGTGAAAAAAGTCATATATTATTCAATATGTATTTACAATTTAAAAACATAATTAATGAATAAAAGATAAAGTTACCCTTGTAATAAGCTTTTCATTTCTTGACTCGGTTTCGGTGTAATGAACAAAACCACACCACGAGTGTAATCCCGGGGCATGATTACAATTAACTGCCAATGAAACCTACATTGTATGACATAAAAATTAGTTATAAAAATATAAATTAAAATACAAATTAAAATACTACTCTTCAATGTATGGAGCCAAATATATATGTCTTTTTGAGTCACTCATCCATGTTTGCATATATTGTTGGATTCCAACCTTTGTATTTTCAGATTTTTGGATGGATTGAGGCTCAATAAATTCGTATACTTCAGATTTTTCTTGTTCCACACTCAATTTGTCAATGTACCTAAAACAATTAATTATAAGTTGAATATAATTATTATAATCTTAGAAACATAAATGAAAATGACTTACATTGCCCACAATTGTATGATGGAAATGTTTAACATGCAATTCCCCTAGCAATTTCTAATGCATCGGGCAAGGAAATGTATAATAGAACACTCGGAATTGTCAATTTCAAACACTCTAACATCCCATTGTATTTGACACAGTCTCTTCCTCAACCGTGGTAATATGGTCAACAACATAGAGATGGGATCATCATCACATTCTGTCATGTCCTCATCAATAATAGGTTGTTTTTTATGCTTAGCACGAGGCAAGTCCTCCTAAACAAATGATAACAATTAATTAAACATTTATATAATTATAATACTAGAAAAGAGAAAATAGACAATATATATATATATATATATATATATATATATATATATATATATATATTACCTTGGTTTGTGCTCGATAGTGGCATAACCAAACGTCTTGGTCAAGCCAAGAATGTCCCACTTGCCTGCCCCACTAATTGAATCTCTTCATTAGGAAAAGGCACTGGAGCATTAGCATCATGAACTTCATCAACTACTACTCGTGTACAGTCTACCTGTAGAGGGACATCATGGATGGTTAAGCCACCCTCAAAAACTCGACCAATAGCCACTATACGCGGGGGGTCATCTTCAACATATAACTCACACTGGTGTGATGCATCAGTCTGAGTATATTCTCCTGAAGGATCAGTAGCAGTAGCAGCACAACTCCCTTTAGTGCTGACTCGAACAACATCATGTTCAATTGTTTGAGGTGTTCCTTGAGTTTGTTGCTGAGAGCGGGCGAGAGATTCAATTTTCTTATCAAACTCTTGTTGCAAGGACTCCCTTATTTGATTTAACTTTTCTTCAAACTGCATCTCCATTTTATGCAAGGCCTCCTGGCTGCAAGAGTCGGCAGTGGTCCTTCGTGATGTTGGACCAAAGTAATCACGAAGGCCCCAGGATCCACCAGCACCATGCACACGTCCTGAGTAATCTGGTTTTCCTATGGCTGTCGCCAATATATCTTGTCGACCATGAGGAATAAATGATCATTGGGTGGTCTGCTCAACTAAATCATCCTACAACACATTAACAATAATTAAGTCATACACTAACTTTCACATTAGAATCAATTCAAATTGACATTATAACTTACGATTTTCTGAGCAATGATTCGTGCAGACTCAAAAGTCATTTGTCCATCAGATTTTGTCCGGGCTGCCTTCCATATCTCATAGCGAGGGGGTGGAGATGTAAGGTCAGTAGACTCAACTCCTGCTGACTCTTCTCTAGCTTTCATGAGACATTACTCCAATAATGCATACCCTCCTCGTGACAATACATGGGGTGCATCATTCAACCTCTGACGCTGTTGGGCAGCACGTCTTTTATCCTACCAAGAGGGGTCCATTCGGCTAGCACAAAATTGTAATCAATCCTCCTCACTAATTTGATACTTTAGACAGGGAGATTCATCTTGAAACTTTCCAAATACATACTCCCGTGTCAAGAAAGTCTTAAAGTCGCTCCATCTAATGGCAATGGAGGATAAAATCTTCTTCCTCATCACCTTAGTGTTAGGAACATCAAAATTTTGCTGAGAAATGACCAATAAATGTTAAATTCAACTAATAATGATATATAAAGTATTCAACAAATATAGAAATGCCTGAACATCCTGTCACATGAGGTTCTTCTCGGTTTCCTCTACATCATCCCAAGATGGAGTAGTAATCGGAATATGGTGTCGAGCTAGTAGTCCCAAATAGCTCTTAAACTTAGCAGCATTTGGGCCAGATGCCTTACCAGAACGTGGATCAACTTCAACTTGAGTTTTCTCTCTAGCTACCTTCCTTGTTGTCAACCCCTTTAACCAAGTGACAGATCTACATTTACCTCCACTTCTGCTCCTGCCACTGCCACTACCACTACCAGTACCAGATGTGGAATCCGACATATCCTGAAAAACAAAACAATATGAAGTCAACATACTTTATAAGTTTGAATAAAAAGAACTAAAAAATGTGAAGATAAACACCTATTATGTTGGTATGTTTTCCCATATCCCTTCATCATGATCACTTCGAATTGCATGTATGTCATCAACTTCATTGTCAACTATGTCATCAAATGGTCTACTTGAAAATGAAGGTGTTTCATGTATATCTAGAGACTCATCTTCATGAATTCTGTCCATGCTTCTTCCTTCAAGGACAATTGACCATCTCTCATTACATGGATCCTTGACATAAAATATTTGTCTCGCTTGATATGCCAAAATAAAAGGTTCATCCTTATACCCAACTTTACTCAAATCAACCAAAGTAAATCCTAGGTCATCTGTTCGCACACCCGTATTCCCTTCAACCCATTTACACTTGAAGACAGGCACCCTAAAAGTAACCTAATCAATTTCCCATATCTCTTGTATGACCCCAAAATAACTCATAGAAGTTGTGATAGGATTTTTGTCTTTAGAACTAGAAAAATGCATAGATTCAGCTTGAATTGTGACCCCACTATTTTGTACTCTACCTTTATCATCTTCTATTTTTGAGTAGAAACAATAGTTATTAATGTCATACCCACCAAATGTAATGACATCACTATTAGGCCCACGAGCAAGTCTCAAAAGTGTTTCTGAAACATTAATCTCAACATATACCCTTTTTTTAAACCAAGAAAGGAAACTTTTGTTATGTTCATTCAATAGCCATTTTTCATTCATTCGTGGATGTGTTGCCTTTATTTCAGTTATGTGTTGCGATATGTAAGGGATTACTTCATCAGTGTTGTTCAATATGTATAAATGTGCTTGGTCAACTTCTTTCCGACTAACATTTTTAATCTTTAAATTTTGAGTACCCTTACCTTCACATCTTCCATCATGTCTCATCTTAGGAATACCTATTGGTTCTGATTTTGACATGTATCCTAAACAAAACTCAATGGCTTCTTCTGCAATGTACCTTTCCATAATAGAAGCTTCTGGCCTGTACTGATTCTTCACATATCCTTTTAAGATCTTCATGTATCTCTCAACAGGATACATCCATCTAAGAAAAATTGGAGCACATAATCTAATTTCCCTTACAAATGGACTATCAAATGCACCATGATATCAAAAAATGAAGGGGGAAAATACATTTCTAACTGGCACACTATTATAATTGCTTCATTTTCTAATTCATCTAACTTTTTTGGATCAATTACCTTTTTACAAATGGCGTTGAAAAACAAACATAACCGAGTAATAGCAACTCTAACAGAATTTGGTAAGATGTTTCGAATAGCCACTGGTAAAAGTTGTTGCATCAACACATGACAATCATGAGACTTTAAACCAACTAATTTCAACTCTTGCATAGACACAAGACTCTTAACATTTGAGGAGTATCCTTGTGGTACTTTGACCTCACGTAAACACTCACAAAAGCTTCTCTTTTCTTTCTTTAATAAAGTATGACAAGCTGGAGGTAAGTAAGTGCATTTTTCAACTGATTTAGGATGTAATTCAGAACGTATACCCATGTCCGCCAAATCTTGTCATGCTTTTATTCCATCTTTTGTCTTTCCTTTTATGTTAAGCAATGTCCCAATTATACTATCACAAACATTTTTTTCAACATGCATCACATCTATACAGTGTCTAACTTCCAACTTACACCAATAAGGAAGATTGAAGAATACAAACTGTTTCTTCCAAATGTTTTTCTCATTGGATTTCTTTTAGGTCTTTCCAAACATAATATTAATATTTTTCACTTGCTGATATACTTGTTCACCATTGCGTGGTACTGATGCAACTGCATTCTCCTGACATCCATTAAATGCTTTCTTCATTTTACGATATGGATGGTTAGCAACTAGAAACTTTCTATGCCTATTGTACGCAGTTTTTTGTCCATGTTTCAATTGGATATAACTTGTGTCTTCTTGACATAAAGGACACGCTAAATGACCTTTCATATTATAACCGCTCAAATTACCATATGCTGGAAAATCATTTATAGTACAAAATAACATTGCACGCAACCTGAAATTCACTTCGTGATATGAATCAAATACATCCACTCCTGTTTCCCACAACATCTTCAAATCATCAATTAAAGGACTAAGATATACATCTATGTCATTTCCTGTTTGTCAAGGTCCTGAAATCATCATAGATAACATAATATATTTTCTCTTCATTCATAACCAAGGAGGCAAATTGTAAATGATCAACAAAACTGGTCATGAACTATGTTTACTGCTTAAATTTCCATAAGGATTCATCCCATCTGTAGCTAATCCAATTCTCAAGTTTCTTGGCTCTGCACCAAATTCTAGAAAGGTTTCATCAATCCTTTTCCATTGTGGAGAATCAGCTGGATGTCGAAGAAGATTGTCACATTTTCTACCATTTGCATGCCATGTCAAGTTTCTTGCATCTTCTTTTATGGAAAATAATCTTTTAAACCTAGGTATAATTGGCAAAAACCATAACACCTTAGCAGGGGGACCATCTAGTTCTTCCTCACCACTACTTTCCTCAAATTTGTTTTTGAACCTTGACAAACTACATGCCGGACACATCTTTAATTTAGCAAAATCATTTCTGTACAATATACAATCATTAGGACATGCATGTATCTTCTTGTACTCTAAACCCATTGGACATAATATCTTCTTTTCCTCATAGTTACGAATAGGTAATGTATTATCTTCAGGAAGCATCTCCTTCAACAACTCCAATAATTCGGTGAAACTTCTATCAATCCATCCATTTCTTGCTTTTAAAGTAAACAATTTTAAAGTTGCTGATAATCTTGTAAAACTACATCCTATGTACAATTGTTGTGCAAAATCAAATTTCAAAGAATCATATAGATGTGCTTTCATAAAATTTTCTTCACCAATATCACGTATCATATCCTCTAGATTATCATCCATCCCTTCATCAAAATTGTCTGTAGTTGACACAGTTGGGATGTCTAATATTTCTCCATGTCATGTTCATATTGTATAACTCTTAATAATACCATAAACAAACAAGTGATCATGTATATCCTCAAGTTTATGACGAATTTGATTCAAACAACGAACACATGGACAATAATATGTCCCTTTCATAGCTTTTCCATTTTCACTAGCAAATTTCAAAAATTCCTCAACTCCCTTTTCGTACTCTTCACTAATACGACATGCATTCATCCAACTTTGATTCATATTATGTTATAAAGTTTCGTCACTCCTAAAGATTTAAAAATTATACGTAAAAAGAAATTAATATACAAACAATAAAGCACGTAAATGGAGTGTGTAAACCGAAAATGCACTCAAACAAATAATTACATTCCAATTAGGCATGGCAACGGGGCGGGGCGGGGGTGGGTTTTGCCTCCCCGATCCCTGCCCCCGACTTTTTTAACCATCCCCGTCCCCGCCCCCGATCCCCGTCGGGGTTAAAAATTAAGTCCTCATCCCCGATCCCGCTGGGTTTCGGGTTTCTCGCCCAGTCCCCGATCTATATTATTTTTAAAAAGAGAATTACATTTATAATAAATTAATTTTATTATGTATTTTTTATATATAAATAAATATTTATAATTTATAATTATTATTAATTAAATATATATTTTAATTTATTATATCTATATTAAAATATGTATTTAAAAAAATATTTTATTATTTTTTATTTATATATAGAGAGAGAATATTTATAACATTATTATTATTAGTATTATTATTATTATTATTACTATTATATTCAAATATTTGAATACTTATTACATTATTATTATAATATTGTATTCAAACATTTTATTATATATATAAGTTAATTTATTTTTAAATTATTATTTAAAAATATAAAATATATAATTTATAAGAAAATATTTAATAAATTAATTCTTATTTAATTAGTTTGAAGTAATAAAAGTTTAAATTATCAATTTCTTTTAATCCTTTAAAATACAATTATTTTATTAAGATAAAATTTGATATATGATAAATAAGAATAATAAGATAAAAAAATATGACATAATAAAACCTAATAAATATAAATTATAAATAAAATAATATTAGTTATTACTAGGATTTATGTAAAATATTTAAAAAAAGATAAAGAAAAAAATTATTTTGTGTTCATCAAATTGATTGAAAATATTAAAAGATTTGATGGGAGAAATTAAGGAAATGTAAAAAACAGAGAGGTAAGAGAGAGAATAATATAATAAACTAATTGATATAAAAGATTAAAAAAGACAAAAAAATTAAAAGTGGGTAGAAGAAAAATAAAAATTGGTGAAATATAAAAAAAATAACCTTATATGTAATAGAAAAAGAAAAGAAAATACATTTAAAGTATTAATATTTTAAATTTTAAATTTAAATATAGAGTCGGGGCGGGAACGGAGTCGGGGTCGGGGTGGGGATTGCATTACCCATCCCCGCCCCCGCCCCCGACTTTTTAAAGCGGGGAAAACCCGAACCCGCCCCCGGCCCTGGTCAACTCGGGTTTTCCCCGTCAAACTCGGGGCGGGGACAGATCGGTCCCCACGGGTACGGGTTTAATTATCATCCCTGATTCCAATAACAATCCAGTGGAGACATTCATACAATAACGTGATTGAAATCCCCAAAAATAATAACGGATTCAATTTAAACATATAACAATGACATAGAACACTAACCTCGAGTGTAGACGAAAATGATTTCAAACTCGAATCCAATCGGGGAGAAATATCAAGTTCGTAAAATGAGACACAATGTTGATGTTTTTCACTGTCAAACTGATCGGAAATGGTGTGCAGAGGTAGCTGTCGTCGTCGTTCTCAAAATTCCTTGTTGCGCGAGATGAGGGAGTGAGTCTGGGAGGAAATAAAAGGCACTTTTTACGTCGCGCACCCCAGCATGCGACGTAAAAAGCACTCTTTTACGTTGCATCTGGGTGGCGTGACGTAAAAGAAGGCTTTTTACGTCACCTCCTAGGATGTGCGACGTAAAATTTTTGTCTCTTATTTACAAAATTGTCACCGCGTTTTATTTACGTCAAATCTTTTTACATGCGACGATAATTGGGTGACGTTGAAGCCATTTTTTGCACTAGTGATATGTGAGATTAAATTGACATTGACTGAGTGGATTACATCTCCAAATGAAGTGATTAAAAAAATGTCTAAGAACATGTTGTTCAAATTTGATAAGTATTGGAATGTGATTCATGCTATTATGAGAGTTGCTACTGTTTTGGATCTTAGATACAAAATGGGGTTACTTGAATATTATTATGAAAAGTTGTATGGTCATGAATACTTTTTGCAAGTTCGGATGATTCGTCAATTATGTTATGACTTGATTTTTAAGTATCAAACAAAAATTAATAAAGACACATTTGGCGAGTCTCTAACAAGGGATGGTACTAATATTGCTGGTGATGCATTAACTGAGTATGACAGGTCTATTTTGAGAAAAAAAAAGGGGGTAAGAAATACATATGTTAAAACAGAGTTAGACCATTATTTAGAAGAAGAGGTTTTACCAAGAAAAACTGATTTTGATATTCTAATGTGGTGAGAGTTGAATGAAGTCAAATAACCAACACTTCAAGCAATTGCTAAAGATGTATTAGTTATCCCTATCTCCACTGTAGCTTCGAAGTTGCATTTCAAGAAAACATTCACCTCCCTTTTTTTTATGAGAAAGACACGAAAACATAAAATAAATATTTGTAATCAATTATCTATAATTAAATAATAGATTATGTGATAATTTTCTTAAATATATTTTTTTAAAAGAAAATTTATAATTATAATAGATAATTAAAAATAATATTAAAATAATAAATAAAATTGTTAAAATAAATAAATTTTTTTTTGTTTTATATTTTTTTTTCTTTTACTTCTTTTTATTTTTAATATTTTTATCTTAATTTAATTATTTCCATTTTTTTTTCTTTTTCACTCTCTTAAATTCACTTTCCAATCCGAACAAGACATAAATGTTATTTACTGATTTTCAATGGAATATTTTGAAAAAAATAAATACAAATAATTTTACCTACACATTTTATCTTTCACAATCATATTTGAGTGAATATATATATATATATATATATATATATATATATATATATATATATATATATATATATATATATAACTATTTATTTTAAGAATAAGAATTAATTTTTTTTAATTTTTATATCTTTTATTTTATTATAAGATAAAATAATAGTTATATTTAAAGTAAATATATAAACATATATATTATTTTATTTATTATGAGTGTAATTTGAGAGTGAAAATATAAAAAAGTTGTTTTTTGTCATTAATATTTCTTCTCTAGTAGGCCGAGAACACGGAGAGAATGGGCTTGTCCCAAATTTTCATTCACTTTTTGTTTTTTATTGTTTTCTTTGGGTTTTGGGCTTTACGTATACTTTATGATATCAATTTTATTAATTAAATTTTTTTAATTTATATTCAAACTAAATAATTCAAATTAATTAACTTAAGAAAATTTATATTTTATTTTTAAAGATATTCTTATCAAATTTTCAATGTTTGTTTTTTATTTTTTTTATTTTTTTTAAATTCAAACTAACAAAATCTTGTAAGTGGATTCGTGACAGGTAATAATTGCAACAAGTATTAATGACAAAATTTTATAATAACTTTTTATTTTTATAAGTTTCATATATATATTATTTTAAATATAATATTCTTAATTTTATTATATATAATTTAAAAAATAAAAAATTTCTGAAATATATTCATTTAATTTTATCATAAATTTAACCTAATTTTTTTCATGAATTTGTATTTAATTTTTATTATAATATTTGATATATTAAAAATTATAAATGATTGGGACAAAAGTTAGTTTTCACAATTTTGTATCCCCATTTTTATTAAAAAGAAACATATTACATTAATACATGTAATTAATATTGTTAATATAAAATATTTAATCATTTGTTAAATATATTAATAAATATTATTATTGTTATTATTATTATTATTATAAAGTATTTGACTTTATAAGTAATAAATTATAGTTATTAATAGAATTAAATATAATGATGAACTTTATATATATATATATATATATATATATATATATATATATATATATATATATATATATATATATATATATATAGTTAATGTGGACATTAAATAATAATTAAAATGAATTATTTTTTCATAATTTAATTATATATTTATGAAATTTTAGTCTCAAACTTCTTCTAACCGTATAATATTATATTTTATTATACTATTTAGCGTTAATATAATCTAATTTAATATAATTTGAAAATATTTTTTGAAAAAAAAAAAAAAAATATATATATATATATATATATATATATATATATATATATATATATATTAGGATAAGACTTAATTATAGGTGCAATGAAAAATAAGTATGTTTTAATTTTATATTTTGATAATTTCGTTAAAATTCTTGATTCAAAATTTTAAGCCCTGTGAAATTTATGAATGGATGGTACTAGTATGTAATATAAAAGTAAATATATTATAAAGTAAATAATTTAAAATAATCAATTTTTTTCATAATATTTTTTTTTCTATATTGAGACATCCAAATGAGAAGTTATGCGCTGAAAAAACTCATTTTTTTAATTACTAAATTTAATATATATTAATATTTAATATAATAATAATTAATTATTTAAATAGAATATTTATTATATAATTATTTAATAATTTAAATAATGAGAAGTTGTTAATACATGTCATAAATATCACAAATATAAAACATTTAATTATTTGTCTACTACATTAATAAATGTAATAAATATTATTACTGCAAAGCATTTAATTATACTCAATATATAAATAACTAATCGTATTTACAATTATATCAATTTAACTCTTATATAAAAATATTTTCAGAGCAAATAAAATGAGTGATGCATGCATAAAAGATTCCATTTTAATAATAATATTTATAAAATTCAAAGATATGGCATGACATAAAATACAGATTGACTATTTGATTAGGGTTTACTATTTAAGTTTAAACATATAAAAGTATAGAAATGTTTGTTATCTAAAAAAATAATTAAATTAAAACTAAATATTTATTTAAGTATAAAATTATTTATGTAAATATTAACTGACTTTTTATTGATAAATTATATATTTATTTTTTAATAAATTATATTTTAATATAATTATAAAATATTTTTATTATAGAATTAATTTTTTTCTAAAATTATTTTAAATTAAATTAATAAATAATATCATATTATACATAAATATAAATTATTCATTTAATTTTTATATAATATTTTATTAAAATATTAATTAAAAGTATATATATATATATTAAAATTATAAACATAAAATAATATAATAATTTATTTAACTAAAGATAATTTTGTAAAATAGCAATTCATTAATTTGCGCTTGTATATCATTAAAGAACATATTTATATCTTCGTTAGTTTCTTTATTACTAAATAACTTTCCACTCATTTTTTTTTCTGACGGATCACTTTTAATTTTATATTTTCTCTATAACGAATATAAACCTTATGCAATTATAGAAAATAAATGAAAAAATATATTTTTAAAACATATTCAAATAAATAAAATAAAATAAAATTATTTTATTTCTTTTATTCTATTGCATCAATCTATACAACGTAAAATTTCTCATAAATTCCGCTTCAAATATTATCATCTTTTTTATTTATTTTAATTCTTATCCAAATAAAATGTAAACAAAAAATCATTTAGAAACAAAATATATTAACATTACAAAATATTTTGTAGAATGTCATCGAATTAGAAATCATATATACCATAAAATTAAAAAAAAAAAAACATATAAAAAGCAACGTTAACAAAAAATTGTATTTGAGTTGCAACAAAACAAATTATTTTATAAAATCATTTAATTGTTCAAAAGATAATAAGTATTTGTATTTACCTAATCAACATTTTAGAATTATATTAAAAACATTAAATTTAGACAAAAACATACATACAATATTATATATAATTGTGGTATTATTTTTCAGTTAAATTTAAAGTTTAATAATTTATATATTTTAAAACATATATATTGTAAGAGAATATAGGAACAAAAAAGCACAATTAATTCATCTATAATTTTATGATTTTTTAATTTATTTTACTAATATTTTATTTTTATTAACCATTATAAATTAACTAATAACAATACGCCTATTTATATATCTAATAAAAGTATATAAACAAATTAAATTTGCATTAAAAAAATATATATATGTTTTATAGTAGAAATAAAAAATATTACAATAAAATCTTAAATATTATTGAAGAATGTCCTTTAACTTTAGCTTTCCCTTTGAATGTGCTCTTTGAAGATCCAAAACTGCATGAACCATGAAAAAACCACACTCCCACTCCCCCACACAGATTCTGTCCTCTCTCACACCCCACAAAAAACCTTATAAATCACATCACTCTTGTAATCAGCCAAGTTCCATCATTTTTATTCTCACCATCTCCAAACAAACATGCTTCTCTCACCGTTTCTCGCATTCGTCACTTTCCTTCTCTTCTTCTCACCATCTTCTTCTGTCACTGCGACCTTGAAAACATGCTCTGACATAGTTCCGTTGAAAAATCGAAACGACAAAATCTCCATAACTGATTTTGGAGGTGTTGGCGACGGTCGCACTCTGAACACGAAAGCGTTTAGAGAGGCTGTGTTCCGCATTCAACACCTGCGAAGGCCTGGAGGCACGCTGCTGTACGTGCCTCCGGGGGTGTTCTTAACGGAGAGCTTCAACCTCACCAGCCACATGACGCTTTTTCTCGCTGCTGGTGCCGTTATCAAAGCCACTCAGGTAAGTTTAACTCTATGCGTCACTGTTCATGGATGCTTTTCTGATTCTTCTCTCTTTTTAATTTTGTTACATTTTTCTGGGAAATTTTTTAGGGGATTTGTGATTTGCTGTTTGAACGATGGTTTTTGGTGATTAAAATTTGGATTTATGGCCGTTTAATTTTTAATTATGAAAATATAAATTATATAAAATGATTTTCTAAAACGATGTTGAGAATATATTTTTTGAATATATCGTTTATCTTTGATCGATTATTTTTTAGAAATTATCGAATTTAGAATACTTTTTTTCACATTTACTTTTTGTTGGTGGAAATTTATTAAGAAGTTATAAAATTTAGTTGTTTTTTCATCGTTTGTTTCAAGTTTTTTTTTTTTTTTTTTTTTCAACTTTCGAAAATTTTTATGTCACCTTTTAAAGTAATCTTAATCATGTATTTTTTTTAAGGGGATGAGTTAGAAAGATGGTGTATTATATTTATCGACTCTTTTGAATAATCACCGTAAATATTAATTATTGGTTCACAGGGACAGAATAACCGATAAACTTCAAAATTATTTATCAGTCGTAACACTACTACAAAATATGCTTTCAACGTCGCCATTTAACGTTTTAACGACGTAGAAAGTACATTCAACGTCGGTTCATCCAGACCGAGCGTTGAATGTCTACGTCGATTCATCTGGAACCGACGTTGAATGTCATGCGTCGGTTCATCACGGAACCGACGTTGAATGTCAATAAAATGACATTCAACGTTGGTTCCTCGATGAGCCGAGCGTTAATGTGTTTTCACCAAAAATTCTTTTAAGTTAAAAAATTGTCATCTGGCAGAGTTCGAACCAGATACTTTAAAGTTGAAAGTTGATACTCCAACCACTAAACTACTGTAATTTTCCGATAATAACTTACAAATTAATTATATTTATATACAAATAAATATATATTCAGTATAAATATATATTTATTTATATTTTCCGGAAAGTGTTTTTATTTTTTTCAGTCAAAAATTCACTTAAGTTAGAGAATTGTCAGTCGACAGGATTCGAACCTAGTATTTTAGAATTGAAAGCTTAATACTCCAACCACTAAACTACTGTAATTTTCCGATAATAACTTACGGATAAATTATATTTATATACAAATAAATATATATCTCGTGTAAATATATATTTATTTATATATTTTCTGGAAAGTGTTTTTATTTTTTTCAAGTAAAAAATTCACTTAAGTTAGAGAATTATCATTGATAGGATTCAAATATAGTATTTTAGAGTTGAAAATTAATACTCCAACCACTAAATTACTATAATTTTTTGATAATAATTTACAAATAAATTATATTTATAACCAAATAAATATATATCCGTGTAAATATATAAATACAAATATATTTATATATTTTTATGTTGGATGTGAGGCGCGATCGAGGGTGAAAGTGAGATTGACTCTCGTTTGAGTGAAAATACGTTAAAGCTCACGAAATTCACTCGATCAAGCCTAGCTTGAGCGAAAATTGGTATTTTTCGCTTGAGCGAATGTGTCACTTGAGCGAATGATACGTTTTTCAAATTTATTTTATATCATTATATAAATAAATTATAAATATTATATTCTGTCATTAAATTACAAACCCATATATAGAGACTCGCTCACAAATTTGACATTAAATTTTGAAAACCCACTCGACACACACTTTCACCTTCGAGCGTGCCCTCACATCCAATATATAAATATATAATTATATAAATATATCAAAATATATAAATATATTTGTATTTATATATTTACACGGATACATATTTATTTGTATATAAATATAATTTATTTGTATATAAATATAATTTATTTGTAACTTACTATAAAAAAATTCGAGTAGTTTAGTGGTTGGAGTATCGACCTCCAACACTAAGATGCTTGGGTTCGAATCCTGTCGATGACAAAAAATAATTTGGTAATGCTTTAAACTTAAAAAAAATATGATAAATAATAAAAATATAATATAAAAGAGAGGGACCTAATAAAAATATAATATAAAAGAGAGAGGGATTTCTAGATAAATAGAGGGTTGGAAAGGTTGGAAATAAATAAAAAAATTTAATTTGAAAAATCAGACTTTCAACGTCGGTTCTATTTAACCGACGTTGAAAGTCTGATAACTTTTCCGAACCGACGTTGAAGACCTTATTTGTAGTAGTGTAAACACGTTTTCTTTTTTATTAAATAATTTATAACTTTGCTATTTTGTTAAGTTATAAATCATTAATGTGTAATTTATTATTTGAAGACTGATTTACTGAATATTCTTTTAGAAATTAAAATAATGTTAAAATTTAATTTTAAGAAATAACATCTAAATGCTTTGGTTTCTTTAAAAGTCAATAATAATTTGGTATTAATTATTTTCAAATTTAATCTTTTGAAAACGTGTTTCATTTACAATTTAGTTCTTTATTTAAATTAAATTGAGCACTTGAAAAGTTTTAATTTTAAACTTCTTTTTTGGTTCGATGTCTCCCATCACAGAAATGCCCAATTATGAAGAGGATGAGATAACTTGAACCCAGAAACAAATTTAGCCATAAAATTTTATTAATAATAATTTAAATCAAACACTAAATTCCAAATTAGGGTCCACTATATTAAAATAAAAGTAGTTATTCTGGGGTGAAATATTGACATATTATCATATGTCGGTGTACCTGTTTTTGTGTGGGAGCAAACAAACACATTTATACTACTGAAAAAGAGAAAAAAGTTATATTACCATTAATTGAACATAAATTGTCTGAAGAATTTGTGGAATATTATAATTTTTTCTAGATCGAAAGTGGAGTCTGTAGAACCCACTTATCACTAAAATGAAAGTGATAAGACTATATAGATCCTGCAAAAATAAATGCCAGCAAATGCCAGCATATTTCAGGGAACCCCAAAGTTTAAATGGTAGAATGTTATACACCATAAAAGTCACCTACCATTTTGTGAGAAAAAAATAAGATCGAATCAAGGGCCAATACTCCGTAGTTGTGATCGATGAGAGGACCATTCTACATGATAAAGGGTCTGATATAGTCATAGGTGTCATGAATTGGTCAATTGTTAAGTGTGTAGGTTTATCTTGTCTGACTTATGTAGGGCTGGTAATATAGAGATGTAGATATAGATAACAGGTTGCCTAGAACAAGAATTACACGGATATGAATTATGGTGGGCCTAAAGGTGAATGGATGAAAAATATTGATGGGTCCTTTGTCTGTATAGCTACATGTGCATGATATTTAAAGCAATGACAAGTGACAATGGCTTTGTTGGACAGCTGGTTCTTTGGCCAATAGCCGTTAATGTTGTCTACTTTGGATTATTTAGTGAACAATTTATTTATAAAATAACAAAATGTGAAACGAGGGGTATCATTTAAATTGATGTGAAACTAATATTGAGTACTATCCATATGTGCTTGGTCCATGTTATCAGAGATCTGAGAATAATACTTATTTTGTTGACAGTCATAGTTTGCTTATATAGATTATATAGGGCAGTTATTTCTCTAATTGGACACCCCCTTTTGTTTATTAAATCAAGACGTTCTAGGAATGGTTTGTCATCTTGCCATTTGTGGACCTTGAGCTGTAGCAGAATACAAACTTCATATTTATTTCTTGTTTATGGTTATGAACTTGATTGGACTGAATATGAGCTGTCAATTAAGTGGTGATAGTGTAATTGTTAAGAGTTAGGAGAGAGGGCACAGAAAATTACTAATAGTTAGAGTTGTTAGTTAAGCAAATAGTGTGTCATTTGAGAAGTTAGCATTTGCTATTTGTAAAAGGAGAATCTTTTTTCTTGGTTCTAAACATGCTAAAAGTACCTGATCGATGTTATCAGTTCTAAAGCTTTGTGACTGTTTCAATATTCCGCTTTAGATGCATGCTGTAAATCAATATAATTGGAATATCACTAGTACGTAAATCACTTTTAACATCGGTTCTTTAATGTAGAAAGACTTTCTACATCGGTTCTCGAGATGAACCGATGTAGAAAGTTTTTTATAAATTAAGAGAATTGTCATCGGCAAGATTCGAACCAGTCACTAGAATCGAAGGCTGATACTCCAACCACTAAACTACTAGAATTTTCTAATAATAACTTATACATAAATTATATTTATATACAAATAAAAATGTATATCCATGTAAATATATAAATATAAAATATATAAATACAAATACAAATATATTTATATATTTATATGTTGGATGTGAGAGCACGCTCGAGAGTGAAAGTGTGTGACAAGTGGGTTTTCAAAATTTGATGTTAAATTTGTGAGCGAGTCTCTTTATATGAATTTGTAATTTAATAATAGAATAAAATCTTTATAATTTATTTATAATAATATAGAATATAATTTTTATAATTAATTTATATAATGATATAAAATAAAGAAAAAAATTATTTTATATCATTATATAAATAAATTATAAAGATTATATTTTGTCATTAAGTTATAATCCATATAAAGAAACTCGCTCACAAATTTGACATCAAATTTTGAAAATTCACTCAACACACACTTTCATCCTCGAGCGCGCCCTCACATCCAACATATAAATATATAGATATATTTGTATTTGTATTTATATATTTTATATTTATATATTTACGTGAATATACATTTTTATTTGTATATAAATATAATTTATGTATAAGTTATTATCGAAAAATCCTAAGTAGCTTAGTGGTTGGAGTATCGACCTTCGACTCTAACGTACGGGTTCGAATCTTGCCAGATGACAATTCTCTTAATCGAATAATAATTCAAATTTTAAATAATATAATAAATAATAAAAATATAATATAAAAGGGAGAAGAGACCTACCTATCTATAGATAGGGTAATTGGAGAGGGATATGAATAAATAAAAATATATAAATAAATAAAAATATTAGACTTTCTACATCGATTCCTTATAACCGATGTGGAAAGTCACACTTTCTACATCGGTTCTAGAACCAATGTTAAAAGCCTATTTTGTATTATATGACTATCAAACTCATTTGGCGTGCATGTGTATGTCAGGTAATAAATTCTTATGTTTTTCTGATAGAATATGATTTGAAGTGAATGCTCAAAGTCCAGTGGAAATCAACACTCATGTTATTCTCTAACACAATTTATTGTTTTAATGATAGAAAAGAAAACATCAAGATATAGGAAACTTCATAAGAATTCTCTACCTTTTCTTCTTCCCTAGCACATTCTTTAATGTTCTTCATCTCCATTTTTTAGGAGGTGAAGAATTGGCCTTTAATTGTACCCTTGCCATCTTATGGAAGAGGGAGGGAGCTCCCTGGAGGAAGGTATATGAGTTTTATCCATGGAGATGGACTTACTGATGTGGTGATCACAGGTAGGTATCAAATCTTTAATATTTTCTGAAAAATTAAATGAAGGGGGATACTCCCTTTCTTGTGCACTTTATAGACAAACTAACTTTAATATTTTCTGCCTTGCCCAATATTTTCATAGGTGAGAATGGGACAATTGATGGACAAGGAGGAGTGTGGTGGAACATGTGGAGGAAGAGAACACTTAAATATACAAGACCAGGCCTTGTTGAATTTGTAAATTCTCAAGATATTGTTATTTCAAATGTGATTTTTAAGAATTCTCCCTTCTGGAATATACATCCAGTTTATTGCAGGTATGATTGAGTAATGAGAAGTAATTTTCTTTATAGTATTTTCATTTTGTTTATATAACTTGCTTGAAACAAACTAAAAAGGAAATAAAGAAGTAGAGATTTTTTTCATGAAAATATTTTCAAACTTTGTTCCTTCTTTGCAGGAATATTGTGGTTCGATATGTCACAATTTTGGCTCCTCGTGACTCTCCTAATACTGATGGAGTTGACCCAGGTAAGTTCTCTCAAAATAAGCCACATCTTTGCAAATAGTGAAGTATTTGCAACTTGTAATAAACAGTCAAATCCTATTGCAACTGATCTCATTAAGTTTCATTTGTTTGGCATTGAACTCTTTCCTTCATAAGAGAACTCTACCTCAACTCTTATTAAAATTTGCAAGGGAGGTATTGAAATTATTAATGTTGATTCCACTAATGCTATGTGGCTCTTACATGTATCCTGTTCATATATATGATTTTTGTATGTGTTCATGGTACATGAAATCAACAGTTCAATACTATCAAGTGTCATGTTGTGACTGGCATGGGGTGTTTTGACGAGTAAAATAGGCCTCTGTACTAAATCATCTGCATAATTCATTTATGCAGATTCAAGTTCAAATGTCTGCATAGAGGACTCATTCATGTCTACAGGAGATGATCTTGTGGCAGTGAAGAGTGGGTGGGATGAGTATGGTATTGCATACGGTCGCCCCAGCTCAAGTATCACCATTCGGCGCTTAACTGGATCATCGCCGTTTGCGGGCATTGCTGTTGGCAGTGAAACCTCCGGCGGGGTGGAGAATGTTCTTGCTGAACACATCAACCTCTTCAACATGGGAGTTGGTATCCACATCAAAACCAACGCTGGCAGGGGAGGGCTTATCAAGAACATCACACTGGCTCATGTGTATGTGGAGAATGCAAGGCAAGGAATAAAGATTGCAGGTGATGTAGGGGGTCATCCAGATGACAAGTTTAATCCTAAAGCTCTCCCAGTTGTGAAGGGCATCACAATTAAGAATGTTTGGGGAGTGACGGTTAGCGAAGCAGGTTTGATAAATGGAATAAGAAATTCCCCATTCACAGATGTTTGTTTGTCTAATATCAACTTCCATGGTATGAAAGGACTAAGTCCTCCCAGTTGGAAGTGTTCTGATGTGTCCGGATTTGCTCATCAGGTTAGCCCTTGGCCATGTTCTCAACTGAGCAACCAAGAGCCTGGATCATGTGCCATTTAGAGATTTTCAATCTCTTACAGTATTGTAATAATAAGTGTTTCTTTCATTGATTTCTTATACATAAAGCCATTCAATCACCATCTTTCGAACTGTATGATATCATATCATATGAAAGCAAATCATTAATAAGTTCTTGTCATACCAACCCGTTTGTCATTAAATCTAAAGAAACAAGTTATAAAGAACTTATTTTAAAAGCTTCACCAAAATCCTTATTAAAACAAACAACATAAAAGGTTATTAAGAATTACTGAATTTTCTTTGTAAAAGTTCTTTCTAATGTCTTTAGATTCTTTCATAAATTTGTAGAAACTGAGTGATGATGATCTGGTGGTCCAGTAATTAGTAATATCTCATGGTCTCTTCATTTAAACTTCATTTTGTCATTGGTTTTCCCATATGGCCAGTGGATAATGGACCAAAGACAAGAGGGTACTTGTTTCTATTGTAAAAGCTGACAGAGATACGAACAAACTTTTTTCATGAGGCGTGTATAATCACTATCTTTAAGGACTTATCCACAATGTATTACGTAAGTCCCTCAGGATACAACAGAAATTTCTCAAAATTTCCAAGGATATCAGAAACTAGCAAGAAACTCTTAAAAGAGTAAATAAATCCATGTGTAACGGTCTCTATTTATAGGCGTAGATTGGGTCCAAACCGTTCTCTGTAATGTAACGTTCCATTTTTTGTAACGTAACATTCTCTCTAATGTTCCATTCTCTGTAACTTTTCGTTCTCTGTAACATTTCATTCTCTGTAACGTTTCGTTCTTTGTAACATTCTCTGTAACGTGTAGGAGTGTGTTCCTTCAATATAGTTTCATAACAATCCCCCATATATTGCAAAAACAAAGAAGCAGAAAATCCTGGGTCTCATATAAGATGTAATGCATCAGAGCTGGTATAACAAATTATATGAATCAGTCTTAGATTGAAAACTTAACACAAAGTGTAGTTGGTGTAGCAAGCTATATGAACCAAAACACTTAGTGTATGTTAGCGGTTTAACGATCACAATACACCCCCACAATTCTTATTGTTATTGCTATGTTGAGCTTACTAGGCCATACACGTGCCCGATATTCATGAGTGCTCTAGAAATCTTGCAAAGATCTCATACAAGCGGCTCCACTCGACACTCATATAGGTGACTTCATCAAGCGTATGCAGCAAATCATACACCATTCATAAAGGATATGAAATCATTAAAAACTTTGTTTATATTAAAATTCATACACCAAATAGAATTTTAATTACAAAGTTTAACCTCTCAATGATGCAGTATCTAGCACTTTCACATACACACCATAGGAATGGACATAATTAATTTTAATCAATTTTAGTGCTAGCAGAGCTAACAAGTGACTTGTTTTTACCCATATGAACCTTATTCATGGGATCTCCAATCACAAAGATTGGTTACCATCACCTGTTTGTTTGCAAGTAGCTTAAGTCCCATTCCCCTTGATGTTTCTAAAATCACATTTTTCGTTAAGGGTTTTGTCAGATGATCGGCTAGATTTTGTTATGACTTCACATAATCAATGGAAATTGTTCCATTCTTTAGCAGCTGCACTAAATTATGTCTCAATTGTATATGTATGTTTTTTCATTATAGTTCTTATTTTCAGCTATAGCAATTGTCGATTGACAATCACAGTGAATTGATACAGATAGGATCAGTTTCATTCCTAATGGAATGATTGCTAAGAAGTTTTTCAACCACTAAGCTTCACTACCAACCATGTCAAGAGCAAAAAATTCAAATTCCATTGTTGATCTTACAATAATTGTTTGTCTGGCTGATTTCCATGTAATTGCACCAACCCCGAGTGTGAATATATAACCACTAGTGGATTTTATCTCATCTAAATCAGAGATCCAGTTAGCATCACTATAGTACAACGGGAAATCTACTATATTCAATGGCATAATCCATTGAACCTCAGTATCTCATAAGTCTTGTAAGTTCATTCCAATGTTCCTGACCAGGACATTGAGTATACCTACTCAATCTACCTACTGCATAAGCAATGTCAAGTCTAGAAAAACTCATTAAAGTCTTGCAAAAACTCATTAAATGTAGTAAGCTCCCAATTACATGAGCATACTTAGGTTGAGAGATTGAGTCTTCTCTATTTTTCTTTAACTTAGAGTTAGCGTCATAAGGAGTATTCACCGGTTTGATGTTATAACCATACCCAAACTTCCTAAGAAGTTTCTCAATGTATTGTTCTTGAGATAGTAAAATACTATCTCCCTTCCTTATGATTTTAACTCCCAAAATCACATTGGCTTCACCCATGTATTTCATTTCAAATTTAGATCCCAGAAACAACTTAGTTCTAAAGACAATGTCAATACATGTACCAAATATTTGCATGTCATCTACATATAAACATATACTGACACATTCATCCCTTTCAAATTCAAAGTATACACATTTATCAGCATCATTAGTTGAAAAGTCATTACAAAGTAGAACATTATCAAGTTTTTCATATTTTGCACACTTTTTTTCTTGACCAGGAATAACACACCCTTTAGGTTGAGTCATATAAATTTCCTTCTCTAATTCACCATTAAAAAAAATATTTTAACATCCATTTGGTGTATAATCAGCTTATGAATAGCTGCTAGAGCTAACAAAACTCGAATAGAGAAAATCCCAGTCACAGGGACAAAGGTGTCAAAATAATCAATGTTGGATTTTTGAGTAAAACCCTTTGCTACTAATCTTGCCTTATATTTATCTATGGATATATCAGGATGATACTTTTTCTTAAAGATCTATCAGGATGATACTTTTTCTTAAAGATCCACTTACAATCAATAGGTTTTGTTCCTTTAGGCAAATATACTAAAGTCCAAGTATTATTTTTCTTAATTGAATCAATTTTAGTCTTAATGGTCTTATCCCAATGTATTGCATCAGGAGCCCTAATAGCCTATAAAAAAACTCATTTTATCATTTTCAACTAGATAAGTGTAGAAATCATCTCCAAAGGAGGTTTCCTTCCTTTGTCTTTTACTTCTCCTCAAATCCTCATATACTTTATCACTATTAATATCTATATATTTTTTAGGTGTCTCACTAACCTTTAGAGGAAAAATAAGTTCGAAGAACTCAACATTTTTTGTCTCCACTATAGTATTGTGTTTAGTTACATCACTCTTGAGAACAAGAAACCTATAGACAACATTATGTTCTGCATAGCCTAAGAACATACAATTGTTAGACAAATGACATCTAGAGGGGGTGAATAGATGCACAAATTAAAATAGATGTCAAATTAAAAATTTATTTGTGAGTCAATAATTTGTTAAAGCGGAAGCAATAATATAATCAGGAAAAGAGAAAGAGATAAGGGAGAGAGAAGAGCACACATAGATTTATACTGGTTCGGGTATAGCCAACCCTACATCCAGTTCCCAGTCAACTCTTAACACAAGAGTGACTCCCCATTCACCATCTTTCAAATTCAGTTTACAAATTACAATCAACTCAGCAGAAGAACCAGTAAAACGTAAACTAATTAAAAAGACAATCACCTCCTTAGAAACCCACTAAGGATGAACACCTCCCTAGGATCCCACTAGGGATGAACACCTCCTCTGAACAAATCAAAGGATGAAAAACATCTCCTTAGAATCCCACTAAGGATGAACCCCTCCCTAGAATCACACTAGGGATGAAAACCTCCTTTGAACAAATCAAAGGATGAAAACACCTCCTTAGAATCTCACTAAGGATGAGCACCTCCCTAGAATCACACTAGGAATGAAAAGAACCTCCTTTTTCGCCAATGCAAAAAGGATGAAGGTAATAAAAATAAGAACAAACACACCTGGGTAATGGAGACAACAAATTGTAGAAGCCTGTAGAATGTCAATCTTCAAGAACAAGTGTGATTAACAACGAAAGCACAGAAGGCAGTAGAGAAGAGGGTTTTCTCAAAATGTGTAAAATATCTCTGTTGTCTTGTTCAGAATTCTTTTCTCAAAACTGATTGAATGTAAATTGTATTTTCGAATTCTGTAATTGTGTATTTTTTTCTTTTTCATCAAAACTTAATTAAATTGAAAAATAGCATCAGAAAATGGTCGTTGGACATTAATAATATTATAGAGAAAATCAGGATGTATTCAAAAACATTTATTCTTTAAAACGGATATATTTTTCAAATTTGAATTGCCATAATTGATTATATTACCAGTATAATTAATTATGATAGAGAAAATCATTTTTCCATTTCTGGTGCATCATAATTAATTATGACAGTGAAAAATATCATGTTATGAATTTTATCACACTTGTGCTTTGGAGGCTTATGCATAATATTACTTCATCAACTTGTACCTCCATATCCAGTATTATAAGACTCTATCTAGTCTTCAGGAATCATCTTGGGCTTGCTTGAATCATCATCTTTATCAAAAACATATATTGGGCATGTAGGGAAATGTTTCACATTGTCACCTACGTCATAAATTCAGTTTGTCCTTAAATTCATCTTGAATGGTGTTGACTTGAATGTAGTTGACTTGAATCATCATCAAAATCATCTCTTGAGAATGCATGAACATTTCCATCAATCTCCCCCTCATTGCTTTCAATCTCTCCCTTTTTGATGATGATCAAGGAAACACCTGAAATGAATTAAAATGCTTGACTCTATATAGTCAGCTCAAGATTAACACAGATTTGTATCAAGTGTCAAAGTCTCTTAATCTCCACCTGGATATATTATTAACAAGACTCCCCCTAACTCATATGAGCAAATACTTCTCTTAACTCCCCTTGTTTAATTTAGATAGGAAAGAATTTCACACAGATTTTAATTCATCAAAAAATCTCCCCCTGTTTCATTGATAATCATAAAAAATATTATAAGAAAAAATTTTCTCCTGTTTCACACAGATTAATATCATCAAAATATCTCCCTGTTTCATTGATAATTAAAAAAATATTATAAGAAAAAAATCTCCCCCTGTTTTATACAGATTAATATCATCAAAATATTTCCATGTTTCATTGATAATTATGAAAAATATTATAAGAGAAAAAAATCTCCCCCTGTTTCACACAAATTAATATCATCAAAATATCTTCTTGTTACATTGATAATTATGAAAAATATTGCAATAAAAACTGAGAACAAATTTGTACCTATTAGTATATAAATCAAGGTAGAGAAGATAATGCATTAAAAAGTGTCATAGAGAAGAATATCATATTAAGGAAACAATATCTAGGATACTGACCGATGTCGTACTCGGTCAAATAATTAAAACAGATAAATGTAGTACTAGGAAGCTTTCCTAGGTCGTCTCCCAAAGGCCACGAATTTCTATCAAAGCTTATCAATTTTTAGTGACAGAAAATTAAAAGGGGAGTTTTTCAAAATTAAAATATTAGATGAAACAGAACAAAAGCATATTATAAAAATTCGGATTAAAAACAGATTAAAATGCAATTGATTTCCTGATTCTAATGCAGTGTCACTTATCCTAGATTACGAAATTAATTCGAAATTAATCAACTAAGCGAAGATTAATCTCAAATTAGCTTTAACCCTTGTTCCAATATGAAATTAACCAACTAAGCGAAGATAAATCCCAAATTTTCCTTAACCCTTATTCCAACATGAAATTAACCAACTAACCGAAGATTAACCCCAAATTATCCTTATACAATTAAGCATTACATACATCACATAATCTCATCTCTAACACAGAATTAAGCAAACTGTGGTATTAGTTTCAGTTTATTAAGCATAAATAGATTATAATTCAACACTGAGAATAGAAGATGAAGAGTTAAGAGAACAAACAAAATGAAATTGAAGAACAAAACCTCAAAGATCTACTTGCATTCTTCTCAGAAAATCAATACAAAGATTTAGCTATCCATGGAAAGTTCAAAACGCAATAGAAGAAACATAATTAAAATCGAAACAAGAATTTAAAAATAATGACAGAAGAGTAAACAAACTTGAATATAAATTGCAGAAGATGAAAGGTGGAAGTGTGATGGCTGCGTAGTCCTTGTGTGATGTGTGTCTTCTGATGTGTGATGTGCCTCTCTTATATAAATAACCCTAACCCTAATCTTTATTGAGGTTTGGGCTCAACTGGTCCATGAAACACATCATAAGTTGGCTTTAGTGCAGGTCCGTGAACTTCAAACACGTGCAGTATTTTCAATACTTATCTAAATTAAGCGATTTCAGTATCCTTTGAAAGCCTTTTGAGTTAGCTTTAAAACGCCACCATTGCTACTATTTTTGGAGGTCTAATGAATTTAGGAGACTTAAATTACTGAAGCATGTCCATTGGGCTGGCCTGGTGCGCTTGACCCGTGTTGGATAATTTATGTAAAATCCAATTTATCTCCGAATTGAATGATTTTGGATCCTATGGAAAGCCGTATAGAATAAAATATGACATTTGACCCAATTTTCCAAGCCCAAAATTACTTTAAACTATAAAATGGCATCTAGCCCAATCTACTAGGCCCAAAATTGCTTTAACTGTCCTAAAATTAATAATGAGAAAAAATTAGATCAAATAGATTTAAATTAACTAAAATCTAATTATTGGCCTAATGAATCCCAATTAATAAAAATTCATTAATAATAGAAAGTTAAGCCCAAAACACTAATTAAAATAAGTTCAAAAAGGGAAAAAAATACGGGAATATAATGACTCATCAAATAACCCCACACTTAGCCTTTTGCACTCCTGGGCAAAATCAAAAAGCAAAACAAGGAAATAAATTCAAAAATATTAAAGAAAATTATGCAAAGGACAAAAAAAAAATAAAGACAAACAAAAACATAAACAGATATACATATTCATCAATGAAACCTGGGAAACGATAGGAGTAGACAACATCTAACACACAAAGAGTCAGAGGAACCAAATACTCATGGAAATCATCCAAGCATTTCAAAACCTAGCAAGAGGTCAATTAGGTCAAAAGGTGAATCAAAGTGACAAAACCTCACAAGATGCATTGTATCTCTCATGTGTCTAGGCTACTGTATACTCTCAAAATACTCAAGAAAAGCAAACAACAGATAGACTTGGAAAGCCTCTAAACTCAACACCCAACGCACATGCATAAAAATATCAAAAGGTCTTTTCAGGTTGTAATGGGGGTAGGGACAAGGTAGAGGATATCATATGGGATAAGTAGCTGTGAACCAAAGGAACTAGAGAAGCAATGGGGAATAAGTCAAAAATAAGCACAAGATGCATGCCCAAAAACCTCTAATATCAAACCTCCACTACGCCTTTACCTCAACCACAACTTTCCTTTCTTTTTTTTTTCTTTTTTTTTTATTTTCTCTCTCTTTTTTATATATATATATATCTTTTTTTTTTAAACTACATGAAATACACTGAAAGGAAAACACAAAAACTGTACAACAGAGATAACCAACTAGCCAGTACATCATCCAATGAAATACAAAATGCACCCCCACACTTATTCAATAACTTATTCCCAAAACAATTCTAAAGCTCCAAAAATCCCTAAGGTTAAGGTAATCATGGTTTTTCACTTAAGGCTTTTAATGAGCTTTAAAAGAAATAAAGGGAAACATAGGCTCAAAGGGGCTATCAAAGGAATTAATTCAAGGTAGGCTCATTTGGCTAAAGGCTAATCAGAACAAAAATGCCTTAATCATCTCCAAACATGCATGTGAATCAAGAAGTATCAATCAGAGTCAAGTCAAGGCTACTGTGCAAGCAATCAAGAGGCATAACACTCAAGAAAGAACAGGTAGTGGCTCAATTCCTCACAAAGGGTAAGATTGTCGCCTTCAATTCAACCTCTCAAAATCGTAACCAACTTGACAAGAAGAGAAAAATAGGGATTTCAATCCAAAAAGCATAAAGCAACTCATATCCCAAGAGTGAAGAAAGTGCCTACTACCTATACAAAACCTAGAAATCAAAGAAAAATATGCAAAACTGTACACAAAACATAGAATATAATCCTACAATCCTACATCTCCCACCCCACACTTAAATTAGACATTGTCCTCAATGTAAACACAATCATATCCATTAAACAAATAGGACAAGCAAGATAAAAGAGTTGAAGGGGAAAGAAGAACTCCCTAATCATGGTGGGTCCCGGATCTATCTCCTCAGATGGTACAGGTGTTGAGGTCATCAAGTAGCAACTTTGTTCCACTAAAACAAACAAAGTCTTCCTCATCATGGTGGTTCCTGGATCTATCTCCTCAGATGGGTGTTTCATGGCATTTAGAATATTAAAGTGCACCACAATGTCATCAAATTTCATGGATAAGGTCCTTGCATGCACATCAATCTTGGTTCTTGCAGTCTTTAAAAATGGTCTTCCTAAAATGATGGGTGCAAAACCACGTGAAAATCCCTCGTCCATATTAAGAATGTAAAAATCAGTAGGGAAAATCAACTCACCAACCCTAACTAAGATATCCTCAATGAAACCTATAGGGTGGGTAACACTCTTGTTTGCCAACTGAATAACTATATTCGTAGGTTGTAGGGGTCCAAGAGAAAGAGATTTAAATATAGACAAAGGCATGACATTAATTGAAGCACCCAAATCAAGCATGACATTCTCAAATTTATTATTGCCAATAATACAAGGTATGCAGAATGTACATGGGTCCTTACATTTCTCAGGAATGTAAGGAACAAATTTACCTATCAAAGAAGACACATTTCTGCCCATGCTGATTGTCTCACTGCCCTTCATCTTCCTCTTGTGGGTGCACAACTCCTTCAGGAATTTAGCATATCTGGGAATTTGCTTGATGGCATCAAGCAGAGGTATGTTCACCTCAACTTTCCTGAAGGTCTCTAGAATCTCTTTATCGACCTCTTCCATCTTTTTGCTTGGAATTGCTTTGGGAGGGAATGGAAGAGGGATAGGAGGCTATTGCGGAGTCAGAACTAGGGCTGGAAGAAGGTCCATTTATATGCAATTTTCGGCTACCAACTCGGTTGCTCGAGTGCGAGAACTGAGGCAGCTACAGATGAGGGTGGAGTTGTTGCAGTGTGTATGTCAATCTGTTTCCCTGACCTCAATGTGATGGCACTCACATTCTTAGGATTAACCATAGTCCGTGCAGGGAGCTTGTCCGAATTTTGATTTTGCAATTGATTCACAAGCAGTAGCTAGTTGACCAATCTGGTTGGTTAAACTCGAATGGAGGCATCATTTTTCCGTTGGTACTGTATGTTCATCTCAGCCATTTGTTTGACCAATTCCTCTAATGAAGGTGAAGAAGGTTGAGGAGCTGGTGCTTCATTTTGCTGCCTCCGATATTGTTGTTGCATTGGTGGAGGCACATAAGGTCTGCTTGGACCGAGTAGAATTCCGAAATGGTGGTGGTGGCAAAGGATTACTGCTGTCGCTGATTGGACCATCTCGGATTTGGGTGATTCCTCCACCCTGGATTGTATCTATTGCTTGAGAGGTCGAATTATGTTGTTGGTTCGAAGTCCTATTATTGAAAATATTTGTTGCATAAACTTGTGGAGCTCCGAACACTGTAGACTCATGCAATAATTGGCGGCAATCGGTGGGATGCTCAATTGAAGTACAAATGCCACAAACCCTTGCGGGTGGTGCGGGTCTCGATTTGCGGCAAGTTGGGAGACTAGGGTGGTGAGGGCATCAATCTTACTTTCTAGCTTCTTCTCCACTAAATCTAATGAACCCACATCATGTACACCTCTAAGGACTATGGAATCACTCCTCATGTTAAATTGTTGGTAATTGGATGCCATCTTCTCAATTAAACCTCTAGCAGCAGCAGGTGTCATGTCTCCTAAAGCTCCTCCACTAGCTGCATCTATCATACTCCTATCCATTGTGTTCATCCCCTCATAAAAGTATCTGCGACGGTGAGCTGTTCCGATATTTAGTGGTGAGGGCAACTTGCACAAAGTCTCTTGAACCTCTCCCAATACTCGTATAAGCTCTCTCCCATCTCGTTGCTCGATACCCGATATATCCTTCCCGATGGCGAGTGGTCCTGGAAGCGGGGAAAAATTTCTCTAGAAAGACTCTCTTCGAGATCATCCCGGCTCGTTATGGGACCAGGAGCTAAGTAGTACAACCGAGTCTTTGGCAAGATCCTCCAAAGAGAAAGGAAAAGCCTTCGGGTATATGTGATCTTCGAGGAACATTTTGTGGCTTCATGGTAGAGCAGACTATATGGAACTCCTTGAGATGCTTGTATGGATCCTCACCTGCACGACCATGAAACTTGGGCAACAAATGGATTAGTCTAGTTTTAAGCACAAATGGTACATCCTCTTCAGGGTATTGGATACATAAATTTGCATAAGTGAAATCAGGTGCAGCAATCTCCTTGAGAGTCCTCTCACGAGGTCCAATAGGATGATCACCCATGTTATTAGTTTGGAAATTATCAAAAGAAGGTATATTAGGTGCAGTACTCTCACTATGACTATCTAATGGTTCAGACTCAAGAGATGAATTCCTAGAATGTCTAACTAATCTATGAAAGGTTTTGTCTATCTCGGGATCAAAAGGTTGTAAAATGTCAGGATTGCTCCTAGTCATGCACTATATTCAACAATTCATGTATTTCCCAAGAGTTAAAAATTTCTAAAAAGAAATCAATTATTTACTAGAATGACAACGGTAGACCGTGAATAAGTACACCAGGTAGGTTCCTAGGAAAGAGAGGTGGGTCACTAATGGACACACTTAAATACCAAGTCTTTCCTAGACAGAACCCTCCTAGACATGCACTCTCACACTACCAAGCTATATGCGAGTTTCCTATGAGAATAGAAATTATAATTTTTTTTAAATAAAGCTAGAAAAACAAATTAGAGATGAAATGTTTTTTTTTTGAATTATTATTTATATTTATTTATTTATTTATTTTTATTTTTTATTTTTTTTAACCCAAAAGAGTTTTAGAACAATAGTGGGCTATCAAAATAGTATTAAGAGAAGTAAGAATGTTAAATTAAATAGAAAATCAAATAAAATATTCAAATAACTGAAAATCAAATATTAAATAACTTAAAATCAAATAAAATATTCAAATAACTGGAAATCAAATAAAATATTAAAAACTAGCAATCAAATAAAATATTCAAATAACTGAAAATCAAATAAAATATTTAAATAACTAAAAATCAAATAAAATATCTAAATAATAGCAAATCAAATAAAATATTCAAATAACGAAGAAATCAAATAGAATATTAAATAACTAACAATCAAATAAAATATCCAAATAACAACAAATCAAATAAAATATTAAATAACTAACAATCAAATAAAATATTTAAATAACTCGAAAATCAAATAAAATATTCAATTAACTGAAAATCAAATAAAATATCTAAATAACTCGAAAATTAAAAAAAATATTTAAATAAAATAAAATAAAAACAAAAAAATGAAAACAGAAACGAGAAAATAAAAAAAGAAAACCTAGACAAAAATCTTGGTCCCCAAGACAGCTGCCAAATTTGATCGATGTCGTACTCGGTCAAATAATTAAAACAGATAAATGTAGTACTAGGAAGCTTTCCTAGATCGTCTCCCAAAGACCACGGATTTCTATCAAAGCTTATCAATTTTTAGTGACAAAAAATTAAAAGGGGAGTATTTCAAAATTAAAATATTAGATGAAACAGAACAAAAGCAGATTATAAAAATGCGGATTAAAAACAGATTAAAATGCAATTGATTTCCTGATTCTAATGCAGTGTCACTTATCCTAGATTACGAAATTAATTCGAAATTAACCAACTAAGCGAAGATAAATCCCAAATTATATTCTAATTCGAAATTAATCAACTAAGCGAAGATTAATCTCAAATTAGCTTTAACCCTTGTTCCAATATGAAATTAACCAACTAAGCGAAGATAAATCCCAAATTTTCCTTAACCCTTATTCCAACATGAAATTAACCAACTAACCGAAGATTAACCCCAAATTATCCTTATACAATTAAGCATTGCATACATCACATAATCTCATCTCTAATACAGAATTAAGCAAACTGTGGTATTAGTTTCAGCTTATTAAGCATAAATAGATTATAATTCAACAGTGAGATTAGAAGATGAAGAGTTAAGAGAACAAACAAAATGAAATTGAAGAACAAAACCTCAAAAATCTACTTGCATTCTTCTCAGAAAATCAATACAAAGATTTAGTTATCCATGGAAAGTTGAAAACGCAATAGAAGAAACATAATTAAAATCAAAACAAGAATTTAAAAATAATGATAGAAGAGTAAACAAACTTGAATATAAATTGCAGAAGATGAAAGGTGGAAGTGTGATGGCTACGTAGTCCTTGTGTGATGTGTGTCTTCTGATATGTGATGTGCCTCTCTTATATAAATAACCCTAACCCTAATCTTTATTGAGGTTTGGGCTCAACTGGTCCATGAAACACATCATAAGTTGGCTTTAGTGCAGGTCCGTGAACTTCAAACACGTGCAGTATTTTCAATACTTATCCAAATTAAGCGATTTTGGTATCCTTTGAAAGCCTTTTGAGTTAGCTTTAAAACGCCACCATGACTACTATTTTTGGAGGTCTAATGAATTTATGAGACTTAAATTACTGAAGCATGTCCATTGGGTTGGCCTAGTGCGCTTGACCCGTGTTGGATAATTTATGTAAAATCCAATTTATCTCCGAATTGAATGATTTTGGATCCTATGGAAAGCCGTATAGAATAAAATATGACATTTGACCCAATTTTCCAAGCCCAAAATTGCTTTAAACTGTAAAATGGCATCTAGCCCAATCTTCTAGGCCCAAAATTGCTTTAACTGTCCTAAAATTAATAATGAGAAAAAATTAGATCAAATAGATTTAAATTAATTAAAATCTAATTATTGGACCAATGAAGCCCAATTAATAAAAATTCACTAATAATAGAAAGTTAAGCCCAAAACACTAATTAAAATAAGTTCAGAAAGGGAAGAAAATACGGGAATATAATGACTCATCAGATACCCAAGACAAATGAAGAGAGAGAAAGATAGAGGAATAAAATGATTATGAGATAATGAAATTAAATACAGTAGTTTCTCTCCATTGCAGTCTTCCTATTTAGGCAGGTTTCAAATTCAAATGCACTCATATTCCAGATTTCAAATTTCAAATTCAAATTGCAACAAATTTCAAATTTCAACTTTAAATTCCAACAAATTCCAAATTTCAAATTCAAATTTCTATCCCAAAATTCAAATTCAAATTTCCAATTCCAATTCAAATTCAATTTCAAAAAATCTCAAACTGCAAAAATTTCAAATTTCAAAATCTCAAACTACAAAATTTCAAATTTCAAAAATATCAAATTGCAAAATTTCAAGTTTCAAAAATCTCATACTGCAAAATTTCAAATTTCAAGAATCTCAAACTGCAAAATTTTAAAAAAATATCAAACTGCAAAATTTCAAATTTTAAAAATCTCAAATTGCAAAATTTCAAATTTCAAGAATCTCAAACTGCAAAATTTCAAACTTTAATAATTTCAAATTTTCATATATTCAAACTTTCAAAATTCAAACTTTCAACATAATTGATTATGATAACAAGAAAAAAAAATTTCGATTCTGATAATCAATTAGATGCTCAAATTATCATCTAGACATATATAAATGCTTTGTTCCTTTAGGCACCCATTCATATTTGCCATTAGATATGCCAAAATGTTTTATGTAACATCTATTTGATGTATGACCTAATTTCATGCAATAAAAACATGTTAGTTTTCTTTGAAAAGGTCTAAATGTGTTTCTTAAAGTTTTTTAAACTGGTTTCACATCTGTTTTCCTTGACTCTTTCACAAAAATAGTTTTATGAGGTTCTAGACTTTCTTTGGGTTTGTAACCAAGTCTAGCTTTGCTAGAATTTCCTCTTTGATAACCTAATATCGAATCAAGATTTTCAGAAGATTTTGAAAAATTGCTTATTATTTTCTCTAACTTAAAAATCTTATTTTCCAAAAGATTACAATTTTCACAAGGTTTAACAACTTCTTTATTTTTAGACAAAGTTTTAGATTTCTCAACATCTTTCTTTAAGCACTCATTTTCTTTTTCAAGAATACCAAAAGTATTTTCTAATGCATTAAACTTTTGCCTAAGTGCATTGTATTTCTTAGATAACTTGGTAAAACCTTCATACATATCTTGATATTCTTTAAATAACTCATCATATTCATTTAAGGAATTTGTACTACTTACCTGTGATGAGGCTTCATCATCACTTTTTGTCATCAAGCACAAAATTTGCTTCTTCTTCTCCATCACTGCTTTCGGAAGAACTCTCTTGTGTTGTGGAGGAATCATTATCCTCCCAAGCAATATAAGTTTTATGTTTGCTCTTATAGGTATCGTTCTTTTCTTTCTTCTTCTCTTTCATATCTTTCTTCTCTTTCTTAAGTTCCAGACAATCTGGTTTGATATGACCAAGTTTTCCACATTCATAGCAATGAAATTTATTTGTTTTCTCCTTTCTTTGCTTTCTCTTTTTCCTATTCTTCATAAAGCGAGAAAATTGTTTAAAAAAAAGAGACATATCGGAATCCAAAAACTTACCTTCATTTTCGCTTTCGTCTTGTGAAAATTTTTCTACTTTTAGAGCTATCGTCTAGGTTTGATTCTGTTCACCGTTCTTTAACCTTTGTAGCTCCATCTCATGTTCTTGTAGCTTTCCAAATAGAGTAGCAATATTCATTTTTGTGAGATCCTTTGATTCTATAATAGCAGTGACCTTTGGTTGTCAATTCCTGTCTAAGGATTTCAAGATCTTTGTGTTCAACTCCTCATTGTCAAAACTCTTTCCTAATGCTTTCAAGTGATTTACTATATGTGTGAAGCATGTTTGGAAATTCGTGATGCTTTCATTTTGCTACATTTGAAATAATTCATACTCCTGGATGAGTGTGTTATTACGTGCTCGCTTTACTTCATTTGTTCCTTCATGTGTTACTTCAAGAGTGTCCCATATTTCTTTTGTCGTCTTGCATTGTGAGACCCTGAAAAATTCATTACGAGTTAAGGCAGAAATAATAGCATTTCGGGCTCTTACATCATAATGGGCACGCTTATTTTCATCCAGCGTCCATTGATCAAAATTCTTTGGAACAGCTCCAGACTCCATTGTTCTCATCGGAATGTAAGGACCATTGAGTACAGCATCCCAAACACCATAATCTAGTGTCTGTAAAAATATTTCCATTCTCGCCTTCCAAAACTGATAGTCTTCTCCTTCAAATAATGGAGGTCTATTTATTGAGGCTCCTTCCCTGTAAACCTGATTCTGCATAGACATCTTAAAAGATCGTTTAGAAATATCTTATCTAACCAAGCTCTGATACCACTTGTTAGACAAATGGCATCTAAAGGGGGGGGGGGTGAATAGATGCACAAATTAAAATAGATGTCAAATTAAAAATTTATTTGTGAGTCAATAATTTGTTAAAGCGGAAACAATAATATAATTAGGAAAATAGAAAGAGATAAGGGAGAGAGAAGAACACACAGAGATTTATACTGATTCGGGTATAGCCAACCCTACATCCAGTTCCCAGTCAACTCTTAACACAAGAGTAACTCCCCATTCATTATCTTTCAAATTCAGTTTACAAATTACAATCAACTCAGCAGAAGAACCAGTAAAAAGTAAACTAATTAAAAAGACAATCACCTCCTTAGAAACCCACTAAGGATGAACACCTCCCTAGGATCCCACTAGGGATGAACACCTCCTCTGAACAAATCAAAGGATGAAAAACATCTCCTTAGAATCCCACTAAGGATGAACCCCTCCCTAGAATCACACTAGGGATGAAAACCTCCTTTGAACAAATCAAAGGATGAAAACACCTCCTTAGAATCTCACTAAGGATGAGCACCTCCCTAGAATCACACTAGGAATGAAAAGAACCTCCTTTTTCGCCAATGCAAAAAGGATGAAGGTAATAAAAATAAGAACAAACACACCTGGGTAATGGAGACAACAAATTGTAGAAGCCTGTAGAATGTCAATCTTCAAGAACAAGTGTGATTAACAACGAAAGCACGAGAAGCGTAGAGAAGAGGGTTTTCTCAAAATGTGTAAAATATCTCTGTTGTCTTGTTCGGAATTCTTTTCTCAAAACTCGATTGAATGTAAATTGTATTTTCGAATTCCGTAATTGTGTATTTTTTCTTTTTCATCAAAACTTAATTAAATTGAAAAATAGCATCGAGAAAATGGTCGTTGGACATTAATAATATTATAGAGAAAATCGGGATGTATTCAAAAACATTTATTCTTTAAAACGGATATATTTTTCAAATTTGAATTGCCATCATTGATTATATTACCGAGTATAATTAATTATGATAGAGAAAATCATTTTTCCATTTCTGGTGCATCATAATTAATTATGACGATGAAAAATATCATGTTATGAATTTTATCACACTTGTGCTTTGGAGGCTTATGCATAATATTACTTCATCAACTTGTACCTCCATATCCAGTATTATAAGACTCTATCTAGTCTTCAGGAATCATCTTGGGCTTGCTTGAATCATCATCTTTATCAAAAACATATATTGGGCATGTAGGGAAATGTTTCACATTGTCACCTACGTCATAAATTCAGTTTGTCCTTAAATTCATCTTGAATGGTGTTGACTTGAATGTAGTTGACTTGAATCATCATCAAAATCATCTCTTGGGAATGCATGAACATTTCCATCAATCTTCCCCTCATTGCTTTCAACAATCAGAAGTTTTAGAGCCCATTTTCCTTTTCTTAGGATATGGTAACATCATCTTAGCTATGTATCCCCACACTCTTAGATATTTAAGATTAGGTTCATAACCTCTCTGTTAGATATTGTTAAGATATTGTTTGATATTGTTAAGATATTGTTAGATATTGTTAACTACAATATCAAACAATATCTTTTGTTTATTCTGTTTACTTTCGGTTACTCTTTTAGTTGTACCTCTCTATTATAAATAGATTACCCTATGTGTCGTTTATACATAAGGGAGATTAATCTCAAACCCTATTTCCTCTATATTCAACATGGTATCTAGAGCTTAAGGTTATTTTGAAATTTTTTCGCCTTTGTCCACTGCTGGAGCCGCCACCGCCGCCGCTACTGGTTAAACTAATCTTCCACATCAGAAAAGAGTTATTTTTGTTACTGGGTATTATCTGGTAGTGTGAAAGTGTATGTCTAGGAAGGTTCTGACATGGAAAGATTTGGTACTTAAGTGTGTCCATTAGTGACCCACCTCTCTTTCCTGGGAACTTACCTGGTGTACTGGTTCACGCCGCTATCGTCTCCTTCGTCACTACCACCGAAGTTTCATTTTTGCTTGGCAACATACAATTTTGCTCGTCTTGGTTAGGTGACCATCATACCATTGAGATCATCACTATCAGAGTTGGTTGTCCGTTGTCTTCTACACCATTTAGTCTCGACAGACTTTTTTTGGTCTTCTCGTTTTGGATCTGTTCTTCATGGGTTGATTAGATTACTTTGAATTTTTTTAGGGTTTGTTCTCCCGTCCTTCATGACTTCTTCCACTCCTTCTACTACTTCTAATTTTGTTAATAATTCTTCTGCGTTGACATCTCACCGTGATGACCGGACTTGCCTCTCAAATAGGGAAAATGACGTCCTAAGTGTGAACATTGTGGCAATCTAGGTCACAAGATTAACAAGTGTTATGCATTACATGGTCGTCCTCCTCGATTTTTTGTTCAGACCAATCTTTTCCTACCTTTGTCTACTGGGGATCCTCCTTCTTCTATTGCATCTGACATACCTACTATGTTCAACAAATTTCTCAAATGGTATAAGGATCAACAGTCTTCTAGTTCCACTACATCTATCGCACACACAAGTACATATTTTGCTGGTCTGACCCAATCCTCTTCTCCTGGTCCTTGGATTTTTTTTTAGGAACCACTAATCATATTACTAGTAACAAATCTTTGTTCTCCTCTTTATCCTTTCCTAATCCTTTACCTTCTGTTACACTGGCTGATGGCTCTAGAGTATCATCTCATGGTGTTGGAACTGTTAAACTTTTCCCTTCTTTAACCATTGATAATGTTCTTTATGTCCCTAGGTCTCTTTTTAACCTGTTGTCCATCAATCGTCTAACTCATTCTCTTGATTGTGTTGTTTCTTTTACCAACAATTCTGTGTGTTTACAGGACCGGAGTTCGAAACAGGTGATTGACACAAGATGAGAGTCTCATGGTCTTTATCATCTCCGTCCCTCTACACATGTTGGTGCAGTTATGGAGTCTTTCTCTCTTCTTCATGCTCAGTTAGGTCATCCAAGTCTTGCCAAGTTACAGAAGCTTGTCCCTGCCTTATCCAACTTGTGTGAGGCGTGTCAATTAGGCAAGCATAGTCGTACTTCCTTTCCTTATAGTGTCACACATGTGTTGCAGGTACCATCAATTGTCCTGTGACGAAGGTCAAGTGGGCCGAGTCATAATTGAATCGTGGCGCTTGGGCTATTAAAGTAAAAAGAGTTGCGCTCTAACTAATAGTTATAGCTTTTGGCCTAGTGGTAAGCGCTCGATCCTAACAATTGGTATCAGAGCCAAGGTCACGAGTTCGATTCCTAGTGGGGCAATTGTTGAGGGGGAGATTGTTGCAGGTTGCACAATTGTCCTGTGGCGGAGGCCGGGTGGGCCAAGTCACAATCCAAGAGTGGGATACCTTGTAGGACAATTGCTGAGGGGGAGATTGTTGCAGGTAACATCAATTGTCCAATGACGAAGGTCAGGTGGGCCGAGTCACAATTGAATCGTGGCGCTTGGGCTGTTAAAGTAAAAAAGAGTTGCGCTCTGACTAATAGTTATAGCTTTTGGCCTAGTGGTAAGCGCTCGATCCTAACAACATGGTGCTTCGTCCCCTTTTGTCGTGGTTCACTCTAACATTTGGGGACCTAGCCGCGTTAAGTCTACTTTAGGTTTTTAATACTTTGTTACTTTCATTCATGATTATTCCATATGCACTTGGTTATTTTTGATGCAAAATCGTTCTGAATTATTTCTTATCTTTCAAACATTTTTTAATGAAATTCAAACTCAGTTCGGTGTTTCTATTAGAGTTTTGCATAGTGATAATGACTGTGAATATCTTTCTCATTCTTTTAAACAATTCATGGCTTCTCACGGTATTTTGCATCAAACCTCTTGTGCTTATACACCTCAACAAAATGGTGTAGCTGAACGTAAAAATAGACATCTTATTGAAACAACTCACATTCTTTTAATTCATGGAGAGGTTCCTCAACATTTTTGGGGTGATGCTCTTCTTACTGCATGTTATCTCGTTAATCATATGCCTTCTTCGGTTTTAGATAATAAAATACCTCATTCCATTTTATTCCCTCATGAACCACTTCATCCCTTACCTCTAAGAGTTTTTGGGTCTACATGTTTTATTCATAATTTCAGTTTTGGTCTTGATAAGCTTTCTCCTAGATCACATAAATGTGTTTTCTTAGGGTTTACAAGATCACAAAAAGGATATAAATGTTTTTCTCCTTCTCTTAACCATTATTTTGTGTCTGCAGATGTCACCTTTGATGAGTTCTCTCTTTATTTTAAAAGTCAATCTTCACCTCTGTCTCCATCCAATCCTGTCAACACTCCTAGTACATTTAATATTCCTATTGTTTGTGACCCTCTAACTGTGTCTTGTTCACCATTAGTTCCTGCTCCAGCGCCTCTTCAGGTTTATAGTTGTTGAAACCAATCACAACCATCACCATGTGACTCCACTCAAGTGCCAACTACATTGTCCCCTCCGGATCTGACATCTGAGTCTGACTTTCCCATTGCCCTCCGAAAAGGTATCCATTCTACACGTAATCCCTCTCCCCATTATATTGCTTTGAGTTATTATCAACTGTCATTACCTTTTTATACATGTCTTTCCTCTATTTCTTCTGTGACCATTCCAAAATATGTCTGTGAAGCTTTAGCCCATCCTGGTTGGCGTCAGGCCATGTTAGATAAACTAAGTGCTCTTCATAATAGTGGAACTTGGGAATTAGTCTCGTTACCATCTGGGAAATCTGTTGTTGGTTGCAGGTGGGTATTTGCTATCAAATTTGGTCCTTATGGTACTATTGACCTCCTCAAAGCTCATCTTGTGGCCAAAGGTTATACTCAAATTTTTTGGTTGGATTATGGAGATACCTTTTCCCCCATAGCAAAGATGGCTTCTGTTCGTTTATTTATCACCATGACCGCTTTTCAACAATGACCTCTTTATCAACTGGATGCTAAAAATGCTTTCATCAATGTTGATTTGCAAGAAGAAATCTATATGGAGCAACCTCCTGAGTTCGTTGCTCAGGGGGAGTCTTCTGGGATGGTATGTCGTCTTCGCAAATCCCTATATGGCTTAAAACATATAGGTTGTTCAACAATTTGGTATGACTCGGTGTGAAGCAGATCATTCTGTCTTTTATCGACACTCAAGTGCTGGATGTGTTTACTTGATAGTATATGTTGATGACATCGTTCTTACAGGTAGTGACAACCATGACATCTCTCAGTTGAGACAACATCTCTGTCACCATTTTCAGACCAAAGATCTTGGCAAACTTAGATATTTATTGGGTATTGAGGTGCCACAGTCTAATGATGGTATTGTTATATCTTAAAGGAAGTATGCCATGGATATTTTGGAGGAAACTGGGTTGATGAATTCAAAGTCTGTTGATACACCCATGGATCTCAATACTAAACTTCTACCAAATCAGGGGGAGCCTATATTTGATCCTGAGCAGTGTAAAAGATTGGTTGGAAAATTGAATTATCTTACAGTTACTCGTCCTGACATTTCCTTTGCAGTTAGTGTGGTAAGTCAATTTCTTAATTCACCATGTGAAGATCATTGGAATGCAATCATTCGTATCTTGAAGTATATTAAAGAATCTCCTGGAAAAGGATTATTATATGGTTCTAATAACCATACAAGAGTTGTTTGTTACTCAGACGCTGATTGGGCAGGATCTCCTTCGGATAGAAGATCTACATCTGGATATTGTGTCTCCATTGGTGTTAACTTAATCTTATGGAAAAGTAAGAAACAAAGTGTTGTGACAAGATCCAGTGTAGAAGCAGAATATAGAGCTATGGCCTCAGTTGCATGTGAACTTGTTTGGCTCAAGCAATTGCTTAGAGAGTTACAATTTGGAGATGTCACTCAAATGACACTTGTGTGTGACAATCATGCTACTCTTCATATTAGTTCTAATCCTGTCTTTAATAAGAGGACCAAACACATTGAGATTGATTGTCATTTCATTCGAGAAAAGATTATGTTTAGAGAAATCAAGACTTAGTTTGTCAACTCAAGTGATCAGTTAGCAGATATTTTCACTAAGTCTTTACGGGGGCCTAGAATTGATGATATTTGTAACAAGTTTGACACATACGATTTGTATGCTCCAGCTTGAGGGGGAGTATTAGATATTGTTTGATATTGTTAAGATATTGTTAGATATTGTTAACCATAATATCAAATAATATCTTTTGTTTATTCCGTTTACTTTCAGTTACTCTTTTAGTTGTATCTCTCTATTATAAATAGATTACCCTATGTGTGATTTATACACAAGCGAGATTAATCTCAAACCCTATTTCTTTTATATTCAACACTCTCCATGACTCGTAGGGAGTTTTACAAGTTTTATCATGTGGTGTCATATTTTGTAAAAAACATGTTGTAAGTAGAGCTTCTCTCAAAGGTTATCACTAGTGTAGGAGGCAAAAACACTTTTGTTTGCACATGATGTGCCTGGTAGTACCAGAGTCTACCACCCATTTTCCACAGACAAAGCAATTTCTCTTTACTTGAAGGTAAAGTGAGGTTATACAAAATATGTGGACAAAATAATATTCTACACATATATACAAAATAATATGTGGACAAAATAATATCACGTATGTACAAAATAATTATTCACTACCAAAAATCTCTCACAATATCCTACTTGTGTTTAGCACGTGTCCTTTGTGCGCATGATGCATGCTAATAGGACTTGATCTAAAATTTTACCTTTCTTCCATCATAATTATAATATGCAATAATCAATTTCATACATGATTCACGTTTAACTCAATCACGTAATTTGTCTTTTCAATTAATATCAATTACGAGGTCATTTACATTTCAATAAGAATTATAGGTTAATTCACACAGGGGCTATGAAATTGGTTTCAATTTGAAATTGATTGCAACTTAAAACATAGATTAGGATTTATTCAATTTTGGGAAAACAAATTTGGGAATTAATTAGGGTTCATTCTAATCTGATAAAGAAATCTCTAAAATTATAATTAGGATTTATCTTAATCTGGGAAAAACTATCATAAGAGGAAAATCATAAATCTAATAACTAGTGGCAGATCTTCTTGGGAGCTGAGGGGGGTTGTGCCCCCCCCCAAAGTTTCGTAACTCTCATGTAATTTATGATTTTGACCCCCCAAATTTAATGAACATTTAATATATTTACTTGTATATTTACAATTTTATCCTCCCAGACCCTCCTCAGTTTTGTAACTCTTATATAATTTATGATTTTGTCCCCCTCAAAGTTAATGATTATTTAATATATTTAAGTATATATTTACAAATTTATCCTTTCACCCTTTCATTTTTTTTACTTCATTTATATTTATTTATTATTTATTAATAATATATTATTTGGTCCCTCTAAGATCAATGGTCAAGATTCGCCACTTGCTAATAATTATGACTCGATACCACATATAAGTTAATTTGCGGATTCTCACATAATAACCTTTTAGTCTTCCTTTATCTAAGGGGTATGGAGTTGTTGTTGATATCTTTATGGTCAGCCATAAGTCCTTAAGATTGTTGTAAAAGCTAATATAGACACAAACAAACTTTATTCCTGAGGCGTGTATAATCATTGTCCTTAAGGACTGGCGTGTATAATCATTGTCCTTAAGAACTTATTTGTGGTATATTGCAGAAGTCCAACAGGAACGAATTTCCAAGAATGTTAGAAACTAGCAAGAAACTCTTAAAAGAGTAAATAAACCGAGGACAATAGTAAACTAGAAGAAAATAGAGAAGAGAAGATGAGAGAGATGTGTTTTGAAAGAATGTGAAGTGTTTTCTATTTATAGGTGTAAATTGGGCTCAAACCTTAACTACCTACATCCAAAAAATCTACCAATAATCACCTCACCCCCTAATACTTAGGAAGTGCCATGAAATAAGGAGAAATTTTGCAGCAATCACCCCTAATACTTAGGAAGTACGATAAAATAAGGAGAAAATCTACATCAGTTAGAGAAAAACTTGGTAGTGGGTCTACAACGTTGTGCGAGTGAGTTTTTTATTTTTCACCACTCAAGTTATTCAATTTCTATTTCAAAGAGACAGTAAACTATCTTTTTTTCTTTTTTTTTTCTTTTCTTTATTTCTTTGGAAAGTTTTACTTTCAATGGTTGTTCACATAATGCAATCAGGCACCAACAATTATGGAATACCTTGTTGGGTGGTAGAGACCTAAATGGACATCAAATCATTGGAAAAAGATAACCAATCCTAAGGTTAATATTTTTTTTTAAATGTTAACAATACACTTCTTTTTTATTTCCAATGTAATATTTTAACAATATTTTATTTATTGGTTGATTCCTCAACCAAATATTCTTGCTCACGCTGAACCCATATAAAGGAAAATATTATATAAGTAAATCATTAAAGGCTAATTATTGGAAATTGACTTCACAATAGTATATTAATTTTTCCAAGTGGTTTCCTCTTCCCCTTTATCCAGTGAACATGCAAAATTTCCATTTCATAAACATAGTGTTTGGAGGAATCATTTTTAAAAGAAAATTCCTTTTTACATAGAATTTTAAATATTTTATGGTGAAAATGTTTATATTAATGGATAAATTTTAGAAGAAATTAAAATTTTATAATTTTTAAGAATAATTCAATTATTTATAATTAAATAATTTTAAATTCAATAAAAAATTGGACACACAAACACACACACACACACACACACATATATATATATATATATATATATATATATATATATATATATATATATATATATATATATTCTCTAACATTCAATATTTAAAATTAGTTTGACATTATAATTTCAATTATTTGAATATATAATTAGGACCAGTCAAAATGGGCGGTCTAACCTGGCCTAGTCTCGTCGACTCAGGCCAAGTAAAAAAAAAATCTAATTGCTCAACTCGACCTATATTTTAAAATAGGCAAAAAAAAATTGTTTAACCTAGTCCTATGTTAGGCCAACAAGTTATGTGGTCATTTTTTGTCTAATTAAAAATAATTATATAATTTTTTTTAATTTTGTTTTAAAAAAATATGTCATTCATTTGGTTTTTAAAAATTAACTCAAACTATTCAAGAAAAATTAAACCAAATATATAAAATCATAAAAATGAGTTATTATAGTCATATAACCTTAAGGAGTTATAGTTGTATATATATTAGAAGTTAAAAATATCCAGAAATATTAGATAACATTTTTATTTTACTTTTTCTTTTTACTTAAATACACATTATAAACCTCCAAAATTGAAATGTTTACAGTGATTAGTTTAAAATATCATACCAGAAATATTAGATAACACAAATGTTAGACAAAGGACATCTAGAATGGGGTGAATAGATGCACAAATTAAAATAAATGTCAAATTAAAAATTTATTTGTGAGTCAATAATTTTTTTGAGCACGGATAAAGCGTAAGCGATAATATAATCAGGAAAAGAGAAAGAGATAAGGGAAAGAGAAGAGCACACAGTAATTTATACTGGTTCAAGTATAGTCAACCCTACATCCAGTTCCCAGTCAACTCTTAACACAAGAGTGACTCCCAATTCACCATCTTTCATATTCAATTTACAAATTACAATCAACTCAGCAGAAGAACCAGTAAAAAGTAAACTAATTAAAAAGACAATCACTTCCTTAGAAACCCACTAAGGATGAACACCTCCTCTAAACAAATCAAAGGATGAAAAACACCTCCTTAGAATCCCACTAAGAATGAACACCTCCCTAGAATCCCACTAGGGATGAACACCTCCTCTGAACAAATCAAAGGATGAAAAACACCTTCTTAGAATCCTACTAAGGATGAACACATCTCTAGAATCACACTAGGGATGAACACCTCCCTGAACAAATCAAAGGGATGAAAACACCTCCTAAACCCACAAAGGATGAAGGAGTAAGATAAGAACAGTCACACCTGGGTAATGGAGACAACAAATTGTAGAAGCTTGTAGAATGTCAATCTCCAAGAACAAGTATGATTAACAATGAAAGCACAGAAGACAGTAGAGAAGAGAGTTTTCTCAGAAGGAGTAAAATATCTCTGTTGCCTTGCTCAGAATTCTTTTCTCAAAACTGATTGAATGTAAATTGTATTTTCGAATTTTGTAATTATGTGTTTTTTATTTTTCATCAAAACTTAATTAAATAGAAAAATAGCATCAGAAAATGGTCGTTTTACATTAATAATATCGTAGAGAAAATCAGGATGTATTCAAAAATATTTATTCTTTAAAACGAATATATTTTTCAAATTTGAATTGTCATAATTGATTATGTTACCAGTATAATCAATTATGACAGAGAAAATCATTTTTTCATTTCTGATGCATCATAATTGATTATGACAGTGAAAAATATCATATTATGAAATTTTATCACACTTGTGCTTTGGAGGCTTATGCATAATATTACTTCATCAACTTTTACCTCTATATCCAGTATTCTAAGACTCTATTTAGTCTTCAGGAATCATTTTGGGCTTGCTTGAATCATCATCTTTATCAAAAACATATCTTGGGCATGTAGGGAAATGTTTCACATTGTCACCAACGTCTTAAATTCAGTTTGTCCTTAATTCATCTTGAATGGTATTGACTTGAATGTAGTTGACTTGAATGTAGTTGACTTGAATCATCATCAAAATTATCTCTTGGGAATGTAGGGACATTTCCATCAATCTCCTCCTCATTTCTTTCAATCTCCCCCTTTTTTATGATGATCAAGGAAACACCTGAAATGAATTAAAATGCTTGATTCTATATAGCCAGCTCAAGATTAGCACAGTATAATATAATATAGATTAGCATAGATTTGTATAGTGTCAGAGTCTCTTAATCTCCCCCTGGATATATTAATAACAAGACTCCCCCTAACTCATATGAGCAAAGACTTCTCTTAACTCCCCTTGTTCAATTTAGAGATAGGAATGAATTTCACACATATTTTAATTCATCAAAAAATCTCCCCATGTTTCACATAGATTAATATCATCAAAATATCTCATTGTTTCATTGATAATTATGAAAAATATTGCAATAGAAATTGAGAACAAATTGCACATATTAGTACATAAATCAAGGTAGGAAGATAATGCATTACAAAGTGTCATAGAGAAGAACATCATATTAAGGAGGAAATATCTAGGATACCCAAGACAAATGAAGAGAGAGAAAGATAGGGAATAGAATGATTGTAGAGATAATGGAATGAAATGCAATAGTTCCCCCCAATTGCGAGTCTTCTTATTTAAGCAACTTTCAAATTCAAATTCACTCATATTTCAGATTTCAAATTTCAAAATCAAATTGCAACAAATTTCAAATTCAAATTCCAACAAATTCCAAATTTCAAATTCAAATTTCTAATCCCAAATTTCAAATTCCAATTCAAATTCAATTTCAAAAATCTCAAACTGCAAAATTTCAAATTTCAAAATCTCAAACTACAAAATTTCAAATTTCAAAAATCTCAAATTGCAAAATTTCAAATTTAAAAAATCTCATACTGCAAATTTTCAAATAAAAAAAATTGAAACTGAAAAAAAAAATTCAAATTTCAAAATCTCAAATAGAAAAAATTTCAAGTTTCAAAAATCTCAAACTTTCAAATTTCAAACTTTAATAATTTCAAATTTTCATAAATTCAGATTTTCAAATTTCAAATTTTCAAAATTTCAAAATTTAAACTTTCAAATTTCAAGCTTTAATAATTTCAAATTTTCATAAATTTATATTTTTAAAATCCAAACTTTCAAAATTCAAACTTTAATATTTCAAATTTTCATAAATTCAGATTTTCAAAATTCAAACTTTCAAATTTCAAAGTTGGTCAACAATCGAATTTATGTGACAGATAAGTGCAGATATTCAATATAGAGACTTGAGAGACAATCATAAACTTATCTTTGTAATATTTTCCTGTTCATCTAGTTTGTTCCTGTACACCCATTTAGCTTTAATAACCTGCATTGATTTCTTATCCTTGATAATTACCTGCAACATCAACATACAAATCTAGGTACCCTTTAATTATTTTTGGGTCCTTAAAAAGGTTAATAGAATCATAAGTATCTGCCAAAAGACTAAGGATTAAAAGAATATAACCATGATATAATAATCGATTATCACAACACCTTCAAAATCAACATAATTGATTATGACAACAAGAAAAAATTTCCGATTTTTTTAATCAATTAGATGCTCAAACTATCATCTATATATGTATAAATATGCTTTGTTCCTTTAGGCACCCATTCATATTTGCCATTAGATATGTCAAAATGTTTTATGTAACATCTATTTGATATATAGCCTAATTTCATGCAATAAAAACATGTTGGTTTTCTTTGAAAAGGTCTAAATGAGTTTCTTAAAGTTTTTGAAACTGGTTTCACATCTGTTTTCTTTGGCTCTTTCACAAAAATAATTTTATGAGGTTCTAGACTTTCTTTGGGTTTGTAACCAAGTCCAACTTTGCTAGAATTCCCTCTTTATATAGAATCAAGATTTTTAGAAGATTTTGAAAACTTGCTTATTATTTTCTCTAACTTGAAAATCTCATTTTCCAAATGATTACAATTTTCACAAGGTTTAGCAACTTCTTTATTTTTAGACAAAGTTTCAAATTTCTCAACATCTTTCTTTAAGCACTCATTTTCTTTTTCAAGAATACCAACAATATTTTCTAATGCATCAAACTTTTGTCTAAGTGCATTGTATTTCTTAGATAACTTGGTAAAACCTTCATACATATCTTGATATTCTTTAAACAACTCATCATATTCATTTAAGGATTTTGTACTGCTTATCTGTGATGAGGCTTCATCATCACTTTTTGTCATCAAGCAAAGATTTGCTTCTTCTTCTCCATCACTATTTTCGGAAGAATTCTCTTGTGTTGTGGACGAATCATTATCCTCCCAAGCAGTATAAGTTTTGCGTTTGTTCTTATAGATACCGTTCTTCCCTTTCTTCACATCTTTCTTAAGTCCCGGACAGTCTGGTTTGATCTGCACAGGTTTTCCACATTCATAGTAATGGTATTTATTTTTTTTCTCCTTTCTTTGCTATCTCTATTTCCTGTTCTTCATAAAGCGAGAAAATTGTTTAACACAAAGAGACATATCGGAATCCAAAAACTTACCTTCATTTTCGCTTTCGTCTTGTGAAGATTTTTTTACTTTTAGAGCTATCGTCTTGGCTTGATTCTGTTCACCATTCTTTAACCTTTGTAGCTCCATCTCATGTTCTCGCAGCTTTCCAAATAGAGTAGCAATATTCATTTCTGTGAGATCCTTTGATTCTGTAATAGCAGTGACCTTTGGTTTCCAATTCCTGTCTAAGGATTTCAAGATCTTTGTGCTCAACTCCTCATTGTCAAAACTCTTTCGTAATGCTTTCAAGTGATTTACTATATGTGTGAAGCGTGTCTGAAAATCCGTGATGCTTTCATTTTGCTGCATTTGAAATAATTCATACTCCTCGATGAGTGTGTTCTTACGTGTTTGCTTTACTTCATTTGTTCCTTCATGTGTTACTTCAAGAGTGTCCCATATTTCTTTTGTCGTCTTGCATTGTGAGACCCTGAAAAATTCATTACGAGTTAAGGCAGAAACAATAGCGTTTTGGGCTCTTATATCATATTGGGCATGCTTGTTTTCATCCGGCGTCCATTGGTCAAAAGTCTTTGGAATAGCTTCAGACTCTGTTTTTCTCATCGGAATGTAAGAACCATTGAGTACAACATCCCAAACACCATAATCTAGTATTTGTAAAAATATTTTCAGTCTCACCTTCCAAAACTGATAATCTTCACCTTCAAATAGTGGAGGTCTGTTTATTGAGGCTCCTTCCCTGTAAACCTGATTCTGCATAGACATCTGATAGATCATTTAGAAATATCTTATCTAACCAAGCTCTGATACCACTTGTTAGACAAATGACATCTAGAGGGGGGGGTGAATAGATGCACAAATTAAAATAGATATCAAATTAAAAATTTATTTGTGAGTCAATAATTTGTTTGAACACACATAAAGCGGAAACGATAATATAATCAGGAAAAGAGAAAGAGATAAGGGAAAGAGAAGAGCACACACACTACAACAAAAATATCAAATAGTGACTGAATTTTTGGTCACTAAATGACCAAAATCGGTCACTAACTAAAATAGTGATCAACCCAAATCGATCACTCTTTCCTTGGTCGCTGTCGCTAATTTCAGTGACCGATCGAGTCAGTCACTATATTGTCACTAACAAAAACATTAAAAAATTAAAAATATTTTTAAAATTTTGAATTATTATTAAATTGAAAGAATTATCACTAGCAAGATTCAAACCCAATATCTTAGAGGTAGAGACTGATACTCCAACCACTAAGCTACTAGGATTTTTTGATAATAATTTATAAATAAACTATATTTATATACAAATAAAAATATATATCCGTGTAAATATATAAATATAAAATATATAAATACAAATATAAATATATTTATATATGTATATGTTAGATGTGATGGCGCGCTTGAGGGTGAAAATGTGTGTCGAGTGGATTTTCAAAATTTGATGTCAAATTTGTGAGCGGATCTCTTTATATGGGTTTATAATTTAATGACAGAATATAATCTTTATAATTTATTTATATAATGATAAAAAGTAATTTTTTTCTTTATTTATTTTTATTTTATTTTAATTTATTCTTTTTATCTTTTTTCTTCTATTATTTAATTAAAATTCTAATATTAAGATAATTTTTTCAATATTAAAAATAATTAAATATTTATTTTTAAAATTATTTAATTTAACAAATTATTATAAATTAATCTAATTATGATTATTAATAAAACAATTTTTCCTAACATATATTATTATAAATTAATCAAAGTCATCTTTTAATAATTATTTTTTCCAGACATAGATTAATTCATAATAATTTGTTAAATTAAATAATTTTAAAAAATAATTTTGAAAATAAATATTTAATTATTTTTAATAATGAAAAAATTATTTTAATATAAGCATTTTAATTAAATAATAGAAGAAAAAAAGATAAAAAGAATAAAATAAAATAAAAATAAATAAAGAAAACAATTATTTTATATCATTATATAAATAAATTATAAAGATTATATTCTATCATTAAATTACAAATCCGTATAAAGAGACCAGCTCACAAATTTGACATCAAATTTTGAAAACTCACTCGACACACACTTTCACCCTCTAGTGTGACCTCGACATCGAACATATAAATATATAAATATATCAAAATATATAAATATATTTGTATTTATATATTTTATATTTATATATTTTCACGGATATATATTTATTTGTATATAAATATAATTTATTTGTAAATTTTTATTAGAAAATTCTAATAGTTTAGTGGTTGGAGTATTAGTATCTAACTCTAAGGTAAAAATTTTCTTCATAAGAGAAATTATATATTTTTGTGGTAATACGATGAGATTTTTAAGTTAAACTAAAATTAGGGCAACTAAGTTGTTGATATGGACTAAAACCCAAAAAGTAAAAGATAAAAAATAAAATTAAATAAAAGAAAAAAATATATACTTTTGCATTTTTATTTTCAAATATTAGTTTTTTTATGAAATTATTTTTAATTAAAATAATTAAAGTGATATATATATATATATATATATATATAAATTTTCTTATTTTTTTTAATTTATTAATATTATCAAATTTTAGCTTCATGATTAAAAAAATACCAATAATTTAAATTTTATTAATTCTATAATTTTATATAATTATTATTATTAATTTAATTCTCCAATAACTAATAATATTAACACATTTATTAAATTAAAATTCTTTATTTTAATTAATTATTTTGATTTTTTTAACAACTTTTTTTAAATAAAAACGATAAAACTTAAAATTAATTTTTAACTAAATCTTTACATATTTATGGTTAATAGTATATTATATTATTATGTTTAATTAAATTTTAAAATAAGTTCACTTAATCTTTACACTTTTATAAAAATACTAATATAAACTTAAAATATTTAGCCAATTATTAAATTATTTAAGATATTAATATAAATTTGAAATATCAATTCAATAATTAAAATAATTTTAATTTTTTTTATAAATACATTTTTATTAACATAAAAGTAATATATATATATATATATATATATATATTAAAAAGAGACTAAATTAATAATTAATTTAATCATTAATTATATATATAAAAGAGACTAAATTAATAATTACTTTAATGATCGAATCAATGACTGATTCGGTGACAAATTTAATAATTAATTTTAATTTTTTTATTCACATAATAAATTAAAAAATAAAATCAAATAATTATATTACTAAATTATTTAATAAGTTAATAAACTATATTTAAAATTTTTATAATGTTATTAAAAATTTTATCAATTATTTTAAATTATTAAGTACATTTATATTTAATATATTATTAAAATATTTTTAAAAAATATTTATATAAATAAAAAATGTCACTAATTTATAAATTATTTGTTTAGTGACTGGAATTTTAGTCACTAAACCAGATCACTAAATATAAAAAGAGAAATCAGTCACTGATTTAGTTACTACTAGTAATTGAATTTTTCGGTCACTAATTTCGATCACTATTAACCATTTTTCTAGTAGTGACCGAATCAGTGACTGGTTTGGTGACCGAATCAGTTACTAAAATTTTAGTCACTAAATCAGTCACTAAATATAAATCGGGAAATCAGTCACTGATTCAGTTACTATCAGTGACTGAATTTTTCGGTCACTAATTTCGGTCACTATTAACCATTTTTCTAGTAGTGACAGTAATTTATACTAGTTCGGGTATAGTCAACCCTACATCCAGTTCCCAGCCAACTCTTAACACAAGAGTGACTCCCAATTCACTATCTTTCAAATTCAGTTTACATATTACAATCAACTCAGCAGAAGAACCAGTAAAAAGTAAACTAATTAAAAAGACAATCACTTCCTTAGAAACCCACTAAGGATGAACACCTCCCTAGAATCCCACTAGGGATGAACACCTCCTCTGAACAAATCAAAGGATGAAAAACACCTCCTTAGAATCCCACCAAGGATGAACACCTCCCTAGAATTCCACTAGGGATGAACACCTCCTCTGAACAAATCAAAGGATGAAAGACACCTCCTTAGAATCCTACTAAGGATGAACACCTCCCTAGAATCACACTAGGGATGAACACCTCCCTGAACAAATCAAAGGGATGAAAACACCTCCTAAACCCACAAAGGATGAAGGAGTAAGATAAGAACAGTCACACCTAGGTAATGGAGACAACAAATTGTAGAAGCCTGTAGAATGCTAATCTCCAAGAACAAGTGTGATTAACAATGAAAACACAGAAGGCAGTAGAAAAGAGAGTTTTCTCAACAGGTGTAAAATATCTCTGTTGCCTTGCTCATAATTCTTTTCTCAAAACTGATTGAATGTAAATTGTTTTTTCGAATTCTGTAATTGTGTGTTTTTTATTTTTCATCAAAACTTAATTAAATAGAAAAATAGCATCGAAAAATGGTTGTTGGACATTAATAATATCATAGAGAAAATTAGGATGTATTCAAAAACATTTATTTTTTAAAACATATATAATTTTCAAATTTGAATTGCCATAATTAATTATGTTACCATTATAATCAATTATGACAGAGAAAATCATTTTTCCATTTCTGATACATCATAATTGATTATGATAGTGAAAAATATCATGTTATGAAATTTTATCACACTTGTGTTTTGGAGGCTTATGCATAATATTACTTCATCAACTTGTACTTCCATGTCCAGTATTCTAAGACTCTATCTAGTATTCAGGAATCATCTTTGGCTTGCTTGAATCATCATCTTTATTAAAAATATATCTTGGCCATGTAGGGAAATGTTTCACATTGTCACCAACGTCTTAAATTCAACTTGTCTTTAATTCATCTTGAATGATGTTGACTTGAATGTAGTTGACTTGAATCATCATCAAAATCATCTCTTGGGAATGTAGGGACATTTCCATCAATCTCCCCCTCATTACTTTCAACAAACTCCTCTTATTCAACATAGCTAAATTGAATATCATGTTTAATAATGTATCTATGGATATCCGTAAATTTTAAAGTCAAATTTTTATTACTTTAACAAGCTAGCCTTATTATCTAACATAACTCTCACATCATAATTCTTTAAAAATATACTACATTTCAAAACAACATAAATTATTTTTTGGTTCTTTAAAAGAACATGTCATCTCAAATCATTGGTTCTTAAAAACAACTGTTATAACAACAACATAAAGAAGATGGCTAAAGTAAACAAAATAATGTTTAAAGTTTATTATTCTTTTTAAATTATATATATATATATATATATATATATATATATAACAAAATATATTACCAAATTAATTCATTATACTTATATTTTCTAATAAAATAATATTACTTTTATTTTATTGATAAAATAATAATTATTTTATAAAACGGAACAATACATAAGTCGATGGTCCTAAGCCACTTTAGGTATGACTTAAATAAGTCGGAAAAAATTTATCTTGTTCTATTTAAGTCACAATTTTTTTATAGTTTGACATCTCATGTGGTAGAAATTATATTACTCTATCTATATTAATGATTGAAATATATGAAATTTGAACTTATTTTTCCAAAAAAAAAAAAAGGAAATTTTCAAATGTAGAAAATTAATTTAAATTTCTAGCATTTAAAACATTGAATTTCCAAAACCCATAAAAGCTTTTAGAATGAATGAACAAACTTTTTCTCCGTTTGAGTTTCTCTTCTTCAAAGAATGACAATGACTTTGTTATTGTCTTCAAATTGTGTTCTTTTTACATAATTGGCACTCACCATCATCAATACATGATCAGAACCAGGCATGGCAAGAGGGTCGACCTCCCGACCCCTTTCCCATTTTTTTAACCATTTTTATTCTCATTTAATATTTTTATTGGGTTAGAAATTAAATTTTCATTTTCATCTACTTATATTTATAATAAATTAATTTTAACATCTTTTATAATTATATAATTTTTATTATTAAGTATATATTTTTAAATATTATATTTATATTAAAAATGTATATAAAATAGTATTTGGCATTTTTTATATGAATATAAAATATTTATACTGTTGTAATTATTATATATTATAATATATTTATATAATGATATATAAATTAATTATTTTTTAAATTATCATTTTAAAATATTAACAAATATTAAATATACAATTTATAAAAAAGATTTAATTACATATTCTTATTAAATTAGTGTAAAATAATAAAAATTTTAATTATAAAATTTTGTTAATCCTTTAAAAATAGAATTATTTAATTAATAAGATAAAATTTAATATATGAAAAATATGAATAATAAAATTTAAAAAATATAATATAACAAAACTTAATAAAGATAATTAGAAATAGAATAATATTAAAAAGTATTAAGATAAATCTAAAATATTTATAAAAAATAAAAGAAAAAAAAACTTTAATTTTATCAAATTAATTAAATAAAATAATAAATAATAATTGTAAAGATTAGAAAAATTTGAAGGAACAAGATATGAGAATAATATATTCAATTTATTAAAGAGATTAAAAAAAAATAGCAAAGTAAAAAATTAAATTATAAAAAATGTGTATATAATTTGTGATTTTTTTTTAAAATTAATATTTTAATATTTAAATTTAAATATAAAATCAAAATAAAAAGAGTAAAAATTATATTAACATCTCACACCGACTTAAAAAAATAAAAAATAAAAATCTCAATGCATAGTAATTTTCCTTGTAAAACAATTTAATTGCTCACACACCTTTGCTTCTCCTATACTCTTCAATGAATTTTGCTTTTCATCACCCCTTACTAGTGCTTGATTCTTGCTTTCATTTTTTATTCATTTGCCTCCAATCAACCTTCAAGCTCTTCAATCTACACTTTTTACATTAATATTTGACCCCTCGATCAATCAAATATGGAGTCAAATTATGCATCTTTTCCATTATACCACAATGTTTTGCATGTTTATGAATCATGATTAAGTCTATCAACTATACCACAATAATGATATGAAGAAAGTTCTAAATAAAATCCATGAAAATATGTATATAGATTTAAAACTTACATAGATTCTAATATTTTGCCAACAATTCACTATATAAAGTATTGGTACTCAATCTTCATCAAACACTCACTACAAGTGTCATAAACACCTATTATTATTCTATTCAAACTCATAAATAACATAAAAATTAAAACTTTGTAGTAGCAGTAGAATAGCAGAACATAGTATGATACATCATACATGTTTTCCACACCTCTGTAACAGATGCAAATTTATTTACACAAAACCTTAACCCTTATTATCTATCTATCTATATATATCTATATATATATATATATATATATATATATATATATATATATATATATATATATATATATATATATATATATATGTAAGTACTGTATTACACATCATCATCACTTTCACGAATTCGGTTACGTTACCAAAATCAGAACAGGTTCAGGAACTCGCGAATCTTCTTGGCGAACCAATTTTCCGTGCGGTGCTGGTGGTGATTCTCGCCGTGGTGGTGACGGTGTTCACGAACGGAATCGGCGCGCTCGGCGGTCGCCAGATCCCGCATCTTGGAGGCGGTGTGAACGGGGACCCAGTGCGGGTGGATCCGGCGAGCGGCAGCGTTGTCAAGTAAGATCGCGTCGTTGCCATAGGGGATCTGGAGGCGGTGGCCGTGGCGGCATCGGCGGTGACCGGAGTGGAGAGACAACGGCAGCGGAAACGGACGGTCGTAGTGGACGTGGCGGTTGACCGGACGGAAGCGGAGGAACGTCAGGGGAACGGGATCGATGGATTCGATGGTAAAGGAAACGGTGTCGTGTTGGGTTTTAGGTTGGGGACGGTTCACAGGTTCAGATTGAGGTTTGGGTTCGGAAACCGGGTTTTGAAGATCACGGGCGAGTGTGAGAGTGAGGAGAAAGAGAAAGGAGAGGAAAACGGCAACGGAATGAGCGATTCTTGCCATGGTGTTAGGGCGCGTTTGGCTGTAAATGTGAAATGCGGAAATGGGGGTGATAAGTGCTGGCGAAGGATAATTTTCGTGCTTATGTCGTAAGAATCACGTTGCAACAGGAGTTGACTTTGTTCGAGGTGAAATCATGACTTTATTTCATTTAATGACTTTTATACGTGTTCACACTACATAGGTTTATTAAAAATAAAGAAACGTGTGAGAAAAGGTTATAATTTTTAACATATATCTTTCAATTATAAAACTATAATTTTTTCGTAATAAAATTATAATTGTTTTTTATTTGTAAATTTTGTAGAAATATATTTGTAAAGGTCTTTTGTGACTTTTTCTTCTTTTAAATAATATTTAATTATCTAAACTAATTTCCTGACTTTTTATTTATTTAAATAATTTTTTTATTTTTACTAAAAATATAATGTATTCAGTGGGAGCTCTTTTAGGCGAGGGGAAACTTTGTAATTTAATCTAATAATTATTAAATATATTTAATTGAATTATTGAAAACTTTGATATTTTATTTTTTATATTTTTTCATATTTTTATATTTATTAATAATATACTATTTTATGTTTTTAATATCAATGATAAGATTAGTCATTATTTATGTTTTTATATAATTAATTTTTTAAAATATTATTTTTATTTTTTAAATATGTCTACTTTTTCATATTTTTAAAATAATTTATAATAATTTTTAAAATTGTAATGTTTTTTTTTTCTATCCAATTATATATATATATATATATATATATATATATATATATATATATATATATATATATATATATATAAACAATTAGAAAAGAATCCGCTTTATTTTCAATGATAGATACACCTTAAGAATTTAGTCCCCGAAAATCTGATGAGTGAGATTTATCTACATAGAACGAGAGAAGTTGAATTGTGGGTTGGTATTCATAGTTCAATTTCGGAATCCAGAGGTCCATAGCGTAACCAAAATATCATAAGATCTCACCAACACAATAACACAGGAAGCAAGCATCAATTTTACGATTTTTGTTATTATTAGGTTTTCAATTAATTTTTATAAAAATTGTAAAATAAATATTATTAAACATTTTAGTGTGAAAATTTCTCAAATAAAAAAATATATCGTGAAGTTCTTTTATATAAATATTGTTATATTTATAGTTTATTTTTTATATATTTAAATAAATTATATAATTAATTATAAACTAAATCTATAATTATATTGATTTGTCCATGAACCGAACTCATATTCATAACATTGTTAAGGTTAAGTCAATTTGAGGTATTTTATATTTTATAGTTTTAGTCTATTATAATTTTGCACCTACAAGACATTTTAATAAGTTAAAAAAGAAAAATGTATATAAACTATTATTGGTCTCGACTCTTATGTAATGTAAGACTCATAAATTATTATTCTTTTGTTGTTCAAACTTGAGTGGAGAAGTTTTTAATACTTTTTAAAAAACATGTTATGATGGTAAGAAGGAGATATAAATATCAGAATTGAGAAAGGAAGTCTTCACTATCAAACAAAATAAAAAAGTATCTGTACTATAAACAACTATGAATAATTTTGATAAGATTATTAATATTTCTAATGATATATTAATATTAGAGCTACAAATCAGATGATATTTGATCTTAAAAAGATTACCAAAATTAAACCATCTACAAGAAAATATGTTTATACTCGCAAATGAAAATAAAAACCCAAATTATTAAAGAAGAATATTTAAATCTTACTAATACTTTAGATCTTTTTGTCTTGATTGTTCATTATTTAAATTTTAATTTTTTATCTATTTTTCAAATAATAACTTATTTATCTTGTGTAAGAATTTTTTAGCTTGTCTCTTGTGTTCTTAAAAATAACAAAAAAAAAATGAATTGATCATGGTATTAAGAAAGAAAACTTATATCACCTAGATCTTTAAAAAATAAAAAATTTGATGAGTCACAATAAGTATTAACAGTTGATGACTCTAAGAGAGAAAAAAATAAAATAAAATTGAAATCTAGTTCTGGTAAGAAAATGATTTCCTACCCTATTTAAAAAACATGATGTTTCTAATTTTAAAGAGTCATAAAACATCATTTCTATTAAATTTTAAATAAAAGTCATCAATCTTTTATGATAATATATTATGATATATAAGGTCCATCTAAAATTTAAATTTTAAGTAAATATCTTATTAGATATGATATTGAAGTGTCATATAAATTTCTTAGTGAAAATAATATTGAAGTGATAACATTGAAGTACCACCTGAACCTTTATATATAAATAATATTAAAGTCTCACATGAACCTCTTATAGATATAATAGTGAAGTCTCACATGAACCTTTTAATGAAGATGATATAAATAATTTGTTGGTCATAAAATAATTGTCAAAACATCTTTGTAGTAAAATTAAATATCCTATGATTCACCTATCAAATTATAGATTATTAGAAATAAATAAAATATTTATGAATTAGTTAGTTATTGTAGCTATCCCCAACATTTTGTATGAAGCTTTATCTGATTCAAGATGGAAGACCATAATGAATGAGGAAGTAAACTCACTTTAAAAAAATTATTCTTGGACTCTAGTTGATAGTTCACTAGGAAAGAAATCAGTAGGATGTTGGTGAATTTTACACTCTTAAATACAAGGCAAATGGTACAATATAAAGATATAAAACAAGACTACTGGAAAAACGATATACCCAGACATATAGGATTGATTATACAAAGACGTTTGCTCTTGTAGCAAAAAATTAACATGGTCCAAATATTATTATCTTTGACACCAAATTTGGATTGACCATTAAAATAATTTGATGTAAAAGTTTCTACATGAGGAATTAATTGAATATGTGTGTATGGAGCTCCCACTAGGTTGCATGGTACTCGAAAAACATAGAAAAAAGAGTATGCAAATTAAAAAAAAAAAATTTGTATGGGTTGAAAAATCTCCACGAGCATGGTTTGAAAGATTTACAAAATCTATGACATTTAGATATCATGAAAGTGTTAATAAAATGATAATGACAGAACTTTCCCTAGAGGGGGGAGGGGTGAATTGAGTTTTCAAAAATCTTTTGAATTTCTAATCAATTATTAGAGAACTTTCTCTGATAATCAATTACAAAAGAAATATCACAATTTTTAGAAAACAAGAATACCAAAATAGGGAAAAGAAGAAAAGACTCAGAAATTTATACTGGTTCGATTGTTCTTGAATCTACATCTAGTTTTAACCAAATAACCTTAGCTTGAAAATTTTCACATTAAAGCAAATTACAACTTAATCAAATGATCTTGATTTACAACAATCTCTAATCAAGATCACAATACTTGAAAATATTTTATCTCATAATTTTCAAGTTAGCTAGTTTCACATACATCAAAAGTTAAAAAACAAGATGCAAAAGAAATATATGAAACGAATTCACCTTGGATTTACAAAATTATGCACCCTATAGCCAAACAACCTTTATTTCCTTGATGCCTAAAACATTATTTCTAATTGCTTTAATTTGTTTTTTAAAGGTTTATTTGATAGAAAAAAGTTTGCATCCTTTTATAGAAAGAAAACTGTTGTAACTGTCACAGATAATCAATTAGTAGATTTATCTAATCGATTATTTAAGTGCAGTGATAGTTTGAAAATAGTCAGATAATCGATTAGGTGTTTACATAATCGATTATTAGTATATTGTGTTAAAACAAAATATTTGGCAAATAATCGATTAAACATTCATATAATCGATTATTAACACGTCTTATGAAAACTTAATTTAAGTTATATAATCGATTAATCTTTTATCTAATCGATTATTAGCACGTTATGTTAAAATAAATTTTTTGACAAATAATCGATTAAGTGATCACATAATCGATTATTAGCGCATCTTATGAAAATTTAATTTTAAGTCATATAATCGATTAACCCTTTATCTAATCGATTATTAATGCTTAAGTTTTAACATAATTGATTATTTTTACTTTTAAAGTTTAGATTATTTTAGTTTTATACAAACTAACTATACTAACTACCTATCTATCATTTGACATCATCAAAAAAAGATTTTTCAAATATCTTCCCTCTTCATTAACAATCTCGCCCTTTTTTTATGATGGCTAATTACCAAAAACAAAAGTAAAAATTTTGAAAGTTTCTCAACGAGTGTCAATATTAGTAATAAGCAGTACCATTATTTCTTCCCTTTGTAAACTCTTTCTCCCCCCTTGGACTTAATAAAAAAGGTTAAACATGCAGTTTAAAGAGTAATAGCATAATATTATATTAAAAAAGATTTATAATTAGTATTTAGTTACAAACCAACTAAAGTAAAAAATAATTATTATAATGCATCATAAAAATTGTCCAAGCAGATTAGATAAAAAAGAGATTATGCATCATTGTTGGAGGATATTTGGACTGTTCCATCACTATCATCTTCATCATCTTGCAAATCAGTACCACCTTGTTCCTTTTGAAACATGGATATAATGGATGAGACTTGATCATCCAATGCATCAAATCTAGAACAATAATACTAATGTTTATCCTTATGCCATAAATGAATATTATCTAGCTTCTCTAACATGATCTGTTCAAATGCAGAAAAGTTACTCCTAGTAGAGGGATCAGGGATATTGGCATTAATAGGTTCAACCCCTTCATCAACAAATTCTTCTTCATCTTTAAAGAACCATCAATCATCCCTCTTTACCAATCCCATATGGTGAAGAGCAAATTTTCCTATAGCATTGACATGGCTCATGATGGTGAAGGATTTTCCATCCACATTAACACCAACGTATTTAAATACTTTAGACAGAAATACAAAATATGGTAATGGATAGAGAAGAAGCCTATAGGATTTCCTCATGTTATCACTAACAACAGTGGGCCAGTCAACTTGAAATCTAGACTTGAGAACATGAATTATATACTTATATTTGGAAGTTAGTTGAGCATGATTGCTCCCCCTAGCTACAAGAATCCAGGTTATTGCAAAGGCTAGCATTCTTTCATCTTTCTTCATACCACCAGTCTTATAAATTGAGTAATCCCTGACAATATTTCGATTCCTAAGATAGGATCTAAATACAACTAACTTGTTAAAGTTCTCAAATACCCCAGTGACATTTTCACCACCTATTGTAAATCCAGCTACATTTGTCCAGATTTCTGAAAGCAATGAGGGGGAGATTGATGGAAATGTCCCTACATTTCCAAGAGATGATTTTGATGATGATTCAAGTCAACTACATTCAAGTCAACACCATTCAAGATGAATTACGGACAAGCTAAATTTATGACGTTGGTGACAATGTGAAACATTTTCCTACATGCCCAAGATATGTTTTTTATAAAGATGATGATTCAAGCAAGCCCAAGATGATTCCTGAAGACTAGATAGAGTCTTAGAATACTGGATATGGAGGTACAAGTTGATGAAGTAATATTATGCATAAGTCTCCAAAGCACAAGTGTGATAAAATTCATAACATGATGTTTTTCATGTCATAATCAATTATGATGCATCATAAATGTAAAAATGATTTTCTCTGTGATAATTTATTATACTGGTAACATAATCAATTATGACAATTCAAATTTGAAAAATATATCGGTTTTGAAGAATAAATATTTTTGAATATATCCCGATTTTTATTCACAAAAATATTAATGTTCAACGATCATTTTCTTATGCTATTTTTCTATTTAATTAAGTTTTGATGAAAAATCAAAAACACACAATTACAGAATTCGAAAATATAATTTACATTCAATCAGTTTTGAGAAAAGAATTCTGAGCAAGACAACAGAGATATTTTACACCTTTTGAGAAAATCCTCTTCTCTACTGCTTTTTGCACTCTCATTGTTAATCACACTTGTTTTTGGAGATTGACATTATACAAGCTTCTACAATTTGTTATCTCCATTACCCAGGTGTGACTGTTCTTATTTTTTTCATTACCTTCATCCTTTGTGTATTGGTGGCAAATGAGGTACTTTTTATCCCTAGTGTGATTCTAGGGAGGTTTTCATCCTTAGTAACATTTTAAGGAGGTGTTTTCATCCTTTGATTTGTTCAAAGGAGGTTTTCATCCCTAGTGTGATTCTAGGGAGGTGTTCATCCTTAGTGGGATTCTAAGGAGGTGTTCATCCCTAGTGAGATTCTAGGGAGGTGTTCATCCTTAGTGGGTTTCTAAGGAGGTGATTGTCTTTTTAATTAATTTACTTTTTACTAGTTCTTCTGCTAAGTTGATTGTAATTTATAAACTGAATTTGAAAGATAGTAAATTGGGAGTCACTCTTGTGTTAAGAGTTGACTGGGAACTGGATGTAGGGTTGGCTATACCCGAACCAATATAAATCTATGTGTGCTCTTCTCTTTCCTTATTTCTTTCTCTTTTCCTGATTATATTATCGTTTCCGCTTTATCTGTGTTCAAACAAATTATTGACTCACAAATAAATTTTTAATTTGACATATATTTTAATTTGTGCATCTATTCACCCCCTCTAGATGTCATTTGTCTAACAAGTGGTATCAGAGCTTGGTTAGATAAGATATTTCTAAACGATATGTCAAGATGTCTACACAGAATCAGGTTTACAGGGAATGAGCCTCAATAAACAAACCACCATTATTTGAAGGAGAAGACTATCAGTTTTGGAAGATGAGAATGGAAATATTTTTACAAACAATAGATTACGGTGTTTGGAATGTTGTACTCAACGGTCCCTACATTCCGATGAGAACAACGGAGTCTGGAGCTATTCCAAAGACTTTTGATCAATGGACGCCGGATGAAAATAAGTGTGTCCATTATGATGTAAGAGCTCGAAATGCTATTGTTTTTGCCTTAACTCGTAATGAATTTTTCAGGGTCTCACAATGCAAGACGACAAAAAAAATATGGAATACTCTTGAAGTAATACATGAAGGAACAAATGAAGTAAAACGAGCACGTAAGAACACACTTATCAAGGAGTATGAATTATTTCAAATGCAGCAAAATGAAAGCATCACGGATTTCCAGTCACGCTTCACACATATAATAAATCACTTGAAAGCATTAGGAAAATTTTTTTTACAATGAGGAGTTGAGCACAAAGATCTTAAAATCCTTAGACAGGAATTGACAACCAAATGTCACTGCTATTACAGAATCAAAGGATCTCACAAAAATGAATATTGCTACTCTATTTGGAAAGCTGCGAGAACATGAGATGGAGCTACAAAGGTTAAAAAACAGTGAACATAATCAAACCAAGACGATAGCTCTAAAAGCAGAAAAATCTTCACAAGACGAAAGCGAAAATGAAGGTAAGTTTTTGGACTCTAATATGTCTCTTTTTGTTAAACAATTTTCTCGCTTTATGAAGAACAGGAAAAAGAGACAATAAAGAAAGGAGAAAACAAATAAATTCCCTTGCTATTAATGTGGAAAACCTGCTCATATCAAACCAGACTGTCCAGAACTTAAGAAAGAGAAGAAAGATGTGAAAGAGAAGAAGAAAGAGAAGAACGATACCTATAAGAGCAAACACAAAGCTTATATTGCTTGGGAGGATAATGATTCTTCCACAATACAAGATAGTTCTTCCGAAAGCAGTGATGGAGAAGAAGAAACAAATATTTGCTTGATGACAAAAAGTGATGATGAAGCCTCATCACAGGTAAGTAGTATGAAATCCTTAAATGAATATGATGAGTTGTTTAAAGAATATCAAGATATGTATGAAGGTTTTACCAAGTTATCTAAGAAATAAAATGCACTTAGACAAAAGTTTAATGCATTAGAAAATACCGTTGGTATTCTTGAAAAAGAAAATGAGTGCTTAAAGAAAGATGTTGAGAAATTTAAAACTTTGCCTAAAAATAAAGAAGTTGCTAAACATTGTAAAAATTGTAATCATTTGGAAAATGAGATTTTCAAGTTAGAGAAAAAAATAAACAATTTTTTAAAATCTTCTGAAAATGTTGATTTTATATTAGGTTATCAAAGAGGGAATTCTAGTAAAGCTGGACTTGGTTACAAACCCAAAGAAAGTCTAGAACCTCATAAAACTATTTTTGTGAAAGAGTCAAGGAAAACAAATGTGAAACCAGTTTAAAAAACTTTAAGAAACTCATTTAGACCTTTTCAAAGAAAATCAACATGTTTTTATTGCATGAAATTAGGTCATACATCAAATAGATGTTACATAAAACATTTTGGCATATCTAATGGCAAATATGAATGGGTGCCTAAAGGAACAAAATATTTATACATGTCTAGATGATAGTTTGAGCATCTAATTGATTATCATAATCGAAATTTTTTGTTGTTATCATAATCAATTATATTGAAAGTTTGAATTTATGAAAATTTAAAATTATTAAAGTTTGAAATTTTTCATTTTGAGATTCTTGAAATTTGAAATTTTGCAATTTGAGAATTTTGAAATTTGAAATTTTGCACTTTGAGATTTTTTTTTAAAAAATTTGCAAGTATGAGATTTTTAAATTTTAAAATTTTGCAATTTGAGATTTTTGAAATTTGAAATTTTGTAGTTTGATATCTTTTAAAAAATTTGCACTATGAGATTTTTGAAATTTGGCAATTTGAAATTTTTGAAATTTGAATTTTTGTTGCAATTTGAATTTGAAATTTGAAATCTGGAATATGAGTGCATTTGAATTTGAAAGCTGCCTAAATAAAAAGACTGCAATTGGGGGAAACTACTGCATTTCATTCCATTATCTCTATAATCATTCTATTCCCCTATCTTTCTCTCTCTTCATTTGTCTTGGGTATCCTAGATATTGCCTCCTTAATATGATGTTCTTCTCTATGATACTTTGTAATGCATTATCTTCTCTACCTATTTATGTACTAATATGTACACATTTGTTCTCAATTTCTATTGCAATATTTTTTATAATTATCAATGAAACAGGAAGATATTTTAAAGATATTAATCTGTGTGAAACAGGGGGAGATTTATTTTCTCTTATAATATTTTTCATAATTATCAATGAAACATGGAGATATTTTGATGATATTAATCTATGTGAAACAGGGGGAGATTTTTTTCTCTTATAATATTTTTTTATGATTATCAATGAAACAGGGGGAGGTTTTTTATGAATTAAAATATGTAAAATTCTTTCCTATCTCTAAATTAAACAAGGGGAGTTAAGAGAAGTATTTGCTCATATGAGTTAGGGGGAGTCTTGTTATTAATATATCTAGGAGGAGATTAAGAGACTCTGACACTTGATACAAATCCGTGCTAATCTGTGCTAATCTTGAGCTGCCTATATAGAGTCAAGCATTTTAATTCATTTCAGGTGTTTCCTTGATCATTATCAAAAAGGGGGAGATTGAAAGCAATGAGGGGGAGATTGATGGAAATGTCCCTACATTCCCAAGAGATGATTTTGATGATGATTCAAGTCAACTACATTCAAGTCAACACCATTCAAGATGAATTAAGGAAAAACTGAATTTATGACATTGGTGACAATGTGAAACATTTTCCTACATGCCCAAGATATGTTTTTGATAAAGATGATGATTCAAGCAAACCCAAGATGATTCCTGAAGACTAGATAGAGTCTTAGAATACTGGATATGGAGGTACAAGTTGATGAAGTAATATTAGGCATAAGCCTCCAAAGCACAAGTGTGATAAAATTCATAACATGATATTTTTCACTGTCATAATCAATTATGATGTATCAGAAATGGAAAAATGATTTTCTCTATCATAATTGATTATATTGGTAACATAATCAATTATGACAATTCAAATTTGAAAAATATATCTATTTTGAAGAATAAATATTTTTGAATATATCCTGATTTTTATTCACAAAAATATTAATGTCCAACGACCATTTTCTGATGCTATTTTGCTATTTAATTAAGTTTTGATGAAAAATAAAAAACACACAATTACAGAATTCGAAAATACAATTTACATTCAATCAGTTTTGAGAAAAAAATTCTGAGCAAGACAATAGAGATATTTTACACCTTCTGAGAAAACCCTCTTCTCTACTGCCTTCTGTGCTCTCATTGTTAATCACACTTGTTCTTGAAGATTGACATTCTACAAGCTTCTACAATTTGTTTTCTCCATTACCCAGGTGTGACTGTTCTTATTTTTTTTATTACCTTCATCCTTTGTGTATTTGTGGCAAAGGAGGTACTTTTCATCCCTAGTGTGATTCTAGGGAGGTGTTCATCCTTAGTGAGATTCTAAGGAGGTGTTTTCATCCTTTGATTTGTTCAAAGGAGGTTTTCATCCCTAATGTGATTCTAGGGAGGTGTTCATCCTTAGTGGGATTCTAAGGATGTGTTTTTCATCCTTTGATTTGTTCAGAGGAGGTGTTCATCCCTAGTGGAATTCTAGGGAGGGGTTCATCCTTAATGGGTTTCTAAGGAGGTGATTGTCTTTTTAATTAATTTACTTTTTACTGGTTCTTCTGCTGAGTTGATTGTAATTTGTAAACTGAATTTGAAAGATAGTGAATTGGGAGTCACTCTTGTATTAAAAGTTGACTGGGAACTGGATGTAGGGTTGGCTATACTCAAACCAGTATAAATCTCTGTGTGCTCTTCTCTTTCCCTTATCTCTTTCTCTTTTCTTGATTATATTATCGCTTCTGCTTTATCTGTGTTCAAACAAATTATTGACTCACAAATAAATTTTTAATTTGACATCTATTTTAATTTGTGCATCTATTCACCCCCTTTCTTCATCTAAAGCAATATCTACTCCTTTAACCTTAGAATGAATAACTCCATTTATAGTTCTCAGATTGCAGTAGAAGACCTTATCTAAATTAGGATAAAATACTCAATTCGTTTCAATAAATTTCTCTAGTCCTTGATACACTAGTAAATCTTGAAATAAGAATCCATTTTACCTGAAGAAGGAGATAAAGATATATTTATGGGTTATGAGCCTTTTTTCCTTTCAGTGGTTGAGAAATTCTTCCCTTTGTTCATCATCATTCAGCCAACCCTCTGTAGATAGTGGTCTCTTGGAGCCAGTCCTCTTCACCCTCTTGGGTTTTGCTGTGGAAGCCATGTGCATAAAGTAAGAAGATGAAGAAATGGAAGAGAAGGAGTGATAAGAGAGGTGGCAGAGGCTAGGGTTTTCTTTAATGAAAGCTTGAGGGCAGATGAGTGAGTGAGAGAATGGAGAGTAGTAAAGTAGGATGTGTAGAGGATTTTAATTGAATTAGTTTTGTACTTTCAATAATCGATTATATAAGTGGATAATCGATTAATAATGTATGTATCAGAGTCTGAAGAAGGTTAATTAATTGATTATGTTAACTGCTAATCGATTATCAGCGCATCTTATAAAATCCTGAACGACCAAATTTAATGGATTATTTTTGTTATTAATCGATTATATTAACATCCTGGAGATGACCTAATCGATTATGTCAATTACTAATCGATTATTTTGTCTCCCTAGAAGTAATCTAATCGATTATATTGAATTTTAATATATTATTTCTACAAGATTTTATGCAGATCAATTTTTAATTAGAGGAATTTATATGTATTATGTCTAATTCATTTCTAATAGTGTAAAATCTTTCCCTAGGAAAAGGTTTAGTAAAAATGTTAGCTAATTGTTGATTTGTATTTATATATTCAATTTTATAATCCCCTTTAATTACATGATCCCTGATAAAATGATGTCTAATTTCTATATGCTTTATTCTAGAATGCATAACAAGATTTTTGGTCAGATTTATGGCACTAGTGCTATCACATTTTAAAGAAATATGTTCTAAATGTATACAATAGTCTTCTAATTGATTCTTAATCCAAATTGATTGAGCACAACAACTACCTGTAGAATATATTTAGTTCAGTAGTGGATAATGCAATACATGCTTGTTTCTTAGAATGTCATGATACTAATGAATATCCTAGTAAGTGACAGGTTCCACTAGTACTTATCCTATCAATTTTACATTCCCCAAAGTCTGAATCATTGTATCCTGTTAAAACTAGTTCAGTCTCCCTAGGATACCAAAGTCCAAGATTTATAGTACCTTTCAAGTATTTTAGAATCCTTTTTACAATAATCAAATGAGATTTCTTAGGAGCATATTGAAATCTAGCACAAACACATACACTATACATGATATCAGGACAACTAGATGTTAAGTATAAGAGTGATCCAATCATACCTCTATACATGGTTTGATTAATCACCTTGCCTTTTTCATCATTGTCCAGATAACAGTTTGTAGCCACTGGAGTTGTGGATTCCTTACAATTTTCCATTGAGTATTTCTTCAACAGTTCAACACAATACTTGGATTGATGTATGAAAACTCCATTATTTGCTTGTTTTACTTGTAAACCAAGAAAAAAGGTAAGCTCTCCCATCATGGACATTTCAAACTCCTGTTGCATGTCAATTGAAAATTCTTTGCATAGAACAGAGTTAGTAGACCCAAATATAATGTCATCCACATATATTTGTACAAATAATAAATTCTTACCAGCTTTCTTAATGAATAAGGTTAAGTCAACCTTACCTCTGTTGAAGTTTCTTTTGATGAGAAATTGACTTAACCTTTCATACCAAGATCTGGGAGCTTATTTCAATCCATAAAGTTCTTTCTTCATTTTGAATATATGATTTGGAAATTCAAAGTCTGTCAATCCAAGAGGTTGTTCAACTTATACTTTTTCTTTGATAAAGCCATTTAGAAAGACACTTTTAACATCCATTTGATATAGTTTGAAGTTTTAATGATGTTATAGCTAGCAGAATTTTGATTGCTTCCAATCTAGCTACTGGTGCAAAATTTTCATCATAATCAATCCCTTATTCTTGACTATAACCTTTAGCCACCAACCTAGCTTTGTTCCTTACAACACATCCAGTATCATCTAGCTTGTTCCTGAACACCCATAGTTCCTACAACTTGTTGATATGAACTTCTTGGAATCAGTTCCCAAACATCATTCCTTTTGAACTGATTTAATTCATCACCGATTAAAATACTTGTAAAGAAAAGAGAGAAAGGATAAGAAGATTACACAAGTGTTTTATACTGGTTTAGATCAAAAGACCCTACGTCCAGTTGCTAATCACTCTAAAAGAGGATTAACGCTGTTACTATAATTACAATTCAAACAGATTACAAATACAAAGATAAAGATTAGAAAACACCTTTCTTGAGTCACACAAGAGATGAACACCTCCTTTGAATCCACAAAGGATGAACAACAGATTTTCCTAGAGACGACACAACACACAATCCACCAAGAGTCCCACTCAGTGATTCTTATCGCTTTTAGCCCACACTAGGTTTTAAAAGCCCCTTTTTCTTCCCTACAGAAGTTCTCTAGCATTCACATCTCTTAAATTTTGTATGAAAAAGGTTTGTTCAATTTGCAGAGAGCCTTAGAGAACCTTAATTAGAGAGAATAGGTTTGTTCAATTCACATCTCTAGCATTCACATCTCTTAAACATATCAGGCTTTAAATATTTTCTCCCCCTATTTTGATTATAATCAAAAGAAATGAAAGCTCCCCCTCAACGCGTGCATCAGAGAAAAAAAATAAACAACTCCCCCTCAATCAATGCAAATATAGAATTTTATTCAACAAGTCAATATAGTACAAACAAGATAATAGAACAAACAAGAATTTTGAAGAAATTAGAATTCTTCACTCTCATCACTATTAAATTGTGCATAAAATCTATCTTCTAAATTTAACACACGATCATCCACATCCAAAATTCGTCTTATGATTTCTTGATGCCATTCTTCAGATATAGAAAAGAACTCTTGCATTTTGTGATTCATATCGAACAACGTGTCTTCAATGGAAGGACGGGATGTAGAGTGAGCAGCAGAAAAGGTTCCCACGGCAGGAGCATCAATAGCAGGAACATCAGCAACAACCATATCCTCATCATCATAATCTTGAGCAACTTCAGCCATATGAGGAGCATCATCTTTATGAACGTAAACTCCATTTACATTTACCATCTGCAGCTGAGTAAGCATGCTGTCAAGCATTCTGTTAGAATTTAACGTCTGAAGCCGTTGTTCACCTTTAAGATTCACTCCCCTATATTCTAAGATGTGGGATATGAGAAGCGCATAGGGAATCCAAAATATAGGATGACACTTGGCTTTTAACATCGTCAAAGTGATAAGGCTAGGCCAATCAATAAGCTCATTATTCATGATCGCATATATAATGCGAAGATCAGCAAAAGAGCATTAAATGTGATTTGTGGCCCGAGGACATAAAATCCATACAATGAGATGTAGGAGCAGACGTTCTCCTTGTCGAGATCTTTCTCCAGGAAGATGAAGCCATTTAGAGTGAATTAAAGACAGGAAAAGTTAAAGATATGAAGGTTTGGAGAGAAACAAGAGCTTTGACGGAGACAAAACAAACAAGAACAAGCTTTAGAATTGATTTAAAACTCTTGAAGAGAAGCTTGGAAGTGTTTGAATTCGATTTTGAGTCCTCCTAATATAGAAAATACCTCCAACGACTATAAACGGCTAGTTTCACAAGAATTAAAGCAAAAAGGGCCATTGCCAACAGCTAGTTTGTCTCCAACGACGCAGGATAATCGATTATCACCCCCTAATAATCGATTATTTCTTCATCCCTGCCTAGAAAATGCATGGATAATTTATTATCACCCTAGATAATCTATTATCACATAAAGAATTTACCGAATTTTCACATTGAATTACAAATAATCGATTATTAACCCAAATAATTGATTATTACAGAAATATTTTTCATGAACCACACATTTAAGCTTTAATAATCAATTATTACTCAAGATAATCGATTATTACAGAGAGTTTGACAAACTTAACATGTATTAGACACAGGATAATCGATTATTACCCAAAATAATCGATTATTCTAGTACAAAATGCAAAGATTTTAGAGTTAAGCAGAGTTTAGACTATTTCTAATATTCCTAAGTCTCTGCTAAGATCATAGAATATATCCTTGGGAAGAGGTTTGGTAAATATGTCTGCTAACTGATGCTTTGTGTCTATATATTCAATTTTTACAATTTCCTTTAGAAATGTGATCTCTTAAAAAGTGATGCCTAATCTCAATGTGTTTGGTTCTAGAATGCATAACAGGATTCTTTGTGAGATTAATTGTACTTGTATTATCACACATTAAAGGAATGCCATTTAGAAAAATATTATAATCTTCTAGTTGTTGCTTCATCCATAGAATTTGAGCACAACAATTTCCAGCTGCAATATATTCAGCTTTAGTTGTGGATAAAGCAACACAAGCTTGTTTCTTAGAATGCCAAGATGTTGAACATACAAAGATATGAAGCTTGATGATTTTGATGATGATTCAAGAACAGAAGACTTAAAGACTTGAAGACTTATAATCATCTGCATTTACTTGTAATAACTCTATTCTGTCTTTTTGAGTCTGTAAAATTAGAGTCCAAGATAGCCAGCACATAATCCATCCTCTGAAAGTTCATTTTTATCAAAACAGATCTGTAATAATCGATTATCACTCAGAATAATCGATTATTATTATTCTTTGAAACCTGTTTTCTGAAAACCTCACTGGAATAATCGATTATTTGGGTTGATAATCGGTTATCCTAGTATGAAAGCTCTGGAATAATCGATTATCAAGCCAGATAATCGATTATCCTGGTCCAAAACTTCTCCTTTGCGAAAATGGTTATGGAATAATCGATTATCACTCAAGATAATCGATTATCTACTTCTGTTTTGAGTTTTGAATTTCAAATTTGGACCAATTTACGAAAACCCTTTTCCCAATACTTCAAGTTTCGAAAATCATTATTTCCCAGACCATATTCTCTCTACTTAAGAATCTCTAAGGCTCTCTACAAAATAACAATCTTCTTTCATACAAAAGTTAAGAGTTGTGATTGCTAGAGGACTTAGTGTAGGGAAGAAAAAGGGGTTTTTGAAAACCTAGTGTGAGTTAGAAGCGATAAGAATCACTGAGTGGGTTTCTTGGTGGATTGTGTGTTGTGCCGTCTCTAGGAAAAGTTGTTGTTCATCCTTTGTGGATTCAAAGGAAGTGTTCATCTCTTGTGTGACTCAAGAGAGGTGTTTTCTATTCCTTATCTTTTTCAATTTGTAATCTGTTGTAAACTGTGATATAGTGATAACATTAATCCTCTTTTAGAGTGATTAACAACTGGACGTAGGGTCTTTTGATCCGAACTAGTATAAATTAACTGTGTAATCTTCTTTCCCTTATCTCTTTACATTACAAGTATTTTAATCGGTAAAATTTGGAGAAAATTTTTAAAACCCTAATTTTTTATAAGAAACCAATTCACCCCCCCCCTCTTGGTTTTTTGTCCCTAAACGCGAACATTCCGCTGCGTGATTCTAACAAGTGGTATAAGAGATTGCTTTGATAGTCATTCAAATTTTGAAAATGGCCAGACAAAACCAAACCTTTGTCGAGGGTGCTTCTATTAACAGACCCCCACTTTTTGCGGGACAAAATTATCCCTTTTGAAAAGTTAGAATGCAAATATTTTTGGAGTCTGTTGACATGGGTGTTTGAGATGCTATTTTAAATGGTCCTCTTATTCCAAAAGTTACTGAAAATGGAGAAGAGGTACCTAAACCAATTTCTAAATGAACTACAGAAGAAAATAGAAAAGCTCAATATGATGTTAGGGCTAAAAATATAATTTCGTCTGCTTTAACCCTTGATGAGTTTTACAGGATATCTGTTTGCAAGAGTGCTCAAGAAATGTGGGAAATGTTAAGAGTAACCCATGAAGGTATCGATGATGTTAAAAGAGCAAGGAAGAACTCATTGATTAAAGAATATGAGATGTTCCGAATGCAACAAGGAGAAACGATTTTCGACGTTCAAAAACATTTCACACATATTGTGAATCATCTCACCGGGCTTTGTAAGATTTTTTATATTTGTGAAATAAATGTGAAAATTCTTAAATCTTTGGATAGGAAATGGAAACCAAAGGTGACGACCATCACGGAGTCACAAAATCTTACTACCATGACTATGGCGGCTCTCTTTGGAAAGTTGAGAGAGCATGAACTTGAACTTGGAAGGCTAAACGATGAAGAAGCCCAACATCAAAGAGAAACCTTGCCTTCAAAACCAAAATTTCAAAGAGTAAAAACAAGAAGGAGAAAGAAGACTGTGAAAATGAAGAAGATGAAAACTTGAGTCTTATGATCAATAAATTTACAAAGTTTATGAAAGCTAAAGGAAGCAACTTTTCAAAGGTAAGGGAAAGGTAAAAGAAAATTCTTCTTTTAAATTTCAAATGTTATGGTTGTGGTAAAACAGGACATGTGAAATCGGATTGTCCAAAAGAGAAAAGTGATGATTATAAAGGTAAGAAATTTTTCAAAAAGAAAGCTTATATAGCTTGGGATGATAGTGACTCAAGTTCGAAATCAAGCGATTCAGAGGTTGAAACAAATCATTGCTTGATGACAAATGATAATATTTCTTCCGATTGTGAGGTAAGTGATTCTGATTGTTCTTCAAATGATGATAATGACTATAATGCTTTGCATAATGCATATCAAGAATTATTTGTTACTTTTAAATGTTGAACATACAAGGATATGAATGTTGAACATACAAGGATATGAAGCTTGTAGATTTTGATGATGATTCAAGAATAAAGGACTTAGAGATTTGAAAACTTGTAATCTTATGTAATAACTCTGTTTTTATGTTTTTGAGTCTGTAATATTAGAGTCCAAGATAGCCAGCACATAGACCATCCTTTGAAAGCTCTAAAAACTCATTTTTATCAAAATTACATTGTGATAATCAATTATCACCCTGGATAATCGATTATTACAACAAGAAAACCATTTTCAAGAAATCCTCTCTATGATAATCGATTATCACTCAGGATAATCGATTATCATAGGCTGATAATCGATTATTTGGCCAGATAATCGATTATCCTGGCCCAGTTTTGTTCCCCTGCGAATATGGCTCTAGAATAATCGATTATCACTCAAGATAATCGATTATTTGCGTCTGTTATGTGTTTTAAAAAACAAATTTGGACCAAGTTTCGAAAACCCTATTCCCAATTCATCAATTTTCGAAAATCCGTAATTCTCAGACCCTATTCTCTCTACTTAAGGTTCTCTAAGGCTCTTTGTAAATTGAACAAACCTTTTTCATACAAAAGTTAAGAGTTGTGACTGCTAGAGAACTTCTGTAGGGAAGAAAAAGGGGCTTTTGAAAACCTAGTGTGGGCTAGATGCGATAAGAATCACTGAGTGGGTTTCTTGGTGGATTGTGTGTTGTACCGTCTCTAGAAAAAGTTGTTATTCATCCTTTGTGGATTCAAAGGAGGTGTTCATCTCTTGTGTGACTCAAGAGAGGTATTTTCTTTACCTTATCTTTTCAATTTGTAATATGTTTGTAAACTGTGATTATAGTGACATCGTTAATCCTCTTTTTGAGTGATTAGCAACTGAACGTAGGGTCTTTTGATCCAAACCAGTATAAATCAACTGTGTAATCCTCTATCCCTTATCTAATTACTTTACACAACATTTTAATCGGTGAAATTTGGGAAATATTTTAAAACCCTAATTTTTGTTTAAGAAACCAATTCACCCAAACACAAACATTTCGCTGCGCGATTCTAACAAGTGGTATCAGAGCTTGCTTTGATAGTCATTCAAATTTTGAAAATGGCCGGACAAAATTAAACATTTGTCGAGGGTGCTTCTATCAATAGACCCCCACTTTATGCGGGGCAACATTTTCATTTTTGGAAAGTTAGAATGCAAATATTTTTGGAGTGTGTTGATAGAGGTGTTTGGGATGCAATTTTAAACGGTCCTTTTATTCCTAAAATTATTGAAAACGAAGAAGAGGTACCAAAACCATTTTCTAGATGGTCGGCTGAAGAAAATAGAAAAGCCCAATATGATGTTAGAGCTAAAAATATAATTTCATTTGCTTTAACCCTTGATGAGTTTTACAGAATATTCGTTTGCAAGAGTGCTCAAGAAATGTGGGAAATGCTAAGAGTAACCCACGAAGGTACCAATGACGTTAAAAGAGCAAGAAAGAACTCATTGATACAAGAATATGAGATGTTCCGGATGCAACAAGGAGAAACGATTTTTGACGTTCAAAATTGTTTCACACATATTGTGAACCATCTCACCGGGTTAGGTAAGATTTTTGATATTGATGAGTTAAATGTAAAAATTCTCAAATATTTGGATAGGAAATGGAAACCAAAGGTGATGACCATCACGGACTCACAAAATCTTGCTACAATGTCTATGGCGGCGCTCTTTGGAAAGCTAAGAGAACATGACTTGAACTTGGAAGGCTAAACAATGAAGAAGGCCAACATCAAAAGAGAAGCCTTGCCTTCAAAACTGAAATTTCTAAGAGCAAGAACAAGAAGGAGGAAGAAGACTTGAAGAATGAAGATGATTAAAATTTGAGTCTCATGATAAAGAAATTTACGAAGTTCATGAAAGCCAAAGGGAAGCAACCCTTCAAAGGTAAGGGAAAGGTAAGAGAAAGTACTTCATTAAATATTAAATGTTACGGTTATGGTGAAACAGGACATGTAAAAATCGATTGTCCAAACAAGAAAAATGAAAATCATAAAGGCAATAAATTCTTCAAGAAGAAAGCCTACATTGCTTGGGATGATAGTGACTCAAGTTCGGAGTCAAGTGATTTGGAAATTGAAGCAAACATTTTCTTGATTGCAAATGACAACATCTCTTCCGATTTTGAGGTTAATGATTCCGACTCTTCTTGAAGTGATGATGAAAATGATTATGATGCTTTACAAAATGCATATGGAGAATTGTTTACTCCTTTTAAGGACTTGAAAGATGAATATAAATTTGTGAAAAAGTGTTTGAATAAATTTGAAAAAGAGGTGGAATCTTTGAAAATGAAAATTGCATGTTTAGAGGAAAAAGATAATAAAACTATAGCATGTGCATCATGTAAAGAGTATGAATATAATATTGACATACTTAGTCATTTGCTTGATAAAGTTAAGAAAGAATTAAGTGATAGTTATAAGGATAAGGCTATTGTTCAAAGTAGAGAAAATTGTCATGTTCCATTGAAAAAGCCTAAAAATAAAAATAGAAGAGTATGGGTTGAAAAAGAAACTAAAACTTCAAAAGTTAAAAATGTATCATATTCAAATATTACATCTAATGCATGATTTTATTGTATGAAACATGGTCATACTTCAAATAGGTGTAGAATTAAACATTTTGGTGTTCCTAAAGGAAAATATGTTTGGGTTCCAATAGTGAAATAATTTGATTGTCTCTAACCCCAATGACCCAAAAGTTATGGGGACCTAAGATTATCATGTTCTTGTTTTGTAGGAAAATTCCAAATCCAAGAAGTCTATGTGGTATCTTGATAGTGGATGTTCAAAACATATGACCGGAGACAAAACGAAATTTGTGAGTTTCAAAGCTAAAGAACAAGGATATGTAACCTATGGGGAAAATAACAAAGGAAGAATACTTGGAATCGGAAACATTGGTGGTGCAAATACTTTGGAGATAAAGGATGTTCTTCTTGTTGATGGGCTAAAGCATAATCTCCTAAGTATAAGTCAACTTTGTGATAAAGGATTCAAGGTAATTTTTGAAAGTAAGTTTTGCACCATTCATTCGAAGAATTCCGAAAATATAACATTAAAAGGTATTAGGCATAATAATATCTATTTGATTGATTTGGATTGTGTATCTAACACTAGTATAACATGCTTAGTTGCTAAGGAAGAAAATCCATGGTTATGGCATAAGAGAGCGACTCATATAAACATGCATCAATTAAACAAACTAATATCAAAAGACTTAGTTGTTGATTTGCCTAAGTTAAAATTTGAAAAAGATAGATTATGTGATGCATGTCAAAAAGGTAAACAAGTGAAATCATCCTTTAAATATAAAAATGTTATTTCCACATCAAAACCTTTAGAACTATTGCACTTAGATTTATTTGGTCCATCTAGAATAAAAAGTTTTGGTGGAAATTACTATGCTCTTATAATTGTTGATGATTTTTCTAGATATACTTGGACATTTTTCTTAACATTAAAAAGTGAAGCTTTTAAGACCTTTAGGAAGTTTGCCAAGCAAATCCAAAATGAGAAAGACTTAAGAATTAAGGTGTTAAGAAGTGATCATGGTGGAGAACTTCAAAATGAATGCTTTGAAAATTATTGTGAAGAAAATGGTATTTTACATAATTTTTCTGCTACTAGGACTCCCCAACAAAATGGTGTAGCAGAAAGGAAAAATAGGTCACTAGAGGAACTTGCTAGAACAATGTTAAATGAATCAAATGTTCCTAAGTATTTTTGGGCTGATGCTGTAAGTACTGCATGTTATGTATTGAATAGGATGCTTATTAGGCCAATTATAAAATCAACTCCTTATGAATTGTTAAATGGTAGGAAGCCTAATGTTGCTCATTTAAAAATATTTGAATGTAAATGCTTTGTGTTAAATAATGGAAAAGATAACTTAGGAAAATTTGACTCAAAAGTCGATGAGGCCATTTTCTTAGGTTATTCACTAACTAGCAAAGCATATAGAGTTTTCAATAGAAGAACTTTGAATATTGAAGAATCTGTACATGTCACCTTTGATGAAATTGTAGACCTTGAGGGAAATCCTCTTGACTCAAATAAAGAATTTGTAGGTGATGATGAGTATAAGAGAAGCTTTAGAAGAAATGTACTTAAATGAGAATGAGTCATCTCAACCAACTGAATTAGCAAAAGAGTGGCAACCACCAAGAGGACTTTTAATGGACAATATAATTGGTGATATGTCAAAAGGGGTAAGAACTAGAAATATGACAAATTTTTGTATGTCTGTAGCTTTTGTTTCATAGATAGAACCCAAAAGTGTTGAGGAAGCTCTTAAAGATGACCAATGGTTCATAGCAATGCAAGAAGAACTTAATCAATTTGAAAGAAATCAAGTCTGGGAATTAATTCCAAGAGAAGAATCTCATCAAGTGATTGGAACAAAATGCATATTTAGAAACAAACTTGATGAAGATGGAAATATAACAAAGAAGGAAGCCATACTTGTTGCCAAAGGTTACTGTCAAGATGAAGGTATTGATTGTGATGAAACTTATGCTCCTGTTGCCAGGTTAAAGGCTATACGTATACTTCTTGCTTATGCCTCATTGATGAAATTTAAACTTTATCAAATGGATGTTAAAAGTGCATTTTTGAATGGGTTTATCAAAGAGGAAGTATATGAGGAACAACCCCCTGAATTTGAAGATTTGAAATATCCAAATCATATTTTTAAATTAAAGAAAACTTTATATGGTTTGAAACAAGCTCCTAGGTCTTGGTATGAAAGATTAAGTAGTTTTCTAATTTCAAATGACTTTTCTAGAGGAAAAATTAATTCCACCCTGTTTATTAAGAAGGTTAAGGAACATATTCTGCTAGTTCAAGTATATGTTGATGATATTATTTTTGGATCAACTGATAATTCTCTGTGTGAAAGATTTGCTAAGATAATGCAGGGTGAATTTGAAATGTCCATGATGGGAGAATTAACATTCTTCCTTGGACTTCAAATTAAACAACTTAAAGATGACATTTTTGTGTCTCAAACCAAATACTGCAAAGAGATTCTCAAGAAATTTGGAATGGACACTTCAAAGGAAGCTAACACACCCATGAGAACATCATGCTATTTAGACAAGGATGAATCAGGTTTGGAAATTAATCAATCTATGTATAGAGGTATGATAGGTTCACTATTATACTTAACTACGAGTAGACTTGATATTATGCATTCTGTTTGTGTGTGTGCTAGATTTCAAGCATGTCCAAAAGAATCTCATTTAGCTGCAGAAAAAGAATCTTAAAATATTTTAAAACAACTACAGGATTTGGATTATGGTATCCATCTTAAGCTTCTCCTAGTTTAATAGGATATTATGATGTTGATTATGGTGGATGTAAGATTGATAGAAAGAATACTAGTGGAACATGTCATATGTTAGGATCATCTTTAGTATCTTGGCATTCTAAGAAACAAGCATGTGTTGTTTTGTCCACAACTGAAGCTGAATATATTGCAGCTGGTAACTGCTGTGCACAAATCCTATGGATGAAGTAACAACTAGAAGATTATAATATTTTTCTAGATGATATTCCTTTGATGTGTGATAATACAAGTGCAATCAATCTTACTAAGAATCTAGTAATGCACTCTAGAACTAAGCATATAGAGATTAGACATCATTTCTTAAGAGATCATATTAGTAAGGGAAATTGTAAAATTGAATATGTTGATACAAAGCATCAATTAGCAGATATTTTTACCAAACCTCTTCCCAAAGATAGATTCTATGATCTTAGAAGAGACTTAGGAATATTAGAGATAATCTAAACTCTGCTTAACTAATCAATATTTACATTTTGTACTGTAATAATCGATTATATAGGGAATTAATCGATTATCCTGTGTTTATAACATTGAAAATTTGTTAATCTCTCTAAAATAATTGATTATCTTGGATAATAATTGATTGTTGAAGTTTAAACAAGTGAAATATGTGAAATCTTTCTGTAATAATCGATTATTTGGGGTAATAATCGATTATATGGCTCAAAATTGCCCAAAACCAGTATTTTGCCACTGGAATAATCGATTATCCAGCCTGATAATCGATTATCTCTGCACTTGAAGAAATAATCGATTATCAAAGGCTGATAATCGATTATCCTGCGACGTTGTAGGTTCACTAGCCATTTGTAACGGCTATTTTGGCTCCAATTCTCCTTCAACTAGCCGTTTATGACCGTTAGGATGTTTCTCTATATATAGGAAGACTCTAATTCACATCTACACACCTCCAAACCTTGAATCAAAACATTCTACAATCATTCAAGCTCTCTTGTCTCCTCAAAACCTTATTCTTCTCAAAAACTTGTTCATCTTCCTCTCTTTCTAATCTAAATGGCTTCATCATCTCGTAGTAAGATCCCAACAAGGAGAAGATCCACTCCTGCTTTTCATCCCCGTCCCAATTCAATTGAAGGGTGAATCTCCGACGATGAAGGAAGACAAGAATTCCTGACTTTCTGGAAAGAAAGGGGCATTATCACTCCCAAATATATTATTGGTGATCAATTCATCAATAGGGATTTCAACTTTTCGAATCTCCTTGAGCAGTAAGATGTCCTTCTATTCATAGAAATGCAAGGCACTTACTACCCAGATTTAGTTAGGGTCTTCTATTCATGCTTTAAATATAGAGATCATATCGCCACTTCTAGAGTCAAGGGTGTGACAATCATCCTTGATGATGATATCTGGGAAAATGTTGCTCATTTTCCTTTAAGGGAGGATGCTACCAATGTTCTTGCAGATTTAGAAGATTTTAATAGAATTATGGCTTACCGCTCCTTTCTCCGCAACCCCTCTATGGAAATTGGCCGCCAACTTTTGGCCGGGCTTTTAAAGAAAGAAGAACGCCTTTTGCTGCATTTTCTTGTCTGGATTTTATGTCCTCGGGCAACCAACCATGCCCAATGTTTTTCTGTTGACCTTCACATTATTCATGCCATCATGAATAATGAGCCCATTGATTGACCAAACTTAGTTACTTTAACAATGCTCAAGGCGAAACGTCACCCAATATTCAAGATTCCATACGCTCTCCTAATATTCAGAATTCTTGAATACAAGGGCGTAAATGTTGAAGGAGAACAACGGGCCTGGACCCTAAATTCAACAGAATGCTAGACGGCATGCTCACTCAGCTACAGATGGTGAACGTAAATGGAATTTACGTTCATAAAGATGATGCTCCTCACATGGCCAACATGGTTCAAGATTCTGATGATGAGGACATGCCTGTTGCTGAAATGCCTGCTGAAAACATTCATACTGCTGGAACGTCATCTGCTCATCCTACATCCCGCCCGTCTATGGAAGATATGCTGTTTGATATGAATCATAGAATGCAAGAGTTCTTCTCTATCTCTCAAGAACGACATCAGTAAATTATTCGACGTATTTCGGATGTAAATGATAGGGTATGTAATTTAGAGGACATATTTAATGCCCAATTTAACAGTGATGAAAGTGAAGAGTTTTAATCTCTTCAACATATTTCTTGTTTGTAATTAATTTTCTTTATGGAATAAAAATTTTCTTTTTACTTTGATTGAGGGGGAGCTATTTTCTATATTATGCACTTATTGAGGGGAAGCTTTCATTTTTTATCATAATCAAATTAGGGGGAGAAATTATTTAAAGCCTCTTATGTTTATTAATTTTAAATGTTGTCTGGTATGTTTAATGTTTTTGTTAGATGTGAAAGATAAAACAGGTTATTACAAAGGGCTTTAAAGGAAATTTTGATCATCATAAAAAAGGGGGAGATTGTTGAACATACAAGGATATGAATGTTGAACATACAAGGATATGAAGCTTGTAGATTTTGATGATGATTTAAGAATAAAGGACTTAGAGATTTGAAGACTTGTAATCTTATGTAATAACTCTGTTTTTATGTTTTTGAGTCTGTAATATTAGAGTCCAAGATAGCCAGCACATAGACCATCCTTTGAAAGCTCTAAAAACTTATTTTTATCAAAATTACACTGTGATAATCGATTATCACCCTGGATAATCGATTATTACAGCAAGAAAACCATTTTCAGGAAATCCTCTCTGTGATAATCGATTATCACTCAGGATAATCGATTATCACAGGATGATAATCGATTATTTGGCCAGATAATCGATTATCTTGGCCTAGTTTTTTCCCTTGCGAATATGGCTCTGGAATAATCGATTATCACTCAAGATAATCGATTATTTGCATCTGTTATGTGTTTTAAAATTCAAATTTGGACCAAGTTTCGAAAACCCTATTCCCAATTCATCTATTTTCGAAAATCCCTAATTCCTAGACCCTATTCTCTCTACTTAAGGTTCTCTAAGGTTCTCTGCAAATTGAACAAACCTTTTTCATACAAAAGTTAAGAATTGTGACTGCTAGAGAACTTTTGTAGGGAAGAAAAATGGGCTTTTGAAAACCTAGTGTGGGCTAGAAGCGATAAGAATCACTGAGTGGGTTTCTTGGTGGATTGTGTGTTGTGCCGTCTCTAGGAAAAATTGTTCTTCATACTTTGTATATTCAAAGGAGATGTTCATCTCTTGTGTGACTCAAGAGAGGTGTTTTCTTTACCTTATCTTTTCAATTTGTAATATGTTTGTAAATTGTGATTATAGTGACAACGTTAATCCTATTTTTGAGTGATTAGTAACTGGACATAGGGTCTTTTGATCCGAACCAGTATAAATCAACTGTGTAATCCTTTATCCCTTATTTATTTACTTTACATGACATTTTAATCAGTAAAATTTGGGAAAAATTTTAAAACCCTAATTTTTGTTAAAGAAACCAATTCACCCCCCCTCTTGGTTTTTGTCCGTAAACGCAAACATTCCGCTGCACGATTCTAACATTAAAGATTTGAAAACTGAATATAAATCTTTGAAAAAGAATTTGAATAAATATGAAAAAGAAGTAGAATCTTTAAAATAAAAAATAGTGACTTTAGAAGAAAAAGGAAATAAACAAATAGAATGTGCTTCATGTAAAGAATATGAACATGAAAGTGGCATACTTAGATACTTACTTGATAAAATTAAGAAAGAATTAAGTAACAATAGTAAAAATGAAGTCATTGTGCAATCTCAATTAAAATGTCATGTTCCATTTAAAGAGCCTAAAAATAGAACCTAAAGGGTATGGATTGAAAAAGAATCTAAATCTTCTCAAAAAAAAGTTGTATCTTTTTCAAGGATTAAATCTAATGCATGCTTCTATTGTATGAAACATGGACATATATCTAATAGATGTAAAATTAAGCATTTTGGTGTTCCAAAAGGAAAATATGTTTGGGTTCCTATAGTTAAATGATTTGCTTGTCTCTAACCCCAAGGACCCAAAAGTTATGGGGACCTAAGATTATTATGTTCTTTTTTTGTAGGCATCTACTAGATCCAAAAAGTCTAAGTGGTATCTTGATAGCGGTTGTTCAAGACACATGATTGGGATAAAAAGAAATTTACAAGTTTCACAAAGAAAGAACAAGGATATGTGACCTATGGGGACAACAACAAAGGAAGAATACTTGGAACTGAAAATATTGGTGATGCAAATACTTTGGAGATAAAGGATGTGCTCCTTGTTGATGGGCTAAAGCACAATCTCCTAAGTATAAGTCAACTTTGTGATAAAGGATTTAAGGTAATCTTTGAAAGTAATTTTTGCACTATTCATTTAAAGGATTATGAAAATATAGCATTAAAAGGTATTAGGCATAACAATATTTATTTAATTGATTTGGATTGTGTATCTAATACGAATATAACATGCTTAGTTGCTAAGAAAGAAAATCCATGGTTATGGCATAAGAGAGCGGCTCATATAAACATGCATTAATTAAATATCAAGTGACTTAGTTGTAGGTTTGCCTAAGATAAAATTTGAAAAAGATAAATTATGTGATGCATGTCAAAAAGGTAAACAAGTGAAATTATCTTTTACATCTAAGAATGTTATTTCCACATCAAAATCTTTAGAACTTTTACACTTAGATTTATTTGGTCCATCTAGGATAAAAAGTTTTTGTGGAAATTACTATGCTCTTGTAATTGTTGATGACTTTTCTAGATTTACTTGGACATTTTTCTTAGCATTGAAAAGTGAGGCTTTTAAAGCATTTAGAAAGTTTGCTAAGCAAATTCAAAATGAGAAAGACTTAAGAATTAAAGTGTTAAGGAGTGACCATGGTGTGGAATTCCAAAATGAATACTTTGAAAATTATTGTGAAGAAAATGGAATTTTGCATAATTTTATTGCACCTAGAACTCCCCAACAAAATGGTGTACTAGAAAGGAAAAATAGGTCACTAGAGGAACTTGCTAGAACAATGTTAAATGAATCAAATGTTCGTAAATATTTTTGGGCTGATGTTGTAAGTACTGCATGTTATGTATTGAATATGATGCTTATTAGGCCAATCATAAAATTAACTCCTTATGAATTGTTAAATGAAAGGAAGCCTAATGTTTCTCATTTAAAAATATTTGGTTGTAAATGCTTTGTTTTAAATAATGGAAAAGATAACTTAGGAAAATTTGACTCAAAAGCCGATGAGGCCATCTTCTTAGGCTATTCACTTTCTAGCAAAGCATATAGAATATTAAATAGAAGAACCTTGAATATTGAAGAATCTGTACATGTTACTTTTGATGAAATTGTAGAACTAGAGGGAAATCCTCTTGAGTAAAATAAAGAATATGCAGGTGATGATGAGTACATAAGATAAGCTCTAGAAGAAATGTACTTAAATGAGAATGAGTCATCTCAACCAACTGAATTGTCAAAAGAGTGACAATCATCAAGAGGACTTTTAATGGACAATATAATTGGTGATATTTCAAAAGGGGTAAAAACTAGAAATATGACAAATTTTGTATGTCTGTAGCTTTTGTTTCACAGATTGAACCCAAAAGTGTTGATGAAGCTCTCAAAGATGACCAATGGTGCATTACAATGCAATAAAAACTAAATCAATTTGAAAGAAACCAAGTCTAGGAATTAATTCCAAGAGAAGAATCTCATCAAGTTATTGGAACGAAATGGGTATTTAGAAACAAACTTGATGAAGAGGGAAATATAACAAAGAACAAAGCCATACTTGTTGCCAAAGGATACTATCAAGAGGAAGGTATTGATTATGATGAAACCTATGCTCCTGTTGTCAGGTTAGAGGTTATACGCCTACTTCTTGCTTATACTTCATTGATCAAATTTAAACTATATCAAATGAATGTTAAAAGTGCATTTTTAAATGGGTTTATCAAAGAGGAAGTATATGTGGAACAACCCCCTAGATTTGAAGATTTTAAATATCCTGATCATATTTTTAAATTAAAGAAAGCTTTATATGGTTTGAAACAAACTCCTAGATCTTGGTATGAAAGATTAAGTTCTTTTCTAATTTCAAATGATTTTTCTAGAGGACAAATTGATTCTACTTTATTTATTAAGAAAGTAAAAGAACATATTTTATTAGTTCAAGTATATGTTGATGATATTATCTTTGGATCAACTGATAATTCCTTGTGTGAAGGATTTGCTAAGATAATGCAGAGTGAATTTGAAATGTCAATGATGGGAGAATTAAGATTCTTTCTTGGACTTCAAATTAAGCAACTTAAAGATGGCACTTTTGTGTCACAAACCAAATACTGCAAAGAGATTCTCAAGAAATTTGAAATGGATTCTGCAAAAGCTTCACACACTCCAATGGGAACGTCTTGCTATCTAGATAAAGACGAATCAGGTTTGGAGATAAATCAATCTATGTATAGAGGTATAATAGGTTCACTATTATATTTAACTGCTAGTAGACCTGATATCATGCAATCTGTATGTAAGTGTGCTAGATTTCAAGCTTGTCCAAAAGAATCTCATCTAACTTCAGTAAAAAGAATATTACAATATTTAAAAGGAACTACAGGATTTGGTTTATGGTACCCATCTGAAGCTTCTTCTAGTTTATTAGGTTATTCTGATGCTGATTATGGAGGCTGTAAAGTAGATAGAAAAAGCATTAGTGGTACTTGTCATTTATTAGGATCATCCTTAGTATCTTGGAATTCTAAGAAAAAGTTTGTGTTGCTTTATCCACAACTGAGGTCAAATATATTGCAGCTGGTAATTGTTGTGCTCAAATCCTATGGATGAAGCAACAACTAGAAGATTATAGTGTTTTTCTAAGTAACATTCCTTTAATATGTGATAATACAAGTGTAATTAATCTCACAAAAAATCCTGTTATGCATTCTAGAACCAAACACATCGAGATTAGGCATCATTTTTTAAGAGATCACATTTCTAAAGGAAATTGTAAGATTGAGTATATAGACACAAAACATCAGTTAGCAGACATATTTACCAAACCTCTTCCCAAGGATAGATTCTATGAACTTAGAAGAGACTTAGGAATATTAGAAATAGTTTAAACTCTGCTTAACTGTAAAATCTTTGCATTTTGTACTGGAATAATCGATTATTTTGAGTAATAATCGATTATCCTGTGTCTAATACATGTTAAATTTGTAAATCTCTCTGGAATAATCGATTATCCATGCATTTTTTGGACAGGGATGAAGAAATAATCGATTATCACTGGGGATAATCGATTATTTGACGACATTGGAGATAATCTAGCCGTTTGTAACAAATCTTTTTGCTTTAATTCTTGTCAAACTAGCCGTTTATGGCTGTTGGGGATCATTTTCTATATATAGGAGGGCTCAAAATCAAATCAAAACACTTTTAAACTTCTCTTCAAAAGTTTTTGCATAGATTTTACATCTTATTGTCTTCCCCAAAGCTTTGCTTCTCTTCAAAACTCCTTATCTTCCACTTTTCTCTCATTTCATTCTAAATGGCTTCATCTTCCCGAAGAAAGATTCCAACAAGGAGAAGATTCACTCCTGCTTCTCATCCCTGCCCTAATTCTCTTGAAGGATGGATTTCTGATGATGACAGAAGACAGAAATTTTTGAATTTCTGGAAAGAAAGGGGTATTATTACTCCTAAATTTCTTATTGGAGAGCAATTCTTAAACAGGGGATTCCAATTTCCCAATCTTCTTGAGCAACAAGGTGTTCTTCCTTTTATCGAGATGCAAGGTACATACTATCCGGATTTAGTTTAGGTTTTCTATTCTCGTTTCAAATATTGAGATCATATTGCTACTTCCAGAGTCAAGGGTGTAACCATCATCCTTGATGATGATATTTGGGAAAATGTTGCTCATTTTCCTATAAGAGATGATGTTGTAAATGTCCTTGCTGATTTCGAGGATTTTAATCGTATTCTGGCATATCGTTCCTTTCTTCACAATCCTGCCATGGAAATTGGCAGACAACTTTTGGCTGGTCCTTTGAAGAAAGAAGAACACATGTTACTGCATCTTCTTGTATGGATTCTATGTCCTCGAGCGACCAACCATGCACAATGTTCTTCTGCTGACCTTCGCATCATCCATGCTATCATGAACAACAAGCCAATTGATTGGCCCAACCTTGTCACTTTGACAATGCTCAAGGTGAAGCGTCACCCGGCCTTCAAGATTCTTTACGCTCTTCTCATCTCCAGGATTCTAGAATACAAAGGTGTAAATGTTGAAGGGGAACAACGAGCCTGGACATTAAATTTTAACATAATGCTTGACAACACGCTTACTCAGCTGCAGATGGTGAATGTAAATGAAGTTTACGTTCATAAAGATGATGCTCCTCACATGGTTAACATTGCTCAAGATTCTGATGATGAGGACATGCCTACTACTGATGTTCCTGCTGCTGGAACGTCTTCTGCTGCTCACTCTACATCTCGTCCTTCCATGGAAGACATGCTGTTCGATATGAATTAGAGAATGCAAGAATTCTTCTCTATATCTCAAGAACAACATCAAGAAATTATAAGACAAATTTTGGATATGGACGAACGTGTATGTAATCTAGAAGATAGATTTGATGCACAATTCAACAGTGATGAGAGTGAAGAGTTTCAATTCTTTTATCTTGTTTGTACTACATTAAAATTATTGAATAAAATTCTATGTTTGCATTGATTGAGGGGGAGTTGTTTACTTTTATATTTAATGCACATGTTGAGGGGGAGCTTTTTTTTCTTTTGATAATAATCAAAATAGGGGGAGAAAATATTTTAAAGCCTGATATGTTTAACAATTATAATGTTGCCTAGTATGTTTAATAGTTTTTTTAGTTGTGACAGTAAAAACAGGTTATTACAAAGGTCTTTAAAGAAAATTTTTATCATCATAAAAAAGGGGGAGATTGTTGAACATACAAAGATATGAAGCTTGAAGATTTTGATGATGATTCAAGAACAGAGGACTTAAAGACTTGAAGACTTATAATCATCTGTATTTACTTGTAATAACTATATTTTGTCTTTTTGAGTCTGTAAAATTAGAGTCCAAGATAGCCAGCACATAATCCATCCTTTGAAATTTCATTTTTACCAAAACAACTCTGTAATAATCGATTATCACTCAGAATAATCAATTATCATGCTTTGAAACCTGTTTTCTAAAAACCTTGCTGGAATAATCGATTATCTGGGTTGATAATCAATTATCCTAGTTGAAAACTCTAGAATAATCGATTATCAAGTCAGATAATTGATTATCCTGATCCAAAACTTCTCCTCTGCGAAAATGGTTCTGGAATAATCGATTATCACTCAAGATAATCGATTATCTACGTCTGTTATGAGTTTTGAATTTCAAATCTGGACCAATTTACGAAAACCCTTTTCCCAATACTTCAAGTTTCGAAAATCATTATTTCCCAGGCCCTATTCTCTCTACTTAAGGTTCTCTAAGGCTCTCTACAAAATAACAATCATTTTTGATACAAAAGTTAAGAGCTGTGATTGCTAGAGGACTTAGTGTAGGGAAGAAAAATGGGCTTTTGAAAACCTAGTGTGGGCTAGAAGCGATAAGAATCACTGAGTGAGTTTCTTGGTGGATTGTGTGTTGTGCCATCTCTAGGAGAAGCTGTTGTTCATCCTTTGTGGATTCATAGGAAGTGTTCATCTCTTGTGTGACTCAAGAGAGGTGTTTTCTATTCCTTATCTTTTTCAATTTGTAATCTATTGTAAACTGTGATTATAGTGACAACGTTAATCCTCTTTTAGAGTGATTAACAACTGGACGTAGGGTCTTTTGATCCGAACTAGTATAAATCAACTGTGTAATCTTCTTTCCCTTATCTCTTTACATTACAAGCATTTTAATCGGTAAAATTTGGGGAAAACTTTTAAAACCCTAATTTTTTATAAGAAACCAATTCACCCCCTCTTGGTTTTTTGTCCCTAAACGCGAACATTCTGCTGCGCGATTCTAACAATTTCTAGTTGCAATATATTCAACTTCAGTTGTGGATAAAGCAACAGAAGCTTGTTTCTTAGAATGCCAAGATACTAAGGATGATTCTAATATATGACATGTTCCACTAGTTCTTTTTCTATCTATTTTACATCCTCCATAATCAACATCAGAATAACCTAATAAGCTAGGAGAAGCTTGAGATGGATACCATAATCCAAATCCTGTAGTTCCTTTTAGATATTTTAAAATTCGCTTTACTGCAGTTAAATGAGATTCTTTTGGACATGCTTGAAATCTAGCACACACACAAACAAAATGTATAATATCAGGTCTACTTGTAGTTAAGTATAACATGAACCTATCATACCTCTATACATTTATTGATTTATTTCCAAACCTGATTCGTCCTTATCTAGATAGCAGGACGTTCCCATTGGTGTGTTAGCTTCTTTTGCAGTGTCCATTCCAAATTTCTTGAGAACTTCTTTGCAGTATTTGGTTTGTGACACAAAAGTGTCATCTTTTAATTGCTTAATTTGAAGACAAAGAAAGAAGGTTAATTATCCCATCATTGACATTTCAAATTCACCCTGCATTGTCTTAGCAAATCATTCCTATAAGGAATTATCAGATGATCCAAAGATGATATCATCAACATATACTTGAACTAACAGAATATGTTCTTTTACATTCTTAATAAACAAAGTGGAATCAATTTGTCCTCTAGAAAAATAATTTGAAATTAGAAAATTACTTAACCTTTTATACCATGACCTAGGAACTTGTTTCATACCAGAAAGAGTTTTTTTTTTAATTTAAAAATATGATCAGGATATTTAAAATCTTCAAATCCAGAAGGTTGTTCCACATATACTTCCTCTTTGATAAACCCATTTAAAAATACACTTTTAACATCCATTTGATATAGTTTAAATTTCATCAATGAAGCATAAGCAAGAAGTAGGCGTATAGCCTCTAACCTAGCAACAAGAGCATAGGTTTCATCATAATCAATACCTTCTTCTTGACAGTATCCTTTGGCAACAAGTTTGGCTTTGTTGTTTGTTATATTTCCATCTTCATCAAGTTTGTTTCTAAATATCCATTTCATTCCAATTACTTGATGGGATTCTTTTCTTGGAATTAATTTCCAGACTTGGTTTCTCTCAAATTGATTTAGTTCTTCTTTTATTGCAATGCACCATTGATCATCTTTAAGTGCTTCCTCAACATTTTTGGGTTCAATATGTGAAACTAAAGCTACAGACATACAGAAATTATTCATATTTCTAGTACTTACTCCTTTTGAGATATCACAAATTATATTGTTAATAGAAAGTCCCCTTGGTGATTTTCATTCTTTAGCTAACTCATTTGAATGAGATGGTTCATTCAAATACTTTTGTTCACCTGCTTCCCTTAAGTATTCTTCATAGTACTCATCATCATATTCATCATTTCCTACAAAGTCTTTTCTTGACTCAAGAGGATTTTCCTCAAGGTCTACAACTTCATCAAATGTAACATGCATAATTTCTTCAATATTTAGAGTTCTTTTATTGAATACCCTATAAGCTTTGCTAGTAAGTGAATAACCTAAGAAAATAGCCTCATCGGCTTTTGAATCAAATTTTCCTAAGTTATCTTTACCATTATTTAATACAAAGCATTTACAACCAAATATTTTTAAATGAGATATATTAGACTTTCTTCCATTTAGAAATTCATAAGGAGTTGATTTTATGATGGACCTAATAAGCATTATATTTAATACATGACATGCAATACTTACAACACCAACCCAAAAGTATTTAGGAACATTTAATTCATTTAACATGATTCTAGCAAGTTCCTCTAATGACCTATTTTTCCTTTCTACTACATCATTTTGTTGGGGAGTTCTAGGTGCAGAAAAATTATGCAAAATTCCATTTTCTTCACAATAATTTTCAAAAGATTAATTTTGGAATTCCCCACCATGGTCACTCCTTAACACTTTAATTCTTAAGTCATTCTCATTTTGAATTTGCTTGGCAAACTTCCTAAAGACCTTAAAAGCCTCACTTTTCAATGATAGGAAAAATGTCCAAGTAAATCTAGAAAAATCATCAACAATTACAAGAGCATAGTAATTTCCACCAAAACTTTTTATCCTAGATGGACCAAATAAGTCTAACTGTAACAATTCTAAAGGTTTTGATGTGGAAATAAAATTCTTAGATTTAAAAGATGATTTTACTTGTTTACCTTTTTGACATGCATCACATAATCTATCTTTGTCAAATTGTAATTTAGGCAAACCAATAACTAAGTCATTTGAAATTAGTTTGTTTAAAAGATGCATATTTATATGAGCCGCTCTCTTATGCCATAACCATGGATTTTCTTCCTTAGCAACTAAGCATGTTATATCAACATTAAATGCACAATCCAAGTCAATCACATAAATATTATTATGTCTAATACCTTTTAATGCAATTTCCTTTGAATCCTTATGATGTATAGTGCAATAATTGCTTTCAAATATTACCTTAAGACCTTTGTCACAAAGTTGGATTATTCTTAGAAGATTGTGCTTTAGTCCATCAACAAGGAGCACATCCTTTATCTCCAAAGTGTTTGCACCACCAATGTTTCCAGTTCCAAGGATTCTTCCTTTGTTGTTGTCCCCATAGTTTACATATCCTTGTTCTTTCTTTGTGAAACTTGTAAATTTCTTTTTATCCCTAGTCATGTGTCTTGAACAACCACTGTCAAGATACCACATAGACTTTTTGGATTTAGTAGATGCCTACAAAACAAGAACACAAGAACTTAGATCCCCACAACTTTTGGGTCCTTGGGGTTAGAAATAATCACATTATTTAACAATAGGAACCCAAATATATTTTCCTTTAGGAACACCAAAATGCTTTATTCTACATTTATTTGATGTATGTCCATGTTTCATACAATAAAAGCATGCATTTGATGATTTACCTTTTGAAAAGGATTTACTTCCATTTTGTGAAGTTTTAGTTCCTTTCACATTCCTTACCCTACAGGTTCTTTTATTTTTAGGCTCTTTCAATAGAACATGATAATTTACTTTAGTTTGTACATTAACTTCATCCTTGTAACAATCAATTAATTCTTTATTTTCTTTTTCAAGTAAGTATCTAAGTATGTCAATATCATATTCATATTCTTTACATGATGCACATTCTATTTGTTTATTTCCTTTTTCTTCTAAAATCACTATTTTTTATTTTAAAGATTCTACTTCTTTTTCTGATTTATTCAAAGATTTATATTCAGTTTTCAAATCTTTAAAAGCAGCAAATAGTTCTTGATATGCATTATGCAAAGCATCATAGTCATTCTCATCATCATTTGAAGAACAATCAGAATCATGTACCTCACAATCGAAAGAAATACTATCATTTGACATCAAGTAAAGATTTGCTTCAACCTCCGACTCGCTTGACTCCAAACTTGGGTCACTATCATCCTAAGTTATATAAGCTTTCTTTTTAAAGGATTTCTTTACTTTATGATCATCACTCTTCTTGTTAGGACATTCAGATTTCACATGCCCTATTTCACCACAACCATAACATTTAAAGTTTAATGAAGAAACTTCTTTCTCATTCTTATTACCTTTGAATTATTGCCTTCCTTTTGGATTTCATGAATTTGGTGAACTTTTTAATCATGAGGCTCAAGTTTTCATCCTCTTCACTATTGGAACTTTCTTCTTCCTTCTTTTTCTTATTTTTAGAAACTTCAGTTTTGAAAGCTAGATTTCTCTTTTGATGTTGGCCTTCTTCATCATTTAGCCTTCCAAGTTCAAGTTCATGCTCTCTCAACTTTCCAAAGAGAGCCGCCATAGACATAGTAGCAAGATTTTGTGACTTTATGATGGTAATCACCTTTGGTTGTCATTTCCTATCCAAAGATTTAAGAATTTTCACATTTAATTCGTCAGTGTCAAAAGTCTTACTAAGCCTGGTGAGATGATTCACAATATGTGTGAAATTCTTTTGAACGTCAAAAATTGATTCTTCCGGTTGCATTCTGAACATTTCATACTCTTGAATCAATGAGTTCTTTTGTGCTCTTTTTACACCATCGGTTCCTTCATGGGTTACTCTTAGTATTTCCCACATCTCTTGAGCACTCTTGCAAACGGATATCCTATAAAACTCATTAAGGGTCAAAGCAGACGAACTTATATTCCTATCCCTAACATCATATTGTACTTTCCTATTTTCTTCAGCAGTCCATCTAGAAAATGGTTTAGGTATCTCTATTTCATTTTCAGTAATTTTTGGAATAAAAGGACCATTTAAAACAGCATCCTAAACACCCCTATCGACAGACTCCAAAAATATTTGCATTCTTACTTTCCAAAAGGGATAATTTTGTCCCGCAAAAAGTGGGGGTCTGTTAATAGAAGCACCTTCAACAAATGTTTGTTTTTTCCGGCCATTTTCGAAATTTTTGAAGAACTATCAAAGCAAGATCTGATACCACTTGTTAGATCTTGCGTGCAGCGAAATGTTTGCGGTTGCGGATAAAACCAAGAGGGGGGTGAATTGGTTTCTTATAAAAATTAAGGTTTTAAAATTTTTCCCAAATTTCACCGATTAAAATACTTGTAAAGTAAAGAGAGAAAGGATAATAAGATTACACAAGTGTTTTATACTGGTTCGGATCAAAAGACCCTACGTCCAGTTGCTAATCACTCTAAAAGAGGATTAACGATGTTACTTTAATTACAGTTTAAATAGATTAAAAATACAAAGATAAAGATTAGAAAACAACTATCTTGAGTCACATAAGAGATGAACAACATCTTTTCCTAGAGACGACACAACACACAATCCACCAAGAGTCCCACTCAGTGATTCTTATCGCTTCTAGCCCACACTAGGTTTCAAAAGCCCCTTTTTCTTCCCTACACAAAGTTCTCTAGCAATCACAACTCTTAACTTTTGTATGAAAAATGTTTGTTTTTTTTTTGCAGAGGGCTTTAGAGAACCTTAGTAGAGAGATTAGGGTCTGGGGAATAGAAGATTTCGAAATTAGAAGTATTGGAAATAGGTGTTTCGAAAATTGGTCCAAATTCGAAATTCAAAACTCATAACAGACATAGATAATCGATTATCTTAAGTGATAATCAATTATCACAAAACCATTTTCGCAGAGGAGTAAATTGGACCAGGATAATCGATTATCTGGGTAGCTAATCGATTATTTCAGTTGGGATAATCGATTATTAATCCAGATAATCGATTATTCTAGTAAGGTTTTTAGAAAACAGATTTCAATGCAGGATAATTGATTATCCTAAGTGATAATCGATTATCACAAAGTGGTTTTGATAAAAATGAACTTTTAGATGATGGACTATGTGCTGGCTATCTTGGACTCTAATTTTACATACTCAAAAAGACAAAACAAAGTTATTACAAGTAAATACAGATGATTATAAGTCTTCAAGTCTTTAAGTACTTTGTTCTTGAATCATCATCAAAATCATCAAGCATCATATCCTTGTATAGTCAACAGAAACAAGAAAGAAAAAAAAAACTGAATTGAAATTGAATTTAAAACGGGAAATTGAAATAGGAAAACAGAAAGTTAAGATTAAGGTTTTGATATTAACAGAGATAGAAACTGCAATTAGTAATCCAAATTGAGTAGGGATTAAAAGTAAACTGGAAATAAGAAACGAAATTCTTGTTAGTAGAAGGGTTAAAAGTACTATTAGTACTTTTAGTAATAATTCTTGGAATAGGTAAGATAAGTAATAATTCTTCCTTGATAATTGAGAATGTACTATTAGTAGAAGGTTTTGAAACACTTGTTGGATTTGATGAAGACATATTGAGTGGACATAGTTTAGTTTGTGGGTGTGTAGATGAATAGGTTAGAAGTTTATAACTTAATCTCTTGATAGGAAAATAGATCTTGTGATAAGTGCCTTGAAATGATGCATCTCTTGATAGGCAAATAGATCTTGTGATAAGCGCCTTGAAATGATGCATCTCATTGAACTCAATTTTCTGCATGAAAAAACTAACCTTTAAGCATTAAAAGAACAAACTAAGTTTTTCAATCTGTTGAAAAAGAGTTTTCAATCTGTTAAAATCACTTAACATAAGAAGTGTGGATTTGCAGACGAAATATCAATTGGTTGAATCGCAGCATCAACATGTTAAAAATGTTCTTAATGATTTTTTCAAATATTAAAGGTTTCGCATTTTCAATCTGTTGAAATGTTTTTTAATCTGTTGAAACAGAGAAACCATTTCTTTGAGTCTAAGAGTTCATAGGATTTCAATCTGTTGAAATGTTTTTTAATCTGTTAAAACAGAGAGCTATCATTTTTTTCTAAGCTAATTCAATCCATTGAAAACACGAATTAATCGATTGAATGAAGTTTTAAATAAAATCAATCGATTGAAATATCGTTTTAATCGATTGAAAAGTATTCTGATCGATCATAATATGATTCTGATCGATCATAACTAGTTCTAATCGGTCATAATGCTATTCTAATCGATCATAACTGATTCTAACCTGTCATACTATTATTGTGGTCGATCATTTGCAAATCTGAATCAGTTTTTATCAGTTTAAACATTCTGGTTCCTTCTTTTATTCTATAAATACAGGTTTGATCTATCTTTTGAAATATACAATTTGAGAAAACATTTGAAAGCAATCTTAGAGCTATCATATCCGTGACTTTCTCTGTGCATTCAAAAACTTTTCATATCATAAGGTGCTTTGATCAAGATTGTTGTTCATCAAAGAGAGAAAGTTCTGAGTTAGAATTGCTTCTGGACATCTATACTGTTAAAGCTGCAGTCCAGGTTTTTTCTTTTCATATTCTTGTATAAAGTGTGATTGTGTAGATTGGGTGTTGGATCTACACTGGTTACAGTAACTGGATTTGGTTACTGGGAGGTTTTCAAGAGTCTATCTTGTGGGTTTGTGAGATAGTTCTTGGGGTAGATTGGTGTATATCTACTGGTTGTAATTTTCACTTGGAATTAGTGGAACTTGGCAGATTTGTCAAGAACTGGATGTAGCTCTGGTAAAGAGTGAACCAGTATAAACTTTTGTGTTGATTTTCTGCTTTCATCTCCTTTATTTCTTGTTCATATTCTTGCTGTAATTAAAATCAAATCTACCTATAGAAGAATTGAATAAAGATTAATTATTCTTCCAAAGGAAAGTGTGTTTTTCGAAAAAGTTTTATAAAGTTCAATTCACCCCCCTCTTGAACTCAACCATTAATTCTTACAATTGGTACCAGAGCTGGTTCTTGTAAGTTACTCAAGAATTCAGTCCAAGAATGGCTGAGGGAAAGATGAATTTTTCGGAAGGAGCCTCCATAAACAGGCCTCCTCTTTTTTCTGGTGTGAATTATTCTTTCTGGAAGGTTAGAATGAAAATCTTTATTGAATCTCTTGATAGAGGTATTTGGGAAACAATTGTTAATGGGCCTTTCAAACCAACTCATACAGTGAACGGTAAAATTGTTGAGAAAAATTGGGCTGAATTAACTAATGTAGAAAATAGGAGAGTCCAATATGATTATACTGCTAAAAATATTATTACCTCTGCTTTAAATCTTGATGAGTTTTTCAGGGTGTCTCAATGTGCCTCTGCAAAAGAAATGTGGGAAATTCTAGAGGTCACTCATGAGGGTACATCTGAAGTGAAAAGGGCAAGAAAGCATGAATTAATTAGAGACTATGAGTTGTTTAAAATGCAGCAAGGAGAAACAATTGCAAATGTACAGAAAAGATTCACGCATATAGTCAATCATCTAATTGGGCTAGGAAAGACTTTTGACAAGGAAGAGTTGAACATCAAAATCTTGAAATGTTTGGATAGAACTTGGCAACCAAAGGTGACAGCTATATCAGAATCAAGAGACTTAACTGAAATGACTACTGCTTCACTATTTGGTAAGTTAAGGGAACATGAGTTGGAAATCAATCGGTTCAAAGAACAAGAAAATGCAGAGAAGAAAAGCAGAAACATTCTTCTCAAGACGATTAAAGAAAATAGTGAGTCTGAAGAAGATAAATCCGAGAATTTGACTCTGTTGGTTAAGAAGTTTGGGAAATTTCTTAGAAGGAAGAACAGAACTGGCCAAGTTAAAAGGTACACTGATAAAAGAGCTGAATCTATTCAAAATACTGTTACTTGTTATTCTTGTGGTAAGCAGGGACACATAAGGAGTGAATGTCCGAAAAAAACCAAGAATCAGAACAAGAAAGAGTCAAAGTACAAAGGGAAAAAGGACTACATAGCTTGGCAAGACAATGATTCATCCTCCAGTTTTGCATCTGAAGATAAAGAGGTGAACCTATGTTTGATGGCTGGCTGTGAATCCTCTTCATCGCATGTAAGTTCAACTCCCACAAAAAATGAAATGAATTACAACACATTACTAAATGCTTTCAATGAAATGCATAATGAAGCCAAGAATTTATCTCATACAAATAATCGGTTAAAAGGACTAAATAAATGGTTAGAAAATAGGGTTAAAATTCTGGAAAAAGAGTTATTAGAAAGCAAAACAGATATGGAACATCTTTAAATAATCTATTCATCTGCTGATAATGCTGCTGCTAACAATAATTGTGAAAAGTGTATCCTTCTACAGAATAAGGTTGATTACTTGATTAAAAATTTGTCTAAGTTTACTCAAGGTAAAGAAAATTTAGATACACTTCTTGGGTCTCAAAACTGTGTTTTTGAACATACTAGAATCGGGTACAAACCTAAGGTTGAGGTGAAAACTAAAAAGTATTTGAACTTCTTTTCTTTCAGAAAAGCAACAATATCCCCTTTCTCATCTTGTCATTACTGCATGAAAAAATGACATACTGTAAAATTCTGTCATGCTAGAAAATATTTTGTGCCGCAAGGTAGAATGAGATGGGTTCCAAAACATGTTAAACAGAAAATTTGACTCCTAAGGACCCAAAATATTTAAGGGTACCAAATACTTGATGCTTGATCTTTCAAGAACAACAACAAGAGTCCCTTTGGTACCTGGACAGTGGATGCTCAAGGCACATGATAGGTGATATTTCAAAATTCCACAAACTGAGACTGAAGAATGGAGGTCACGTGACATATGGAGACAACAACAAGGGAAGAATTCTAGGTTCTGGAGATATAGGAGATGGTGAATCCGTGACCATTCACAATGTTCTTCTTGTTGAAGGTCTCAAGCACAACTTAATCAACATAATCCAGTTATGTGATCTAGGTCACAAGGTTATCTTCAAACCAGAAAAATGCCTAATCTGTGAGCCAAAGTCTGACACGGTAATGTTGGTAGGTAAGAGGTTAAATAACATTTACATGTTAGATATCAAGCATTCTATCTCATCTCAAAGTTGTCTTCTTACTAAAGAAGAAGAATCTTGGTTATGGCATAGAAGGCTTGCACATATTCATTTTAATCATCTGGATAAACTGATTTCTAAAGAATTAGTCTCTGGGCTACCTATGCTTCGAATTTCGAAAGACAAAATCTGTGAAGCTTGTCTAAAAGGTAAACAAACTAGAAAATCCTTTTCAAACAAAAACATTGTTTCTACTTCTAGACCTTTGGAACTACTTCACATGGATTTGGTTGGTCCTTCAAGAAATAAAAGCCTAGGTGGTAATCTCTATATCATGGTAATTGTTGATGACTTTTCCAGATTTACTTGGACTATCTTTCTAAAAGTCAAATCTGATTCTTACAAATCTTTTAAAAAGCTTGCCAAGGTCTTACATAATGAAAAAGGTTATTTCATTACTTCTATTCAAAGTGACAATGGTGGAGAATTTGTAAATGAAAAGTTTGAATTATTCTGTGAAAAGTATGGCATAAAACAAAATTTTTCTGCTCCAAGAACTCCTCAACAGAATGGTGTTGTGGAAAGAAAGAACAGATCCATTGTGGAACTTGCTAGAACAATGCTTTGTGAAAATTCTTTACCTAAATACTTTTGGGCAGATGCGGTATGCTTGTCATGTTTTGAATAGAATCTTGATTAGACCCATGCTTAAGAAAACCCCATATGAACTGTACAAAGGAAGAAAACCCAACATAAACTATTTCAGGGTTTTTGGATGTACATGTTTTGTTTTAAACAATGGGAAGAAAATATTGGCAAGTTTGATGAAAAATCTGACAAAGGAATCTTTCTTGGCTACTCTACTAACGGCCATGCATATAGAGTCTACAATTTAAGACTGAAATCTGTTGAAGAATCAGTACATGTTGTTTTTAATGAGTCTCCTCGAGTGTTGCAGAATAAAACAACAGGTACTGCAGATGATGACGATTTAACTGATAATTCTTATCAGTTAAAACATCCCAGTGGCTCAGATCAGCATACTGTCGAAGAAGGTGATCAATCAATTGATCCTGCAAAAGCTGATCCACCAAGAATTATTGAAGAACAGGAAGAAGATATCCTGGATGAGCTTCCTAAAGAATGGATTGTCCCAAGAGATCTTTCTCTAGACAATGTTATTGGGAAAATCAATAAGGGAGTATCCACTAGACATTCTCTTAATCAATTCTGCAATCATATGACATTCATTTCACAAATTGAACCTAAAACTGTTAAGGATGCATTAAATGATGAATACTGGGTTAGTGCTATGCATGATGAGCTTAATCAGTTTGAAAGAAATAACGTGTGGGAATTAGTTCCTAAAACCAAAGATATCAATGTAATTGGTACTAAGTGGGTATTCAAAAATAAACTAGATGAACACGTCATTATCACTAGAAATAAAGCTAGATTGGTAGCCAAAGGATATAACCAACAGGAAGGAATTGATTTTGATGAAGCCTTTGCACCTGTAGCTAGACTTGAAGCTGTTAGACTATTATTAGCTTATGCTTGTATTAGTGGTTTCAGATTACTACAGATGGATGTCAAGAGTGCCTTTCTAAATGGACTCATCAATGAAGAAGTTTATGTTTCTCAACCTCCTGGTTTTGAAAATCACAAGCATCCTGACCATGTCTACAAATTAAAAAAGGCTCTTTATGGTTTAAAGCAAGCTCCTAGACAATGGTATGAGAGGCTAAGTAACTTCTTAATTGATCAAGGATACAAACAAGGTGAAGTTGATAAAACCTTATTCATTAAGATATTTGGAACTGACATTATTCTGGTGCAGGTGTATGTTGATGATATCATTTTTGGTTCTACTAATAATGCCTTGTGTAATAAGTTTGTTAAGGAAATGCAAAGTGAATTTGAGATGTCTATGATGGGAGAATTAAATTTCTTCCTTGGTCTCTAGGTTAAGCAATTAAGAAATGACATTTTTCTAAGTCAATCTAAATACTGTAGTGAGTTGAAGAAATTTGATATGCACAATTGCAAAGAATCCTCTACACCCATGTCTACTAACTGCTGTCTAGATTTAGATGAAAAAGGGAAATCTGTTGATCAAACTAAATATAGAGGTTTGATTGGTTCTCTGCTATATCTGACTGCTAGTAGGCCTGACATTATGTTCAGTGTGTGCCTTTGTGCTAGATTTCAGGCAAATCCAAAGGAATCTCATCTTACCGCTGCTAAAAGGATTTTCAAGTACCTTAAAGGAACCATTAATGTCAGACTATGGTATCCTGAAGGTGCATCTCTTAAACTTGTTGGATTTTCTGATTCTGACTTTGCAGGATGTAGATTGGACAGGAAAAGTACCTCTGGTACATGTCATTTACTAGGAAGCAGTCTCATATCGTGGCACAGCAAAAAGCAAGCATGTGTTGCTCTTTCAACTGCAGAAGCTGAATACATTGCAGCTGGGAGTTGTTGTGCTCAAAGTATCTATCTTAAACAACAACTGAAAGATTATGGAATGACTCTTAACACGGTACCTCTAGTTTGTGATAATACTAGTGCAATAAATCTAACTAAGAATCCTATTCAACACTCTAGAACTAAGCATATTGAAATTAGACATCACTTTATTAGAGAACATGTATCTAGGGGTGATTGTGAAATTTTATTCATTGAAACTGAGAAATAGTTAGCTGACTTATTCACTAAACCACTTCCTAGAGATAGACTTAATATGCTTAGAATTGAATTAGGAATTCTGGATATATCTAGTATTGAATAATTGATTCTTTATTGTGATTATGTGTTTTTTTAACAGGTTGATAACATGCTCAATCGATTAAAATTGTCTGAAAATCTTGAAATTATGTGTTTTAATCGATTGAAATTTCGAAATAATCTGTTGATTTCCTGATTCTCAATCTCTGTTCATGATATGTTACCAGTTCAATCGATTAAATAAGCTTTTAATCGATTTATTTCAATAACCTTGTAGCTCTGCATATTTTTCTCTTGTAAATCAATCGATTAAATCTTTGATTCAATTGATTATTTTACCCCTGATAATCTGCGTCTATATCAGAAATTGAAAAATCAATTAATTTCATGGAAAATCAATTGGTTAATTTTTTCCTAGGGTTAGTAGTGTATGCGTTGCCCCTAATCAATTACTGCAGATTGTGCTGAGTGCATTTACAACTGGGATCAGCTTCAGCTACTCTCTTAAATATCAAAGTTATCCAATAAAAGCTGAATGACTGTGATTGGATATCAGATGTGAGGGTAATTAAGTTGCACAGTAACAATTCTCTCTCTCCACCTTTACCATCCCTGCGCTGAAGCAGAACAACAGTAAATCATTAAAGACAAAATTGTCTATTCAAAGAAGTTGAAGGGACCGAGTGTTCTCATTTCATCTTAGCATACAATAGTTGTTTGAAAAGCTTATACTTCTTCTTGAAAACATTCTCTCTTCTCTGTTTTTTCTGTTTCATCTCACAAGCAAGCATGTCCAAGCGCACCAATTCAGGAAGGAAGAAGTTCAGCAAAGGAGAATCCTCTGCTGCTGTGCAAGAAACATCTATAGGAGGGCGCATTGAATCCTGGTTCAATGGGAACCAAGAGAAGATGGATTTGTTCATTCATGAAATGAGCAGGAAACAAATCAATATACCCAAGATTCTAAAATTTTCATGGGTGGATGCTGAAGGGTTTAGAGGTGTTCGGAAACTGCTACAACATCAGAAACTTCAGAAGCTCCTTGAACTCAATGGTAGGATTTATCCTGACCTTATTAAAGTCTTCTTCACTAACCTATCATTTGAAGGGTCTACTCTAAAAACTCAAGTCAAAGGAGTGGAAATAGAGATTACTCCCACTGTCTGGAAAGACGTTGCTGGTCTCAAAGATGAAGGAGTAAAAGTTACCAAAGGGTATACCGCTGATGTGGAAGAATTTAACAAAGTTCAGTATTTTCGCTCTTGTTTACGAAATAAGAGGGACTCCGTGAGTTCCTTCAACACTGGAAAGTTGAAGCTTGAAGAAAGGATCCTTGCATTCATAGTGGCCTGGCGACTTACTCCCAGGGGAGCAATCATGCAAGTACTAAATGAAGGAGATTTGGTACTCGATGTATTGTATTCACCACAGAATAAGAGTGAACTGGGTTTTTGTCATCAAGATCATATGATCAAAGCGAAAAGACTAAGTGATTTTAGGTATCCTTATGCAATATTGATTTCTAAATTTTTAACTCATTTTGGTGTTGATTTGGAAGGAGAATTAGCTGAAACTGTTCGTCCCACAAATGAAGTTAACAACTCTGTCCTTCATAAAATGGGATTCATCAAAATTGACGGTGAATGGATCTCAAAAGAAGAAGCTGGAAGAGAAGAAGAAATTGAAGAAGAAGAACAAGAGGAAGATGATGATACCTGGTGTCCGAGAGTGCTGCAGACGAAGATCAACAGACCTCGATGGAAGATGTCGGGGAAGAACAATCTCCATTGGAAATGATTCCGTATATTCCACAACCTGACCGTGGCACGCCTCTCTCATAGTTCGAAAGGACTATGCTGCATCAGATGAATGAACTGCAAACCAATCAAAGGAGGCACATGGAGATGACATATGCTCTGAGAGCTCGCCAGCACCGTCTGGATGAAGATTTCATTGCCAGATTTCAACACATTGACAATCAACTGGAAGATATTTTCAATAGAATTGGTGATCTTCAATTCAATCAGGGTCCCTGGAATGGTGATGATTGAAGTCTTGTTTTTTATGTGTTTTGTTCTCCTGTTTCTTTTCCTTGTTTTTTTTTGGTACCTACATGGTACTGTTGGACTGTAACTAAACACTTTATTTGATGAAGTCAAATAGGGGGAGAAGTGTTTGCTTATAACTGTCACTACACACACACCACAAAATCATATATGTCTCTGTTCTGTTATTACTTGTGCAGGTGCAGTGGTTATTTGTCTCCATCAAATAGGGGGAGATTGAAGCACTTGTTGGATTTGATGAAGACATATTGAGTGGACATAGTTTAGTTTGTGGGTGTGTAGATGAATAGGTTAGAAGTTTATAACTTAATCTCTTGATAGGCAAATAGATCTTGTGATAAACCCCTTGAAATGATGCATCTCTTGATAGGCAAATAGATCTTGTGATAAGCGCCTTGAAATGATGCATCTCATTGAACTCATTTTTCTGCATGAAAAACTAACCTTTAAGCATTAAAAGAACAAACTAAGTTTTTCAATCTGTTGAAAAAGAGTTTTCAATCTGTTAAAATCATTTAACATAAGAAGTGTGGATTTGCAGACAAAATATCAATTGGTTGAATCACAGAATCAACAGGTTAAAAATGTTCTTAATGATTTTTTCAAATATTAAAGGTTTCACATTTTCAATCTGTTGATTTGTTTTTTAATCTGTTGAAACAGAGAAACCATTTCTTTGAGTCTAAGAGTTCATAGGATTTCAATCTGTTGAAATGTTTTTTAATCTGTTAAAACAGAGAGCTATCATTTTTTTCTAAGCTAATTCAATCCATTGAAAACACGAATTAATCGATTGAATGAAGTTTTAAATAAAATCAATCGATTGAAATATCGTTTTAATCGATTGAAAAGTATTCTGATCGATCATAATATGATTCTGATCGATCATAACTAGTTCTAATCGGTCATAATGCTATTCTAATCGATCATAACTGATTCTAACCTGTCATACTATTATTGTGGTCGATCATTTGCAAATTTGAATCAGTTTTTATCAGTTTAAACATTCTGGTTCCTTCTTTTATTCTATTAATACAGGTTTGATCTATCTTTTGAAATATACAATTTGAGAAAACATTTGAAAGCAATCTTAGAGCTATCATATCCGTGACTTTCTCTGTCCATTCAAAAACTTTTCATATCATAAGGTGCTTTGATCAAGATTGTTGTTCATCAAAGAGAGAAAGTTCTGAGTTAGAATTGCTTCTGGACATCTATACTGTTAAAGCTGCAGTCCAGGTTTTTTCTTTTCATATTCTTGTATAAAGTGTGATTGTGTAGATTGGGTGTTGGATCTACATCGGTTACGAGAATCGGATTTGGTTACTCGGGAGGTTTTCAAGAGTCTATCTTGTGGGTTTGTGAGATAGTTCTTGGGGTAGATTGGTGTATATCTACTGGTTGTAATTTTCACTTGGAATTAGTGGAACTTGGCAGATTTGTCAAGAACTCGGATGTAGCTCTGGTAAAGAGTGAACCAAGTATAAACTTTTGTGTTGATTTTCTGCTTTCATCTCCTTTATTTCTTGTTCATATTCTTGCTGTAATTAAAATCAAATCTACCTATAGAAGAATTGAATAAAGATTAATCATTCTTCCAAAGGAAAGTGTGTTTTTCGAAAAAGTTTTATAAAGTTCAATTCACCCCCCTGTTGAACTCAACCATTAATTCTTACAGGTTTAAAACATAATCTGTTAAGTATTAGTCAATTATGTGATAAATGGTTAAAAGTAATTTTTTAAACAAATCACTGCATCATATGTGACTCTGCATCAAACAAAGTTATTTTCATTGGAAGAAGAATATAGAATATCTATATGATTGATAATGAACTTCCTTTGAAACTGATATGTGTTTGGTAACGAAAGAAGATGAATCTTGGTTGTGGTACAAAAAGGTGAGCTCATATACATATTGAAAGTGATAAAGATCTTATTGAATTACTTTGGCAAAGATCTTGTTGATTTGATGAAGACAAAAATGAAGTCAAAGGCAACTTTGTGGTAGTCAAAGGTCACTTAGATAAAAGAGTAGAGGGATTAGTGTGTCTGCAGCTCTGCTTAGGTATAATCATTTTTATCTTTTTGCTGCATGAGGTTTCTTCACTTAAAAGATTTTGCAATAGCCTCTAAAAAATGTTTTAACGATTAAAAACAAAGCATTTTGACAAAAGGTTTTTTAATCAACTATTTTAACTGATAGTATATGAGATTTATCAACTAAAATGTTCTTCACACTTCTATAACAGGTTTTTAACTGATATAACTTTGAAATAACCGATTATTTTCATTAAAAGAAGTTTTGAAAACCTTATGCCAGTATTTTAACTAATACAGTTTCGAAGTAACCGATTAAAATCACTTAAAATGTTCAGAGAAGTGTTCTGGCAGTATTTTAATCGATATAACTTCGAAACAATCGATTAAAACAACTTGGAGTACTGTTTGATCGATCAGAATGGGTTTATGACCGATCAGAACCAGATATGATCGATCAGAATTGTATTATGACTGATCAGAATTATTTTAATCGATTAAATTGTGTTTCAATCGATTAAAACAACTTAAGAGAATTTCTACACAGCGTTTTAATTGATTAAAACAGATTTTTATCAGTTAAAATCATTTAGAAAAGTGTATAAAAATGTTTTGCAGTATTTTAATCGATTGAAAGACAAAACAATCGATTAAAACAAATTAGAAGATTTTTTACAAAGAGTTTTAATTGATATAAACATTGTCGTATCAGCTTAAAACAAATCTGGAAAATAATCAAGAACGTTTTAATAGATTAAAAGAAGTTTTAACAGATTAAATCAAGACTTTTAACAAATTAAAAGATTATTTTAATAGATTAAATAAACCAGCAGTTTTGAAAATCTTCTATAAAAATAGAGTTGCTTGAACTTTTTAAATATCATCTTTTACACATATTTTAGCAATCAATCAAAAGCACTACTTTCAAGAGAGAATCATGCTTGTTTTTGTGAAGTTCATCAAAATTCTTTCTTGAGGCAAAATTGCATTCTTTTGAAGAAGAAACACATCTTGCAGAACTGCATAAAACTGGTTTGAACGTTCTTAGTTTCTTCTGTTTGTTTCTTTACTTTCTTTTTCTATATTGTGGGTGCCTGGAATTGTGGGCACTGGTTTCTGTAGCTGGAATTTGGCTGCAGGGTAGGTCAAGAACTGGAATTTGGTTCTTGGTGAAAGGTTAGGTGCAGGAACTGGAATTGTGGTTCTTGTGGTAGATTGAGTGTAAGGTTGTAATCTGTAAAACATTCAATCTAGTGGAACCTAGCTGGAATTTGGCTGGAGACTGGACGTAGCCCTAAGATTGGGTGAACCAGTATAAACCTTGGTGATATCTTTCTAAACCTTTCTCTTCTTTAATACTGTGACTGCATTTACTTTTGATTGCTTGCTGTGTAATTCAAGAATTGATCAGAATTCTTAATCTTTGAAATAGATAATCTGTTAATTGTGAAAATCTTTCAAAGATCAATTCACCCCCCCCTCTTGATCTCAGCCTACATTTCTAACAATTGGTGTCAAGAGCAAGGTTCTTGAGAATTATTCAAGTTTTTCGATCCATGGCTGGAAACAAATTTTCTGAGGGTGCTTGTATTGATAGACCTCCACTGTTTTGTGGAACAGATTATTCATTTTGGAAGATTAGGATGAAGATCTTTATTGAATCTGTTGGTATAAATGTTTGGAATATCATTGAACAAGAAACTGATGTTTTTAACAAAGATTGGTCTAGCTTAAATGATTGTGAAAAGAAACTAATCCAAGATGATTGTATTGCTAAAAATATCATCATATCTGCACTTAATAGAGATGATTTTTTCAGGATAGCACATTGTCAAATTGTTGCACAAATGTGGAAAACACTTGAAATGGCCTATGAAGAAACAACAGAGATATGCTTAATGGTCAACTCGGATTCGCCAATAACCAGTGTAAGTTCTGACTCAACAACTACTATGAATTATAGTTCATTACAAGATGCTTTTTATGAAATGCATGCAGTAGCTAAAAGATTAGAAACTGAAAACAAAAGATTAAAAAGCATGAATAGTTTATTAGAAAACAAGATCACTATTCTTGAAAAGAAAATAGTTGATGAAGAAACCAAGAATGAAAATTTAGGTAATAACTCTGACTATATGTGTAATGTTAAAGATTGCAAAAACTGTCCTAAGTTACAAGAAAAAGTAACATACTTAATAAAAACTGCATCTAAACTTGCACAAGGAAAAACTAGTCTTGATATGATACTTGATTCTCAAAAATTAGTTATTGATCGTGGTGGAATACGTTTTACACCTTCTATTGGAAAGAAAACTAGAGCATTTAAAAACTATTTTGCATATAATAAATCTATGTCATCTCCATTTGTTAAATGTTTTTACTGCATGAAAAAAGGTCATTCTGTGAAGTATTGTAGAATTAAGAAATATGTTATTCCTAAAGGTAGAATGAAGTGGATACCTAAAAATTCATTTCAAATAACATGATTGGACCCAGTAATTAAAAAGGGGTATAAGAAATATGCCAAATCTGTTTTGCAGAACAAAATCTGAAGTCCCCGGTATCATATCAAGCAAATTCTCGTTTCGGATTCTTGGACTGAGTATTTTAATTGATATAAAACTATTTTAATCGGTTAAAATCACTTACAGAGAATACCAGAAAAGTTGTCCGTACAGTTTTAATCAATTGAAATACGAGTTAATCGATTAAAATGTTCTCTGGAATCTACTTTAGTTGTTTTAATCGATTCAAATGAATTTATATCAGTTAAAATCATTAAAAGGATAAATTTAACCGATTATTCCTCGTTTAAATCGATTATTATTCTGATATATTTCTTTCCAGAACTTGATTAATCGATTGAATATCAAATTAATCGATTAAAATGTTACTTCCAGTGCAGAATTAACTGTATATTTCAACTCTGTATCATTTTGTACTGCAACTATACTAATTTCTCTTTCAGGAAAAACAAATTGAAGATCTCTGGTACCTTGACAGTGGCTGTTCTAAACACATGACAAGTGATATTACAAAATTTTGCAACTTAAAACTAAAGAATGATGGGACTGTTGTCTATGGGGACAATAACAAAGGAAGAATCCTTGGAATAGGTGACATCAAATGCACAGAGTCAGGTATTATTAACAATGTATTATATGTTGAGGGTTTAAAACATAATTTGATTAGTATTAGCCAGCTTTGTGATAAAGGACACAAAGTTGTCTTTGGTCAAAATCAATGTCAAATAAGCAAATCAGATTCAGAATAGGTACTGATTACTGGTAAGAGGATCAACAATATTTACATGTTAGATACTAATTCTGCTAAAAATTGTTGCTTAATCTCTAAAGAGAATTATTCTTGGTTGTGGCATAGGAGGTTAGCTCATATTCATATGAATCATCTTAATAAACTGATTTCTAAAGATCTTGTTGTTGGCTTGCCTAAACTTAAGTTTGTGAAAGACAAAGTATGTGATGCATGTCAAAAGGGGAAACAAGTAAGGAATTCTTTTTCACAGAAAAATATTGTTTCAACTTCTAGACCTCTTGAACTTTTGCACATGGATCTCTTTGGTCCTTCTAGAACTATGAGTTTAGGAGGAAATCTATATGCACTGGTTATAGTAGATGATTACTCAAGATTTACCTGGACATTATTTTTAAAACTAAAATCTGATACTTTCCATTTGTTTAAGAAATTTGCGAAACAAATTCAAAATGAAAAAGGCTATTTCATCTCTTGTATTCAAAGTGATCATGGGGGAGAATTTTCAAACGAAAATTTCAATAAATTTTGTGATAAACATGGTATTAAGCATAATTTTTCTCGCTCCTAGAACTCCTCAACAGAATGGTGTAGTTGAAAGGAAAAATCGTTCTCTTGAAGAGTTAGCTAGGACAATGCTTAATGAGAAAGCATTACCAAAATATTTTTGGAGTCGATGCCGTGAGTACCTGCTTGCCATGTATTAAACCGTGTTTTAATTAGACCTTTTCTTAAGAAAACCCCCTATGAATTATTCAAAGGTAAAAAGCCTAACATAAACTATTTTAGAGTTTTTGGAAGTAAGGTTTTTGTTTTAAACAATGGAAAGGAAAGTCTTGGAAAGTTTGATTCCAAATCAGATGAAGGTATCTTCTTGGGATATTCATTGAATAGCCATGCTTATAGAATCTTTAACAAAAGGCTAAATACTGTAGAAGAATCTGTCCATGTTGTATTTGATGAGACTAACCCAAGTATGCAGAATATTTCTGAGTATAGTACAAAAGATGATGTTTTAACTGATAAAATGTATCAGTTAAAATTGCCAGAATCAACAGTTTCTCAAAAACAGGTTGGAGATATTGAAGAATCTGAAGAACAACTACCTAAAGAATGGAAAACTCCAAGAAATCTTTCAATAGACAACATCATTGGTGAAATAAATCAGGGAGTTTCCACTAGAAGATCTTTAAATAAATTTTGCAATCACATGACATTTGTATCACAAATTGAACCAAAAATCATATCTGATGCATTAAAGGATAATAACTGGATTAATGCTATGCATGATGAATTAAATCAATTCACAAGAAATGAAGTATGGGAATTAATTCCAAAACCAGATAATGCAAATATTGTAGGAACAAAATGGGTTTTTAGGAATAAAATGGATGAAAATGGTATAATTACTAGAAATAAGGCCAGATTAGTTGCTAAGGGGTATAATCAGCAAGAAGGAATTGATTTTGATGAAACATATGCTCCTGTTGCTAGATTAGAGGCAGTTAGACTTTTACTTACTTATGCTTCAATGAAAAGTTTCAGGTTATTTCAAATGGATGTCAAAAGTGCTTTCTTGAATGGATATTTGAATGAAGAAGTTTTTGTTACTCAACCACCTGGTTTTGAAGATCATATTCATCCAGAATATGTTTATAGATTAAAGAAAGCTTTGTATGGTCTCAAACAAGCCCCAAGACAATGGTATGAAAGGTTAAGTAATTTTCTCATTTCAAAGGGCTATCAAAGAGGTTTGGTTGATAAAACTTTATTCTTAAAAAAATTGAATAATGATGTAATCCTAGTTCAAGTATATGTTGATGACATCATATTTGGAGCCACTAATGAGTCTTTATGTAAAGATTTTATCAAAGATATGCAGGGAGAATTTGCAATGTCTATGATGGGGGAACTCAACTACTTTCTTGGATTACAAGTTAAACAACTTCAAGAAGGAAGTTTTCTTCATCAATCTAAATACTGCACAAAACTTTTAAAGAAATTTGAGATGGAACATTGCAAAGAAGCATCAACACCAATGTCCACAAATTGCTATCTTGATTCTGATGAAAAAGGAAAACCTGTTGATGAAACCAAATATAGAGGGCTTATTGGTTCTTTACTATATATAACAGCAAGTATACCTGACATTATGTTTAGTGTTTGTATGTGTGCCAGGTTTCAATCTGCACCAAAAGAATCCCATCTTACTGCTGCAAAAAGAATCCTCAAATATCTCAAAGGAACTTTAAATGTTGGGTTATGGTATCCTGGTGAGTCCAAACTAAATTTAATTGGATACTTTGACTCAGATTTTGCAGGTTGTAAGCTTGACAGGAAAAGTACCAGTGGCACCTATCATCTTCTTGGAAGCAGTCTAATTTCTTGGCACTGTAAAAAACAATCATGTGTTGCACTTTCAACAGCTGAAGCTGAGTGCATTGCAGTTGGAAGTTGCTGTGCTCAATCTCTTTGGATCAAACAACAACTTGAGGATTATGGTTTAATTCTCAGAAAAATTCCTCTCTTATGTGATAATACTAGTGCTATTATGTTAACTAAAAACCCAATTCAACATTCTAGGACAAAACATATAGAAATTAGACATCATTTCATTAGAGATCATGTTTTGAAAGGTGATTGTGAAATTTTCTTTATAGAAACTGAAAAACAACTAGCAGATATTTTTACAAAACCTCTTGCTCGTGATCGGTTTTACAAAATTCGCACTGAATTAGGCATGATAGATGCATCAAACATCACTTAGTTTTCAAAACTGGTTGTTTTAATCGATACAAACAAGCTTTAAAGCGATTAAAAGTACTTATACAACATTTTTCTTTACTATTTTAATCGATTAAACGTCGAATTAATCGATTAAATGAACTTATGTTTCAAAACTTCCGAATTTCATCACTGTTTTAATTGATTAAATCGATTAAAACCAGTAACAAGAACTTTTTAATCGATTTTGTCCTGTTTTTAATCAATTTTTACTCTGGCAAGAAAAATTAAAGGCTTTAGTTAATGGTTGTTCGTGTAACATGCTACTAAAGCGTGGTTCCCTTATCTTTACACGTGTTCATTGTATTTATTACAAACGTGTTAATGAAGATAAGTTTGAATCAACTTTGATTGATCTTTACATGAGTAAGATATTGTATCCAAATTTTCTTTTCCAAATCTAAATCTTGTTACATACTATGCACATTTTTTCTCTGATCCCTATTTTTGATGAAGTCAAAAGGGGGAGAAATAATTGCTTTACTTTTGATCAATTTAAGGGGAGAAATAACTCTTTATTTAGGGGGAACTACAATTTAGGGGGAGAAATGATTATTTTTTGATTACTCACTAATTTATTATTCAAGTGACTTCTTCTGCAGAGTTATTATTCAAAGTGGTGTTTGTCTTCATCAAATAGGGGGAGACTGAAAGTGATGAAGATATTATTGAATTACTTTGGCAAAGATCTTGTTGATTTGATGAAGACAAAAATGAAGTCAAAGGCAACTTTGTGGCAGTCAAAGGTCACTTAGATAAAAGAGTAGAGGGATTAGTGTGTCTGCAGCTCTGCTTAGGTATAATCATTTTTATCTTTCTGCTGCATGAGGTTTCTTCACTTAAAAGATTTTGCAATAGCCTCTAAAAAATGTTTTAACGATTAAAAACAAAGCATTTTGACAAAAAGTTTTTTAATCAACTATTTTAACTGATAGTATATGATATTTATCAACTAAAATGTTCTTCACACTTCTATAACAGGTTTTTAACTGATATAACTTCGAAATAACCGATTTTTTTCATTAAAAGAAGTTTTGAAAACCTTCTGCTAGTATTTTAACTAATACAGTTTCGAAATAACCAATTAAAATCACTTAAAATGTTCAAAGAAGTGTTCTGGCAGTATTTTAATCGATATAACTTCGAAACAATCGATTAAAACCACTTGAAGTACTTGTTTGACCGATCAGAATGGGTTTATGACCGATCAGAACCAGATATGATCGATCAGAATTGTATTATGACCGATCAGAATTATTTTAATCGATTAAATTGCGTTTCAATCGATTAAAACAACTTAAGAGAATTTCTACACAGCGTTTTAATCGATTAAAACAGATTTTTATCAGTTAAAATCATTTAGAAAAGTGTATAAAAATGTTTTGCAAGTATTTTAATCGATTGAAAGACTAAACAATCGATTAAAACAAATTAGAAGATTTTTTACAAAGAGTTTTAATTGATATAAACGTTGTCGTATCAATTAAAACAAATATGGAGAATAATCTAGAACGTTTTAATAGATTAAAAGAAGTTTTAACAAATTAAAACAAGACTTTTAACAGATTAAAAGATTATTTTAACAGATTAAATAAACCAACAGTTTTGAAAATATTCTATAAAAATAGAGTTGCTTGAACTTTTTAAATATCATCTTTTACACATCTTTTAGCAATCAATCAAGCAATCAAAAGCACTACTTTCAAGAGAGAATCACGCTTGTTTTTGTGAAGTTCATCAAAATTCTTTCTTGAGGCAAAATTTCATTCTTTTGAAGAAGAAACACATCTTGCAGAACTGCATAAAACTGGTTTGAGCGTTCTTAGTTTCTTCTATTTGTTTCTTTACTTTCTTTTTCTATATTGTGGGTGCCTGGAATTGTGGGCACTGGTTTCTGTAGCTGGAATTTGGCTGCAGGGTAGGTCAAGAACTGGAATTTGGTTCTTGGTGAAAGGTTAGGTGCAGGAACTGGAATTGTGGTTCTTGTGGTAGATTGAGTGTAAGGTTGTAATCTGTAAAAGATTCAATCTAGTGGAACCCAGCTGGAATTTGGCTGGAGACTGGACATAACCCTGAGATTGGGTGAACCAGTATAAACCTTGGTGATATCTTTCTAAACCTTTCTCTTCTTTAAGACTGTGACTACATTTATTTTTGATTGCTTGCTGTGTAATTCAAGAATTGATAAGAATTCTTAATCTTTGAAATAGATAATCTGTTAATTGTGAAAATCTTTCAAAGATCAATTCACCCCCCCCCTCTTGATCTCATCCTACATTTCTAACACATATGTCTCACCTAAACATGTTGAATTCAAAAGAATTAGTAATTGGTCTGGCAAAAATCATGTTTGAAAAGGATAGAATATGTGATGCATGTCAAAAGGGTAAGCAAGTTCAAACTACCTTTAAATAAAAATTTTATGTTTCAACATGTAAACCATTAGAACTAATTCACATGGATTTGTTTGGACCTTCTAGAACTAGAAGCTTTGGTGAAAACTATTATGCATCAGTCTTAGTTGATGATATTTCTAGATTCACTTGGACCTTGTTCATACACTCTAAAAGTGATACTTTCAAAGTTTTTAGAAAGTTTTCTATTGTCATTCAAAATAAAAAAGATTTGAAAATCAAAACCTTAAGAAGTGATCATGGTGGTGAATTTCAAAATGAAAGGTTTGAAAATTTTTGTGAAGATTCTGGCATATCTCATAACTTTTCTGCACCTAGAACACCACAACAAAATGGTGTGGTGGAAAGAAAAAATAGGTCTCTAGAAGAGTTAGCTAGAACAATGCTAAATAAAATAATTCTACCAAAATACTTTTGGACAGATGCAGTAAATACTACATGTTATGTTCTAAATAGAACTTTGATTAGACCAATTTTGAAATTAACACCTTATGATCTTTTGAAAGGTAGGAAGCCAAATATATCTTATTTCAAAGTGTTTGGATGCAAATGTTTTGTTTTAAACAATGGTAAAAGTAAACTTGGAAAATTTGATTCTAAAGATTACTACAAAAACAGTGGAGCTAAAAGTAGGATACAACGCTATAATTCAGAAATCATTACCTCAAAAGTCCAAGGATCCTGGCAGTTTCACTATACCAGTCACAATTGGGACATTACAAGTAGGTAATGCATTACTTGATTTGGGTGCTAGTATAAATATAATGTCATTGTCTATGCTTAAAAGAATAGGAGACTTGGAAGTAAAGCCTACAAGAATGACACTGCAGCTAGTTGACAGATCTCTAAAATTTCCTTATGGTGTGGCGGAGGATGTTTTGGTCAGAGTTAATAAATTTATGTTTCCAGTTGATTTTTTTGTGATGGATATGGAGGAAGACACTGAAGTTCATCTTATACTGGGAAGACCTTTCATGAAGACAACAAAAGTCATTATTGATGTTGATGATGGCAAGTTAAAAGTTAGAGTAGAAGATGAGGAAGTTAATTTTAATGTGTTTGAAGCAATGAGGCATCCTACAGATAAACAACATTGTCTTAGGATGGATGTGGTAGATGATATCTTTCAAGCAGCAAGGAAGCAACTAACCAAAGCAAGCCCATTAGAAAAAGCTTTGATAGGTGTTAATGACGAATTTAATGAAGAGGATGAAGAAGAAATTGAGAAATATTTAAAACATCTCGATTCAGCACAAGAAGTTACTGCAAAAGAACAACAATCTGAGAAATTGCAACAAGAACATGAAATTAAGAGTCAGAAGCTGGAATTAAAGATATTACCTCCTCACTTAAAATATGTTTTTCTTGCAGATGGAGGCAACAAACCAGTGGTGATTAGCAATGCCTTAAAAAATTCTAAAGAAGAAAAATTGATCTCAGTTCTAAAAGAGAATGAGAAGGCCATAGGGTGGACATTATCTGATCTCAAAGGAATCAGTCCTTCTTATTGCATGCATAAGATTCACATGGAGAATGATTTCAAGCCTGTTGCACAACCTCAAAGACGTCTTAATCCAACTATGAAAGAGGTGGTAAAGAAAGAAGTACTGAAATTGCTTGATGTAGGTATGATCTATCTTATCTCTGACAGTGCTTGGGTTAGCCCAGTCCAAAATGAGGTATGATTGTAATTTATAATGATAAAAATGAATTAATACCTACTAGATTTGTCACAGGATGGAAAATGTGTATAGATTATAGAAAATTGAATCAGGCAACTAGAAAAGATCATTTTCCTTTACCTTTCATGGATCAAATGTTAGAAAGGTTAGCAGGACAAGCTTTTTATTGTTTTCTGGATGTTTATTCAGGTACAATTGATCTAGAAGATCAAGAAAAAACTGCTTTTACTTGTCCTTTTGGTGTGTTTGCTTACAGGAAAATGCCATTCGGATTGTGCAATGCCCCAACAACTTTTCAGAGATGCATGCTATCAATCTTCTCATATTTGGTGGAATAATGCATAGAAGTTTTCATGGATGATTTTTCAGTATTTGGTGCATCATTTGACCAATGCTTGAGAAATCTGAACATTGTACTGAAGCGGTTTGTTGATACCAATTTAGTTTTAAATTGGGAAAAATGTCATTTTATGGTAACTGAAGGTGTGGTGTTAGGCCATAAGACTTCTGCAAGAGGGATTGACGTTGATAAAGCAAAAATAGAGATTATTGAGAAGCTTCCACCCCCAACAAATGTGAAAGGCATAAAAAGTTTTTTAGGACATGCTGGATTCTATAGAAGATTTATAAAAGACTTCTCACAGATTGCAAAGCCACTCATCAACTTTCTCAATAAGGATATTTCTTTTAATTTTGATGCGAAATGTTTGCATGCTTTTGAATTGTTAAAACAAAAATTAATTTCAGCCCCTGTGATAATTGCACCTGATTGGAATTTAGATTTTGAATTAATGTGTGATGCAAGTGATTATGCTCTAGGAGCAGCATTAGGCCAAACAAAATCTAAGATTTTTCATGCTATACATTATGCTAACAAAATTCTCAATACAACCCAAATTAATTATGCAACTACGGAAAAAGAATTACTAGCTATAGTTTACGCATTGGAAAAATTTAGAGCAAACTTGATTGATTCATCTGTTACTGTATATACTGATCATGCAACAATCAAATATTTGTTAACCAAATTAGATTCTAAACCCAGGCTAATTGAATGGATTTTATTGTTACAGGAATTTGATTTGGTGATCAAGGACAAAAAGGGTTGTGAAAATTTGGTAGCTGATCATTTGTCCAGATTAGTGAATACTGAAGTGACTAATAACCAATTAGAAGTGCATGAGGAATTTCCAGATGAAAAACTGATGATGATACAAGAAAGACCTTGGTTTGCTGACATGACAAATTTCAAAGCTGCAAAAGTTGTCCCAGAAGAGTATACTTGGCACCAAAAGAAGAAATTATTTAAGGATGCCCATTATTTTGTATGGGATGATCCTTACCTTTTCAAGATAGGAAGTGATAACTTGCTGAGAAGATGTGTGACAGGAAAAGAAGCCAAAAGTATTCTCTGGCATTGCCACAGTTCTCCTTATGGTGGACATTTTAATGGAGTAAGGACTGCTGCAAAAGTGCTCAAATCTAGTTTTTTCTGTGCATAACTTTGCACAAGAATGTAGTGATTGCCAAAAGATAGGAGGAATATCAAGAAGACAGGAAATGTCCCTGAATATCATGTTGGAAGTAGAAATATTTGATTGTTGGAGAATTGATTTTGCAGGACCTTTTCCATCCTCATTCTCTAAAGAATACATCTTGGTAGCAGTAGATTATGTGTCAAAGTGGGTGGAAGTAGTGGCTACTGTAAAAGCTTATGCCAAAACTGTGATAAAAATTTTAAAGAAAAATATATTCTGTAGATTTGGAACTCCCAGAGTTCTAATCAGTGATGGAGGGTCACATTTCTACAATATTCAATTTTAGAAATGTGTAGAGCATTATGGAGTTAGACATAAAGTTGCATCACCTTATCATCCACAAACTAATGGGCAGACAAAAGTTTCAAACAGAGAAATTAAAAAAATATTAGAAAAGACTGTTTCATCTTTAAGAAAAGATTGGTCAATAAAGTTAGATGATGCGCTTTGGGCTTATAGGATTGCATATAAAGTTCTTACTGGGTTATCTCCTTTTCAACTTGTCTATGGTAAGTCATGTCATCTTAAAGTGGAAATGGAGCATAAAGCGTATTGGGCTTAAAAATTTTTAAATTCTAACCCAAAAGCTTCAGCAGAGCAAAGAGAAATTCAGATGCATGAATTAGAAGAAATGAGACTTAATGCATATGAATCATCCAAGTTATACAAGGAGAAAGTTAAGGCATATCATGATAAGAAAATTCTGAAAAGAGATTTTCATCCAGGCCAGTCTGTATTACTGTTTAATTCAAGATTAAGACTTTTTCTTGGGAAACTAAAATCCAAATGGTCAGGTCCATTCGTGGTAAGATCCGTTAGGCCTTATGGTGCTGTGGAATTAGAAGATTCAGCAACAGGAAGAATATGGACAGTCAATGGGCAAAGAATTCAGGCATATATGGGAGGTGCAGTGGATAAGCTTCACTTCATCACTTACTTAGATGAACCATAAGATAAACAGGCGTCGAGCTGAAGACGTTAAACAAGCGCTCCTTGGAGGCAACCCAGTGTTTTGCAATTATTTTCTTTTATTTTGAAAATTTTAAATTTTTATTACATTATCATTTGAGTATGAACAAAGTTGAACAATGTTGAACTGATTTGTGTGAAAACTTTTGGGTTGGTAAATTAGCATTGAATAAATTTGAGCATCATGTTTTCAGTTAAAATCCAAAGAGATTCGCTCAAGCGACAAAATTTTCGCTTGAGCGAATGTGCGTTGTTTCTCTCTATTTTTCTTCACTCAAACGGAAAATTTTTTTTGTACACACATTCGCTCAAGCGACACAGGATTCACTCAAGTGAATGTACGTTATTTCTCTTTGTTTTTGGTCGCTCAAGCGAATAATAGGCATACTGATTTTCACTTGAGCAAAAGTACCTAAATTGTGTTTTTAAAAACGCGAGCTAGGGTCACTTTTTTCACTTTTCAACATCTCTATTTCGAACCCAAGCTCTCTCCACTCACTCTGCATCAAATTTTCAACTATGTGCACCTAAATTCGAACTTCAAAACACTTTTCCAACTACTTTGAGTAGATTTACTAAGTTTGTACCGATTCAAATCCAAGAATTCCAAGTTTTATGCACTATTCATACCAACTTTCTGCATTTGTGCGATTTTTCCTATATTCTGCAATCAAGGTATGTTTTTAACTCTTTTATTGGTGAATTGTCTAATTGTGGAGTAATTTATTTCGACTATGGATGGATGAATTGAATTAAATGCATATTTAGGATTTGCAAATTTTGTTGCATACCAGGTGCTTGTTAAAATGCCTTAAAAAGGAATGAATTGAGTTTTAGAGGATAATAAGTTTGCATATACACATGATTGAATTAGTCATGTTAGGGGAAAGGAATACATATCAAGAAAATAGAGTTTAAGGATTCTATAATAAGATGCATATCAGGTGTTTGATAAAATGCTTATATATTACTTATGGTATGTTTTGCTAATTTTGATTGTTATGATGTTATAGATGTGTCCAAGAAGACATTCACAAGGTGCTTCATCATCCAGGGCTGCTGGAAAAAGGCCAAGGACTTGTTAGACAAATGACATCTAGAGAGGGGTGAATAGATGCACAAATTAAAATAAATGTCGAATTAAAAATTTATTTGTGAGTTAATAATTTGTTAAAGCGGAAGCAATAATATAATCAGGAAAAGAGAAAGAGATAAGGGAAAGAGAAGAGCACACAAAGATTTATACTAGTTCGGGTATAACCAACCCTACATCCAGTTCCCAGTCAACTCTTAACACAAGAGTGACTCCCCATTCACTATCTTTCAAATTCATTTTACAAATTACAATCAACTCAGCAGAAGAACCAGTAAAAAGTAAACTAATTAAAAAGACAATCACCTCCTTAGAAACCCACTAAGGATGAACACCTCCCTAGAATCCCACTAGGGATGAACACCTCCTCTGAACAAATCAAAGGATGAAAACACCTCCTTAGAATCCCACTAAGGATGAACACCTCCCTAGAATCATACTAGGGATGAAGGTAATAAAAATAAGAACAGACACACCTGGGTAATGGAGACAACAAATTGTAGAAGCCTGTAAAATGCCAATCTCCAAGAACAAGTGTGATTAACAATGAAAGCACAGAAGGCAGTTGAGAAGAGGGTTTTCTCAAAAGGTGTAAAATATCTCTGTTGCCTTTCTCAAAATTCTTTTCTCAAAACTGATTGAATGTAAATTGTATTTTCGAATTCTGTAATTGTGTGTTTTTGATTTTTCATCAAAACTTAATTAAATAGAAAAATAGCATCAAAAAATGGCCGTTGGACATTAATAATATCATAGAGAAAATCAAGATGTATTAAAAAACATTTATTCTTTAAAATGGATATATTTTTCAAATTTGAATTTCCATAATTGATTATATTACCAGTATAATTAATTATGATAGAGAAAATCATTTTTCCATTTCTGGTGCATCATAATTAATTATGACAGTGAAAAATATCATGTTATGAATTTTATCACACTTGTGCTTTGGAGGCTTATGCATAATATTATTTCATCAACTCGTACCTCCATATCCAGTATTCTAAGACTCTATCTAGTCTTCAGGAATCATCTTGGGCTTGCTTGAATCATCATCTTTATCACCTACGTCATAAATTCAGCTTGTCCTTAAATTCATCTTGAATGGTGTTGACTTGAATGTAGTTGACTTGAATCATCATCAAAATCATCTCTTGGGAATGCATGAACATTTCCATCAATCTCCCCCTCATTGCTTTCAGGACTGAGTCTGCAGGCATTCAAATAGATAGAAGAAGATTCAAGGATGCTGAGAGGCAAACGAGATTTGAGAAAATCCGGAACTGGAACTTTATCCCAGAAAGAAGAGTATAATTGAATGAAGGCAAGTACCCAGAATTCAACAATGAATTAACCTGCTAGAACTGGAGGCAATTGATGCTCCCAATGCCAAAGTATGATCCTGAGATTGTAAAGGAGTTTTACGCCAACGCCTACCTAGTTGAAGGTGAGCCATTCTGGGCACATTCCAAAGTGAGAGGTCGGTGGGTTCCATATGATAGAAATTGTTAAGTGGTAAAAAGTTGATATAATTATGCCTTGAATTGTTATGAAACCACTTAACTTATGTTATTTCTAATATATTTTTCTTCCAATATAGGATGAATTCAAGAATACATTGATACAAGAGTAAGGAGCATAATTGTCAGCATAATTGGAGTAAAACTGGAAGAAGGAAGACAATTTTCAGCATGGAAGTCGCTCGAGCAGGATGGACTCTCGCTTGAGCGAATATCAGTTATTCTTCTCTAGAAGTCAATCGCTCAAACGCAAGAAAATTCGCTTGAGCGAATGTTAGTTATTCTTCTCTGGAGTTCACTCGCTCAAGCGAGTGTTTTGTCGCTTGAGCGAAAATAGGCAACTTTCACTTGAGCGAAAGTTGTCGATTGAGCGAAAGACGTGAAGCCCAAAAGCCCAATTTTTCCTATAAAAAGAGAAGATGTGTTTTGAGAAAAGCAAGCGGTTTTGGGGAGAAGAGGTGCGACTACTGCTAGGGTTTCGTCCAATCTCTATCAATTCTTCACTTCTTCCACATTTGGAGCATTGTAATGGCCAACATGAGTGACTAACTTCATTCTTTTAGGATTTGGTGAACTTCCTTTGAACTCTTTTGTATCATGGTGATATTTTGAGATATTAATCTATGTTTTAATGTTGTTATTCTTATCCTTTGTGCTTTGGAATGATTTATTCTTCATGTTTGGGGTATGATTGGAAAATATATCTTGAACCCTAGATCACGGTAAGAATATTTGTTATGTTAATTACCAGGAATGGAATAAATGTATCAATTTCTTAACACCCTAAAACTAATGCTAAAAAATATCTTCATTGTGTGAGGAATCAACATTTATTAGGTTTTCTTATAAATTTCATGTGTGAGGAATCAACATGGATGATTTGAGTAAGTGACATCAACATTGTTAGGTTAATTGACGTTCTTAAGTGACATAGTCATTACAAAAGAGGGATAAGGAAGGAAGTCAATCCTAAGTGCCTTTAATTGATCTTTTCTCAACAATTTACAGTTCTTTGTCATTTAATTTCAATTCAACTATTTATGCAAAACCCAATTTGTTTTAATCCACTTAGTAAGCATATAATTGGGAATTTCCATTGAAACCGTTCCTCGTGAGATCGAATTTTATTTAATCGAAATACTATACTGTGATTTATAATTTTGGTACGCTTGCCAATAATTCAACAAGTATTTCTAGCGCCGTTGTCGGGGAACGGTGTTCTTTGAGAATTCTTTGTTTCTCTTATTAAGTATTTTATTTTTATTTTATTTTTCAGTTTTATTTTGCTTAATTATTGGCTTGTGCTAATCTTTGCTTGAGTTATTGTTTTGATTTATGCATTTAAGAGGACAAGTATCTTCAGAGCAGTTAGAATATAATTCGAAGATTGAAAAAATCGCTCGGAGGAACCAGGGTAGAAGAAGAAGGGAAACTCAAGAACAAGCCACAGGAGAATCTGTTAACTCTTCTTCCACACTCAATATTCCAGACCCAATTATAGAAGATATGGCAGAAGACGGAGCAAATCTAAATCCAAATCAAAATCCAGATTCAAATCCACCTAGAAGAACTCTCAGAAACTATGTTATGCAGCAAGGTCCAAGATATTTTTCCAGCATTGTCGTACTGGACGACCAAACATTGCAGATGAATCCAGCTTTCTTAAGCTTGATTAGTGCTCATCAATTCACCAGATTGGATCATGAAGACCCTTACATTCATTTGTCTACTTTTTATGAGTTGATTGGTATCATGGGATTTAGAGCAGCAAATCTTGAATCTGCATATTTGAGATTATTTCCTTTTTCTTTGGCAGGTAGGGCAAAGGAGTGGCTGAAGGCACATCCTAATCAGAGTTTGACTAATTGGAGTAATGTAGAAGAGAAGTTTTTGAACAGATTTTTTCCACCATCCCGCTACATCAAAGCAAAATTCGACATCACTTCTTTCAGACAAGGAGCAGATGAATCTTTTTATGAAGCATGGGAGAAATTTAAATCACTATTGAGAAGATGCCCAAATCATGGATTTGAAGACATTGCTCAGTTGAATATTTTCTATACTGGCCTACGACCTGATACAAAGATGCTTTTAGATGCTGCAGCAGGAGGATCCATGCTAGATGCAGAAATCGAACATGCTACAAGACTTATTGATGCACTAGCCTTTACAGATCAACATGCCCAACATGATAGACATCTAGCTCAAAAGAAAGGAATGCTGGAGCTTAGCACTTCATATGCTACCTTAGCCCAGAATAAACTTATAACCCAACAAATTGAAGCATTGAACCAGAAAATAGAAAAATTACCTCAACAAATGCATATAGTACAATCCATTCCTAATGAACAGATGAGTTGTGACGTGTGTGGAGGTGATCATGCAAATGAACTATGCTCTTATCAAGGCAACATTCAAAAAGAAGAAGTTAATTATATGGGTGGTCAAGGTAGTAGTCAAGGCAGACAAGGTAATTTTCCTAATCCCAACAATTATCAGAATAATTTTTCACAAGGATGGAGAGGGAATCAGAATCAGAATTTTGGGTTGAAACAAGGTGTTAGCTCATCTACTAGACAACCTACATTTCAACAACAGTCATATCAACAACCTCCATATCAACAGCAGCAACAACATTATCCTTCAATGCCTGACAGAATGAGTAAATTGGATGATACGTTAGAAAAATTCATGCAAAGTACTATGGCGAATAAGAAAAATACTGAGGCTTCATTCAGAAATTTAGATACCCAAATGGGCCAACTGGCTAAACAATTATCTGAACAGCAAGGAGGACAGTTTTCAGCTAACACACAAACCAACCCCAGGGAGCAATGCAATTCAATAACTACAAGAAGTGGAAAAGTTGTAGGTAAGGGGATTGGTGACAATATAGTTGTTGAAGAAGAAGTTCTAGTAAAAGAAGATGAATAGCAAGAAGAGGAGAGTAAGAAAGAAATATATATTCCTAATAAGAAGAACGAAGAGGGAAAGAAAAAACAAAAGATAGAAAAAGGAGGGAGTCAAAAACCATTTGTAGAGAAGTTACCATATCCCAAGGTTCCCTCACAGATAGACAAAGAAAGATAATTCACCAGATTTATGGATATTTTCAAAAGACTACAGATTAATATATCCTTTGTGGAAGCTATGGAGCAAATGCCAACATATGCCAAATTCATGAAAGAGCTCTTAACTAAGAAAAGAAGATTTACTGATGAAACAGTGGAGTTGGAGGCAGGGTGTAGTGCTATATTCTAGAAATCATTGCCTCAAAAGTCCAAGGACCCTGGAAGCTTCACTATACCAGTCACAATTGGTACATTACCAGTGAAAAAAGCATTACTTGATTTAGGGGCTAGCATAAATCTCATGCCATTATCTATGCTCAAAAGAATAGGAGACTTAGATGTTAGACCAACTAGAATGACTCTGCAACTAGCTGATAAATCAATAAAGATTCCTTATGGAGTAGCAGAAGATGTTTTAGTTAGAGTGGATAAATTAATATTTCCTATTGATTTTGTGATTATGGACATGGAGGAAAATGAGGAAGTCCCATTGATCCTGGGAAGGCCATTTATGAAGACTGCCAAAGTAATTATAGATGTTGACATGGGAAAGTTGAAAATTAGAAGTGGAGACGATGAAGTTAATTTTAATCTGTTTGAAGTTGTACAACAATCGGAAGACAAGAAATATTGCCTCATAATAGATACTTTGGAGGAATTACCCATCTCAACTGAAAAACAAGATTACAAGCCTGTTGCACAACCCCAAAGACATATCAATCTGACTATGAAGGAAGTTGTTCAAAGAGAGGTATTGAAACCTCCTGAAGCAGGTATGATTTATCCAATCTCTGACAGTCGTAAGGTTATTCGCAATGAAAAGAATAAATTCATTCCCACAAGGACAGTCAAGGGATGGAGAGTGCGTATAGATCACCTTGATCACTCACCTGCATGAGCCCTAAAGTAAATAGGCATCAAGCTGAAGATGTTAAACAAGCGCTCCTGCGAGGAAACCCAATGTTTTGAATTTGTTTTTTTTTTCTTTTTGGAGTTTAAGTTTTTTGTGCATTTTCTTCCTTAGGTTCTTCCTTTGCAAGATTGCTCCAGGTACATAGTGAACTTCTCCTCAAGACTTTGAAGTCTTACTTCAATGGCGTAGGGACAGTCCAACTTTTCCAGGAGGGGGTGAGAAAGTCTGCAGCTGAGGTGGAGGCACAAGAAGAAGAAGGAGAATCAACAAGTGAAGAAGAATAAAAGGGAGGCAACAATTTAATTTAACTTTAAGTTTTTTTTTTTGGTGTGTTAAGTTATTTGTTTTTTTAATTTGATGTTTTTAAGTTTTTTATTATTATTTTAATTTTTTTTGTTTTGAATATTTGAATTGACACTTAATGTGGTGAATGTTTTAAATTGATGTGATTAAATTGATCTCCCATACAATTTAGATTAGAGTCAATTATGAAATTATTGTTATTGTCTAATTCAAATCTGGAACTTGAAGAAAACCATTTTGATTGTTTCCAATAATAAGTGATTTTGGAATATTGAGTATGATAGTGAAAAAGAAATTGACGGGGAGAAGTAGGAATTAACTGAATCGGAGAAGCTAGCCAAAAACCCAAGTGAGAAGTGAACCAAAAATAGATAAATTGAGTATCAACACTTTGTGATGATAACTGATATTGATTGGTTCTTTAATGTGATTGTGTGTTAGTAAGACTTGAAAATGATAAAGGCATTTTTTTTCTTTATAGTAGATATAACCCAGAGCCAAATAGCCAACCCTGCATTAATTATAGGACATCCATTTGAACCCCTTCCGAGTCAAAAATAATATTGTTTCTTAAACAGAACCCTGAGCCTAAAAACTATTTATCTACCTTCCTATATTTGAGAAAGAAAATGAGTATGAATGTTATTATTTTTCCTATTATTGGGTATTGCTATTGTTATCCTACGGGTATTATTGGGGTGTTATTATGAAAAAAACAATTGTAAAGAAAAAGGAAAATCAAAGCATAAATATTGTGGCAAAGCCAGAAAGGATAAATGAAAAAAAAGAAAAAAAAGAAGAAGTTCAAAGTGGAGGGAATGATAACTAGTGAGATTGTTAATTCACTATCTTTATGTTGGAAAAAAAGTATGAAGTTTGAGACCCGACTTGAGGAAATTTTAAACAAGAATCATTCATATGATTTGAATTTCTCAAATATTTTTGTATATCCCAGAAAAACCAATGATTTCTTTCTCAGCCCAGCCCCATTGCAAGCCTCAAAACACCTTTGGATTTAAGTCTTACTTAACAAATGTTGATTGATTGAAGATGATTATCAATATTGAATTGTCTAAATGAAGTGATTGAATGAGATAAATTAATATAATTATGCCTTGAATTGTTATGAAACCACTTAACTTATGTTATTTTTATTTTTCTCCCAATATAGGATGAATTCGAGAATACCTTGTGTAGACCCCAAATCTTGTTCGATCTCATAATAAAGACCAGAAGACCTCCTATTCGAAGATGGATGAAGCCTAAGAAGCCACTAGGAGAGACTATTAGGCCCCATACTAGGATAGGAAGGATTTTCTGCATGAAAATAAGGATTTTCGCCTTTTAGGGTCGAGACCGCCGTCTCGCCACTTCTACAAGTCGAGACCGTCTCGTCTCGCCACTTGCGAATGGCGAGACCCCCCTCCCGGTTGGCGAGACGGCCTTTTCGCCATTTTGGTAAGGCGAGATGGCCGTCCCGAATGGCGAGACGGTCGTCTCGACCTGACAGACGCGAATCCCTATGAATAACCGCGCCTTCACCCTCATTTCACACAGTTCTTCCACTTTCTCTCTTGCAACTTCTTCAAATTCTCTTCTTAGAACCCCTCCGAAGCATTTTTGAAGTTTCTGAGAGTTTCTTTAGAATTTTTATAGCGTTTCCGAGAGATTTCTAGTATTGTAAAGAGGGAAGGGCTGCCAAAACGCACCCCAATTTTCAAGAGTATTAATATAAAGCTTGCCTCAGAGGTTTCTACATTCTCCCTCTCTCTCTTACTATTTTTATTTCTATGATTAAATTGCATGATAGACATTAGGGCCATGTAGTCGTTATTTTAATTCCGTTAATAAAAGGGTAAAAGCGTCTTTTCAAAAAGTTTATTTATAAAATAGCTGGCCTATCATAGGGAGCCCGAAAGGGGCGTCGTAAGGGAACTAACACTTCCCTTACACATAAGTAACTCCCTTACCCAACTCTGGTTTTAACGACCAAAGTTGGTTTTTTCGAAAACCAACGCCTTTTTACTCCTTTTTCGATGTTTCCGGTAAAAACATCGATGGTGACTCCATAAGAACCCTTCAAAATTAGTTCTTGGGTTAGCCCGGTTATCGGAAATTCAAGAACGCCTTTTTCGAAAACCTCGCCTCTAGGTTCAGCCCGGTTATCGGACAACCTAAAGGCGTTGTAACCACACCCATAAAAATGGGAAAATTGGATAGTCGGAACCATCGCGTTGTTTCGACCGCCTCGTTTTGACGGCGGCGACAGATGATGACTCCACTAGGGAAGCCTAGAGAGTTGATCACATTTAGTGATGGGCCAGCTTAAATAAATAAACCAAGAAATTACGCTTTTACCCTACCTTATATTATAACATGTTTTAATGCTTGGCTTTAATTACTATTGTTTGTTTATTTTACGCAATTGTTTGAAATACAAATTGTACACCAACCCTTGCACACAACAGTTCCCTCTATACCCGGGGGCAAGTGAGAAATCCATAGGGAGTGGGTGGCAGGTACGGTTCGCTGTAGTGATGGCCTTGTGCCCACCAGTGTGATCGGAAACCACCACTCAAGGTGATAACCTTCCTCTTTTGGCACAAAGACTGACTATGGCCTTAGTACTAAGCATGGTTGGAAGGCTGGAGAGTGGGGACCCTATAATGGGGGCACCTTGGGGGCCTTAGCCTTGGTGAGAACAGTTAGAACCTACCTTTGCCAATGCACTTTTCTGCAGGAAAACCCTACCTCGTGATTAAAACGAATTCTCGCCTATTCGCGGATGACCGAATTGTGTGCGCATTTGTTTGTTGCATTTGTGTGTTGCATAGCATAAACCAAACAACAGAAAAATCACAAAAAACATTTTTTTGCAATAAACACCCTTATCTCAGACAGTCTGCCTTTTAGCTAGCTTGGTTTCAGGTTCTTTGTAAGCTAAGTAGCCACACAGTTCAACAGAAGAGATAAGGGATGCTAAATATTATTCTTTCGCATAAAACCATTTTTTTTATCTCGGACAGTCTGCCTTTTAGCTAGCCTGGTTTCAGGTTCTTTGTAAGCTAAGTAGTCACGCAGTCCGACAGAAGAGATAAAAGGCTATAAAATAAAATAATTAAAATCAAATAAAAATCCAATTCAAAACAATAAATGGAATCTTGTTCATAAACGTTATACTCATAAACCATTCATATAGGTAGTTTATTTTCAAAAAAATACGCAAATACCATACATCATGTAGAAATAAAACATGATAAATAGCAAAATAAACACTCACATGCATACCTACAATAAGCATCATATTCATAAAGCATGCATTTTGGTTTTAGAAAATGGAGGGGACTAGTAGACAGTTGAAGAAAGTGGACATTCCTCGGTACCATACTGAGAATTTGGAACGACTTTGCGCAATAATGCACCAGAGATCCGCTCTGACTTTGAAAAATCCTATGGACAGATTCTCGACCTACTGAAGATCTGTGTCGATCAAGTTTTCATCAGGGTACTAGTTCTTTTCTGGAACTCCAGTCTGCGCTGTTTCGAATTTCCACAGTTCGACATGGTGCCCACCTTGGAGGAGTATGAGATTATGCTGAAATGGCCCAAATCAGTTGGGGTCCATATCCGCCATGGGGCATATACTCCTGTAGCACAAGTCACTGCCATCATCCGACTACCATTCCGGTAGACTACCCTGATAGGAAAAGGGAGCATCCAGGGTTGGAAAGTTTCAATGTTAGAAGACCATCTGTCCGATTTGGCTGAAAGGGCAGAATGGGTCGCTTTTAACAAAACCCTGACCTTAATCATATTTGGAACAATCTTGTTTCCTTTCCACATCGACACAGTGGATCAAGCCGTCATGGACGCCTTCTTCGCTTGGGACGTGAACTCGAAGAGTCCCTTGCCTGCAATTCTTGCCAACACCTTGCTCTCGGTGGATTTTTGCCGCCAGAAGCAAGGAAAAACACTTCGTTGTTGCTCTTCACTACTCTTTGTGTGGGGCATCACGCATTTTTATGCCTCTAATCACATGGGGATGTTCCCCGACCCTCTGAGGAGCTTCTCCAAAATCTCTCTCCAACGACGCTTAACTTCAAAATGGAAGGACGAGTTGGAACAATGGGACGCCAACCGTTTATCCTGGGTCTGCCCTTGGTTCCGACCCAGTCCAGTCCTCATCAGATGTGGGGATTATCCGAACATACCCTTGATAGGACTCAGGGGTTGCATAGCCTATTCACCTAGAGTAGCTATGAGACAACTCATGAGGACTCAAACTACAATTTCTCGAGGGGAACTCAGAGGACTGTGTTTCTTCGGAGACCCATGCACAGTCGCTAACTCACTAGCTGTGAGAAGAGCATGGGAGAAACCAGTCTTTATGGGAGATAGAGAGCTAGGAAAAGCTCGAGTGGCTTTCTCCAGTGACTATGAGGTGTGGAGGAAAAGAAGAGGGATGTCTCAACCATCCACCTCACTCATTACATCTGCCAATAGTGAAGAGCTACAAGCTCAAGTCGATGCCTTGAACCAGAGGATAGAAATCATGGGAGCCCAGATGAGGGCCCTTGAGGAAAGAGAGCAAGAATCTATCCTCACCATAGATGGTCTGCAGAGGCAATGCAAGAAAAAGGATCATGAAATAGAGCACCTCAAGGATCAGTGTGCTGACACTAATGAGCAAGCTATCCGAGCATCCAAAGCTGCTAGAACCAGCTCAGATAGCCAACTTCAAGAAATAACTGCCAAATCAACACACATTGAGGCCAAATCAGTAAAACAGGCTCAAACGATCAAGGACTTGATGGAAGACCTCACCAGGACTCGGTCAGAAATACGCCAAGAGTGAGAGGCCAATCGGAGACTCAACAAAAGTCTCGCTGAGCTACGCTACAAAGAAAGAGACGGGCTAGCTCAATACGGCCAAGTACTACAAGAAAAGGACCGAGCCCTTGCAAAACTCGATGAACTACAAGCCTTGGTCGTCCATCAAAAGGCGAAGATCAAAGAGGCTCAAAAGTACAGTGAAGATATGAGTCAGGCGGTCCAGAAGCAAAGCGAAGCACTTGCTCGTCACGTCCGGGAAGCCGAAAGGGAATTACATAAAGATCAAGACCCGCCTGTGGGTTTCTTTCGGCTTTTCCATTTCTGTCAAAAGATGTTTCGTAGTATGGAATAAGGGAATGTACACCTTCTGCGGATAAATGAAATTCTCCGTTATTCAACAATTGTCTACTTGCATACATATCATTCATTTTCATATTTAATTTCCCCTCCTTCACTCTTAATAAATAAGATAATAAAAAGGAAGGATTAACTGACACGTCTTCCAAATAAGAAGAATGGAGAGAAAGTCACTCCTAATCAAGCTTTCCACAACGGTTGACTCAAGAGGACAATAAGCCTCGACCGTTGGTCCTCAAAAATAAAGAAGAGGGGGCAAGGACACCAGTGTGACTATTTATGCCACGTCCTTTCCCCTACAAGTCAAATAAAGTTGTACCATGGAGATATGAAGAATCTTCACCAATAAAGGAGGATATCTCTAATGTAGCTGGCATTGGGGGCATGACTAGAAGTGGAAGAGTCTACTCCCCCAGGGACTCACAAGAAGATGTCCCCAAGAATAAAGGAAAAAATAAAAAGACTGAAGAAAAAGAAAATAAAGAATCCAAGGAGGAGACAGAGGAATTACTCCAGTTTATAAGGCAAAGCGAGTATTCCATCATTGACCAGCTCAATCATACACCTGCGAAGATAACCTTGTTATCTCTAATGATGAGCTCAGAACCGCACAGAAATGCCCTGATGAAGGTCTTGAGCGAAGTGCATGTACCTCACACCATGAAGGTCTTGATCGTTGGTCACAATATGGCAAACGATCACCTCACCTTCACAAAGGAAGAACTCCCCCTCGAGGGATCAAACCACAACAAGCCCTTGCACATTTCCATCAAGTGCAAGGAATACCACCAAAGTTCTTGTGGATAACGGGTCATCCTTGAACGTGATGCCCAAGTGCACACTCGACAAGTTGATTATCCAAGGAACCCGTCTGCGCCCAAGCAACACCATCGTTCGAGCCTTTGATGAATCAAAACGAGAAGTAGTGGGGGAAGTTAATTTGCCAATTCAAGTTGGACCCACTATCTTCAACGTCGATTTCCATATAATGGATATTACTCCAGCATACAGTTGTCTCCTCGGCAGGCCTTGGATTCATGACGCTAAGGCAGTACCTTCAACGCTCCACCAGAAAGTCAAGTTCATAGTGGATAACAAACTGGTCACGGTCCAAGCAGAAGATGATATCCTGATCAGTGGACCGTCCACTCAACCTTATGTGGATGCGGCTGAAGAGGCCCTTGAAACATCTTTTCAAGCGCTCTAAATTGCCAACGTAGAGAGACTTCCCAAAAACACAAAGGTAGCCCGCATGATGATGAAGCATGGTTACCATCCTGGCCAAGGACTGGGGGCAGATTCCCAAGGCATGAGGGAACCCCTAGAATTCAAAGATAATCCTTTCAAGTGTGGCCTAGGATATGACCCTACTAAGGGCCGAGCAAAAGGAAGAAAAGGGAAGTCTCCCCTCCGCACACTCAAGAAAATATTTCAAAGCGGAGGGATGCAAGCGTCAAGAGCTACCCTAGTCATTAGGAGATCTTTTTCTTCACTTAAGGGAGGTAAACCCCATGATTGTTAGACATTATCCCCCGGGGCTAGCCCGACCCCCGGACATTTTAGGGCACATATTCCCTTATTAATTAATAAAGAATACATTTCTTACTATTTGCTTCTCTTCTTGCTACTTCATGACTAGACCTCACAATAACCTTCTCTAAGTAAACAAAAAGAAGAATAAAAAGCGCATCCAAATAAACAGAACTTGTCGTTGCCATTACAATCAAGCTAGTTGATTAGAAGCACAAAATAAGGCTTTACCTCACCATAAAGAAAGTCATGCTTCGCCAATATTGTGAAAAAGAAAATAAATACAAAAAAGAAAAAGCCCATAGAAGCCAAAGGCCAAAAAAGAAAGGGCAAAATACCCGGTAGGAAACCCACTAAGGGGGCTACGCAAAAGATAGGGTCAACCCGGTAGGATACCCGAACAAAAATAAAAGGTAGCCTAGGCAAAAGTTAGGGTTACAAAATAAGGTCTGCTAGGATTCCCTAAACAAATACAAAAAGAAGGAACCTAGACAAAAGTTAGGGCCAAAACACAATATCCTAGTTCGAAAACCCAAAGGGCGATCTAGGGAAATCAACTAGCCATAAAAAGCAATGGAAATAAGCTAAGGCGCAAGTACAAAAAAAGAAGGGAAACGTTTGCTTAGACAGAAGCTTAAACACCCAGGCCTAACCTTAGCCAACCATTCTTACAAAAACTTTTTTTTTAATCAAAATTAACCTTCTAAAACACAAGCCATTGAATTTGCCCTCTTACTTCTTTTCTCTTGACCCTCACAACAATATTCTAACAATTAATTTGGGAATATGGAGGCGTATAGTCAACAAGAGGATTGAAACCCCCAAAGTGAAGAAAAAAGGGACACTACCATGTCAAAGTGTGCTCTACAAAAAAAAAGCAAAGAAAAAAGAAAGAAAGAAAAATAAAAGTTATTCTTCGGTCACAAGAAGTCTGGAATGGTACAACCAAGTTCAGGAACGTAGATCAAAGGATACTTGCCCCTACAAGACACGTCAGTTAATTCCTTCTGAAAAACTAAATGAAATAGGCATTATAGGACATCAAACATGAAAACATTGCATGCATAAAATGTTCTTGAACCAGGTCCTATTTTCTTAAAAAAAAAAAAAAAATTCTCAGAATCGAGACAGTCGTCTCGCATGTCCATATCGCCATCTCGATCTTCAGTAAAACGAGACCGTCGTCTCGACCATCGAGATGACCGTCTCGACTTGACAAAAAATGACACCTCCTTCTCGCTTGGCGAGATGGCCATCTCGCTTAAGGCCAAAGTCGAGACCGTCGTCTCGAGGTTCCAGATGGCCGTCCCGGATTGCACGAAATCGAGACCGCCGTCTCGACTTTCGAGACGGCGGTCCCGAATCTGAAAAAATTTCTATAAATAAAGGGGGGCCTAGGGGGGTCTCCACACCTCCCCTTGCACTCCCATTCGCCATTCTCTCACTCTCAAGCACCCTACTGTCAAAATGCACCGTGGAGATCAGTCTAGGAAGAGAAGGGGCTTCGCCGGCCCTAGCAGCTCCTCAGCTCCCGCTCCGCAGGACCCTACACAGCTTTCACCGCTGCATCAGGCTCGCCTAGAGCACATCCGGGGGTATACGTGGCACCCCATGCTAAGACTGGATTTCGGCATTCTCGCCGAATTCGGGTGGGAAGATGATGTACGCGCCCACATTGACAGCATAGGGTGGCGCTTCCTCCTTCAGCCTCCACCTAGCCACATCTACCCCCAGGCAGTGCTAGAGTTCCTCGCCTCCATCTCCTACGCCGAGACTCTCGCCATGGTACCAGGTCTGTCACCGACAAAAATGGTGACGTACTTCATGGGTGGGATGTACCAGACCACCACCCTGGACGAGTTCAACGTGTCCATTGGATTCGTCCAGCCCGAGGACGTCCTCACTCGGGATTACCAGGCGGCCATCTGTGCACGCCCCACCAACCTCACCGCCGGCGAGATGTGGCAAGAGCTCACCGGGGCACACACTTTGCCCACACTGATGAAGGGCTTCGCACTTCCCCCAGCCCTCCGCATCTGCCACAAGCTGCTGTCTGGGACCGTCCACGGGCGGAAAGAGAGTCAGGGAAAGGTAACCCTTCCGGACCTCTTTGTCCTTTACTGCAGCCAGAGGCGTCGATGCAACCCTGGCTATTTCTTCCTGAAGGCCCTCAAGGACTTCGGGAGCTGGCCCGTGGGAGCAGTGAGGGTGCAGTGGCAGGGAGGAACTGGCCTCCAGCCTCCGACCCGAGACTATCAATGGGTCAGTCCTAGTTAGCATGGGGATGCTGCTACGCTAAGGGACCCGGCTGATCCTCCACCCCTCACTGGATGTATCTTTGGATCTCCGGGATCTCGTAGCAATGTACGATCTCCCGACACCTTCCGAGTTCCAACAACAGCAGCAAAAACAACAGCAGCAGTACACGAATGATTTTGCTGGCATAAACCGCAACATCTACGATCTGCGCCAGCAATTCGACCAGATGTCTATGAGACAAGAGCAAATGTCTCTAAGACAGGATGTCTTCGACACGAGATTGGAGACTTTAAACCAATATCAAGAGGGAATAAGGCAGGACTGGGCGGCTTTCCGGCAGGAGTACCACGACGAAGCCCGGAAACAAGCAGAATTCCGAAGGCATATGTACCGGTAGTTCCCCTCTTATGGATCGTCTCCAGACTCGAGTCCTCCGTCTTAGAGATAGGGCTTAGAAAATAAAACTGTTGTAATAAACTTTTATCATAAATAAAAATTTAATTTCATGCATTTTGCTCTCCCTTTCAGAAAGAGTCAGCGTAACAAAAAGAAACTAAGAGTAAGAAGACGTACGCTAAAAAAAAAGCCAAAATCCAAAATCGCGAGAAAAAAGAGATAAAACAACGAAAAAAGGCAGGATTAAAACAAGTTAATCACCTTAACCAACAATTTTTCGACGATAAAGCAAGGGTCGAACAACAATAAACAACAAGACTACCCGACAACCAGCAAAGTCGGATGACCACCACCAAAAGATCAGAATCAAAGAATCCCCAGCAACCAACGAGTTGGATGAACACCAACAAAATCCCTGGCACAAACCGGACGACCACTCCCAGAAAAAGACAAACAAAGACAAGAAAACACATATCCACGCTTGACGCATGAGCCACCCGAGCAATAAGCCGCCACCACCACCAGTCCTACACAATGGACTGTACCAGCCTGATAGGGGGTTCATACCTATCAACCTGCGCGCGCAGTGCGCCTGATCTGCGCTCAAGTCGGATCAGTAAGTCACAACCACCAGCCTAATGGGGGGTTCATACTCATCCAGTCTGACGCACAGTGGACTGCAACTACCAGCCTGATGGGGGGTTTATACTCATCCAGCCCTACGCACAGTAGGTTGTAACTACCAGCCTGATGGGGGGTTTATACCCATCAACTGAAGGATTGGCTACCGTCAGAAGGAGTATCCTGAGGTTCTACCATGTGCCAACCAAAGGGATCGACTAGCGTCAGAAGGAGTATCCTGGAGGTGCACAACACACTTTTCCCCAGAAGATCAACCGCCGCAAGACGGGACGTCAGAAGGGTAACCGGGCAAGAGGGTCAACTCCTTTACCCTCCAGTCGATCTGCTTGGCATGACAGGCCAACAGTCGACTGGTCAGGTAAAGGGGGGGCAGCTGTAGAACCCAAATCTTGCCCGACCTCATAATAAAGACCAGAAGACCTCCTATACGAAGATGGATTAAGCCTAAGAAGCCACTAGGAGAGACTATTAGGCCCCATAGTAGGATAGGAAGGATTTTCTGCATGAAAATAAGGATTTTTCCTTTTAGGGTCGAGATCGCCGTCTCGCTTCTCGGGACCGCCATCTCGCCACTTCTGCAAGTCGAGACCGCCGTCTCGTTTGGCGAGACGGCCGTCTCGCCACTTGCAAATGGTGAGACGCCCCTCCCGGTTAGCGAGTCGGCCTTCTCACCATTTTGGCAAGGCGAGACAGCCATCCGGAATGGCGAGACGGCCGTCTCGACCTTGTCAGACGAGATGACTGTCTCGACCTAACAGGCGCGAATCCCTATAAATAGTCGCGCCTTCACCCTCATTTCACACAGTTCTTCCACTTTCTCTCTTGCAACTTCTTCAAATTCTCTTCTTAGAACCCCTCTGAAGCATTTCCAGAGTTTCCGAGAGTTTCTTTAGAATTTTTATAGCGTTTCCGAGATATTTCTGGCATTGTAAAGAGGGAAGGGTTGCCAAAACGCACCCCAATTTTCAAGAGTATTAATATAAAGCTTGCCTCGGAGGTTTCTACATTCTCCCTCTCTCTCTTACTGTTTTTATTTCTATGATTAAATTGCATGATAGACATTAGGGTCATGTAGTCGTTATTTTAATTCCATTAATAAAAGGGTAAAAGTGTCTTTTCAAAAAGTTAATTTATAAAAATAGTTGGCCTATCATAGGGAACTCGAAAGGGGCGTTGTAAGGGAACTAACACTTCCCTTACACGTAACTAACTCCCTTACCCAACTCTGGTTTTAACGACCAAAGTTGGTTTTTTCGAAAACCAATGCCTTTTTACTCCTTTTTCGATGTTTCCGGTAAAAACATCAATGGCTACTCCATATTCAAAATTAGTTCTTGGGTTAGCCCGGTTATCGGACAATCCAAAAATGCCTTTTCGAAAACCTCGCCTCTAGGTTCAGCCCGGTTATCGGACAACCTAAAGGCGTTGTAACCACACCCATAAAAACGTGAAAATTGGATAGTCAGAACCATCGCGTCGCTCCGACCGCCTCGTTTTGACGGCGGCGACACCTTGATACAAGAGTAAGGAGCATAATTGTCAGCATAATTGGAGTAAAACTGGAAGAAGGAAGAAGATTTTCAGCATAGAAGGTGCTTGAGCGAGATGGACTCTCGCTTGAACGAATGTTAGTTATTCTTCTCTGGAATTCAGTCGCTCAAGCGCAAGAAAATTCGCTTGAGAAAATGTTCGTTATTCTTCTCTGGAAGTTAGTCGCTCAAGCACAAGAAAATTCGCTTTGAGCGAATGTTAGTTATTCTTCTCTGGAGTTCACTTGCTCAAGCGAGCGTTGTCGCTTGAGCGAAAATAGGCAACTTTCACTTGAGCAAAAGTTGTCGCTTGACCGAAAGTTGTCTCTTGAGTGAAAGACGCAAAGCCCAAAAGCCCAATTTTTCCTATAAAAAGAGAATATGTGTTTTGAGAAAAGCAAGCGGTTTTGGGGAGAAGAGGCATGACTACTGCTAGGGTTTCGTCCAATCTTCATCAATTCTTCACTTCTTCCACATTTGGAGCATTGTAATGGCCAACATGAGTGGCTAACTTCATTCTCTTAGGATTTGGTGCACTTCCTTTGAACTCTTTTGTATCATGGTGATATTTTGAGATATTAATCTATGTTTTGATGTTATTATTCTTATCCTTTGTTCTTTGGAATGATTTATTCTTGATGTTTGGGGTATGATTGGAAAATATATCTTGAACCCTAGATCACGGTAAGAATATTTGTTACGTTAATTGCCAGGAATGGAATGAATGTATCAATTGCTTAACACCCTAAACCTAATGCTGGAAAATCTCTTCATTGTGTGAGGAATCAACATTTATTAGGTTTTCTTATGAATTTCATGTGTGAGGAATCAACATGGATGATTTGAGTAAGTGACATCAACATGGTTAGGTTAATTGACGTTCTTAAGTGACATAACCATTACAAAAGAGGGATAAGGAAGGAAGTCAATCATAAGTGCCTTTAATTGATCTTTTCTCAATAATTTACAGTTCTTTGTCATTTAATTTCAATTGAACTATTTATGCAAAACCCAATTTGTTTTAATCCACTTAGTAAGCATATAATTGGGAATTTCCATTGAAACTATTCCTCATGAGATCGACTTTTATTTAATCGAATATTATAATGCGATTGATAATTTTGGTACGCTTGCCAATAATTCAACAGGAATGATATTAATGATTTGCTGGATAATCCGCTCTTTCTGGAGGAAGGCCATATTTTTGACTTCCAAGTCATCTGGAATAGCAGACGTCTAACTGAGATGCACTTTAGGGATGATGACGTCGCAAGAGCCCTGTGCTTACCTGGGAGGACCTTTGAGGCAAACCATGCTGGGAAGGCCTTAAGGATATTAAGGGCCAACATGACTACTTTAACTCAGATCTGGACTTCATTCCTGCTGGCCAACATTGTACCCATCAAGCATAGTTCAGATCTGAATATGCCCAGGTGTCATATTATCAAGAGCATTCTGGATGAAACTATGATTGACGTCGCTGCGATTATTTCAGAGGAAATTTATTAGTTTGTGGTTTTGGAAAGCGGGCAACGAGTAGAGCAAGCAAAGGCTCTTGGATTTCCTGGTCTCATAACAGCTCTTTGTGCAGCCCATGGTGTGGAAGTCAACCTATCAGTGAACATCCGACCACCCATTAATAGAAGATTTATTGAGCGGAACTGTGTGAACCCTGCAGAAGGGGAGCCACAACCACTAGCACAGGAACCACACCAGCCAAGAAGAGCCCGACAGCCACCTCCACCACCTCAGCAGCCAGACTTTCAGAGAATGATGCAATACATGGAGCATTTAACATTACAACAATTAGCAACCCATAGGGGTCAATGCAACATTAATGAAAATGTTTATAACTTGTCTTTGCAAATTGCTCCAGGTATGCAGTGGACGTCACCACAGGAATTTGATGCCTTACTTCAATGGCCTGGGGACACTTCCTATTTTCCAGGAGGGGGTGAAGGTGCAGCTGGTGCACAAGGAGCACAAGAAGAAGAGGAGGAATCACAAGAAGAAGATGAAGAAGAAGAAAGTGAAGAAGAAGATTAAGAGGGAGAAAATTTTATTTTAAGTGATTTTTGTTATTTTGGTGTGTTTAAGTGATTTGGTGAATTTGATGTTTTACGTTTTTTGTTTTAATTTGTTTTAAGTTGTTTTGTTTTGAATATTCTGAATTGACATTTAATTTGATGAATGTTTAAATTGATGTGATTAAATTGTTGTCCCATACAATTTGGATCAGAGCCAATTATGAATTATTGTTTATTGTCCAATTCAAATCTAGAACTTGAAGAAAACCATTTTTATTGTTCCAATAACAAGTGATTTTGGGATATTGAGTATGATAGTGAAAAAGGAATTGATGGGGAGAAGTAGGAATTAACTGAATTGGAGAAGCTAGCCAAAAACCCAAGCGAGAAGTGAACCAAAAACAGATAAATTGAGTGTCAATACTTTATGATGATAACTAGTATTGATTGATTCTTTAATGTGATTGCGTGTTAGTGAGACTTGGGAATGATAAAGACATTTTATTCTTTGTAGTAGATATAATGGAGAGCTAAATAGCCAACCCTGCATGAATTATAGGACATCCATTTGAACCCCTTTCGAGCCAAAAATAATATTGTTTCTTAAACAGAACCCTAAGCCTAAAAACTATTTATCTACCTTCCTATATTTGAGAAAGGAAATGAGTATGCATGTTATTATTTTTCCTATTGTTGGGTATTGCTATTGTTGTCCTACGGGTATTATTGGGGTGTTATTCTTAAAAAAAAGGAAAAGGAAAAACAAAGCTTAAAAATTGTGGCAAAGCTAGAAAGGATAAATGCAAAAGCATGAGAAAAGAAAAAAAAAAGAAGTTCAAGGGGGATAATAACTTGTGAGATTATTAACTCACTATCATTATGTTAGGGACAAAAGCATGAAGTTTGAAACCTGACTTGAGGAAATGTTAAACAAGAATCATTCATATGATTTGAATTTCTCAAATACTTTTGTATATCCTAGAAAAACCAATGATTCTTTCTCAGCCTAGCCCCATTACAAGCCTCAAAATACCTTTTGATTTAAGTCTTACTTAACAAATGTTGATTGCTTGAAGATGACTATCAATATTGGATTGTCTAAATGAAGTGATTGAATGAGATAGACACTTACCTGTGAGATGTGAGAGATCATGCTTCTATAAGGATAATTAATGATTTATTTTCCTTTATTAAAATCTGTAACTTGAATGCTTATGTATTCTATTTTTATTTGGAGTTGTGAGCATCGCATCTGAAAAACTATTTTTTTATGTTGTGGTTCTGGAAGAGAAAGTGATAATAGGTGATGGTTTTGTTTTGGAAAAATTACTTTGCTTGGGACAAACAAGATTCTAGGTTGGGGGGAGTTGTTAAGTGGTAAAAAGTTGATATAATTATGTCTTGAATTGTTATGAAACCACTTAACTTATGTTCATTCTAATCTATTTTTCTCCCAATATAGGATGAATTCGAGAATACCTTGATACAAGAGTAATGAGCATAATTGAAGTAAAACTGGAAGAAGGAAGAAGATTTTCAGCATGGAAGTCGCTCGAGCGAGATGAACTCTCGCTTGAGCGAATGTTAGTTATTCTTCTCTGGAAGTTAGTCGCTCAAGCGCAAGAAAAATCGCTTGAGCAAATGTTAGTTATTCTTCTCTAGAGTTCACTCGCTCAAGTGAGCATTTTGTCGCTTGAGCGAAAGACGCGAGGCCCAATTTTTCCTATAAAAGGATAAGATGTGTTTTGAGAAAGGCAAACGGTTTTGGGGAGAAGAGGCGCGACTACTGTAACCCCCCCTTGCAGATTACATTTATTAATCCTAATTTATTATCTAAGTTAGTAATATTTTCAATATTCATGGAAGGTTAATAGAAAATATACCAAGTGAACAATTAATTTAGGTAAAGTTTTATATTAAATCAAGCAACAAGTTCTAGTACAAAGTTTTCAAAATATTACAAGTCATAAACTTATACTCATATGTTATACAATTCCCAACCTAAGCTCTGGATTTTTGCATCTGACATCTATCTCTTGAACTATATATTCCTGTATCACACGTCACCAACATCTGGGATTGAAATATTTATGGGGTTAGACATTTAATTTTATTCACAGCAAATAAAGCAAACATTCATACGATAAAATCAACCAATGAAACATTCCTTCTAATAAGTTCATAATTGCATATAAATATACAACCATATATAATTTAATTTTAAAATTAATTATGAGAAACAAATAAATCAATCATGGAATCATAATAGAGAATATCATACAAATCATGAATAATCTACAATTTCATCATGCAATATGTTTATGATATTCACATGTGACTCAAAACATAAAATTTTAAAATCATGCTTTTGACTCAATCTAAAAATTTATTTTTGACTCAGTGCTCCATGGAGACTCATTTGAGTGTCTAGTGGAACCAGAGCTTAACATCACCCTGTCCGGTGATTCGGCAATGCCCCACTAAACACGAACAAGTAGACAGTAGTCGGAGTGTCAGTGCACCCGACAAGCTACCACGACATAGAATCAAATAAAGACTGGTCACTTATGGAATTGCCCATGCCCAAACACTCCTTAGACCAGAGGTCCATCCCCATAGACCAGAGGTCCTGTCTTACCTATTCTACTCCCCCATTTACTATCAGAGATTTTGGTAGCTTGATTCTCAATAATTCATTCTCATACATTCTCTGTCTCATTTGGCCGGCCATTTTCATAGTCATATTCCACTACTAGATGCTCTTGATAGTAAATTGACTCACAGAAATATTTTCAAAATTTTGTTTTGCACATCATTATTACTACCAACCGTCCTTGGTAGCAACTTAAGAGAAATTTCCAAATACTTTTCTGTAAAAACTTTTTTGTGACTTCCAGAAAACATTTCATACACTATGTTTATGTCTTGTATGAAAAAAAAATAATCTATCATCAATTAAGTACTTAGAAACATCTCCTTCATATATTCAAAATTTCAATTGAAATTCATAGTTGCTTCAAACAAAACAATTTCTATTAATACTCTATTTTGTAGGGTTCAGTGTTTTGTCCATATCTCGAGTTCTAGACCTCCTTTTAAGATGATTCTAATTATGTTGGAAAATCAAGACAATAACCTATAACTTTGATGAAGGCTCTATTCTCAAATTCAAATGTTTACTAAGTCGTTTTCCTAGTAAACAAAGAGGGGGTAATATATTGTTTGACTTTATCTCGATTATACCCTTAACCTTTTTCAAAATTCTATTTATGTCCCTAGGTTGTAAAATGATCATTTTGCCCCTGAACATTTCCTATAATTCCATCCATGTCCCTAAGATGTGAAATGACTATTTTACCCTTGATATTTTTCAAAATTCCATTTGTGTCCCTAATATGTGAAATGATTATTTTACCCCTGATCTTTTTCAAAATTCTATTTATATCCCTAATATGTGAAATGACTATTTTACCCTTCTTTTTCAAAATTCCATTTATGTCCCTAATATGTGAAATAACTATTTTACCCTTGATCTTTTTCAAAAATTTCGTTTATATCCCTAATATGTGAAATGACTATTTTACCCTTGATCTTTTTCAAAAATTCCATTTATGTCCCTAATATGTGAAATGACTATTTTACCCTTTATCTTTTGCAAAACTTCCCACCTAATCCTTTCTTCTTCCTTCACTCCATGTAAGCCATTTTCAAAATCCAGATTTTCCAATTTCTCAGTTTAAAAGCACCCAAATTAGTTATAAATCAAAATTAAACATGCAATATGTCCAAATTAAGTCAAAAACAACAATTTTACTATATAATTCATCCTTAATTTCAAGAATTTCATCAATATTTAAAACTTTGCAAAATATGAATAGTAATCATCTCCAGTACGCCATTTTCAAAATCCATATTTCAAATTTCTCAATTTCAATCACCCAATTTAGTTCCAAATCAAAATTAAACCATAAACATGTTCAATTTAAGTTAAAAACAACAATTTTATTATATAATTCATCCTTAATTTCAAGAATTTCATCAATAATTCAAACTTTGCAAATGATGAATAGTAATCTCCAATTTCAAAATTTCAGACATTCGTATGAATAAAATTAAACGTCTAACCCATACCTGATTCCTAAAAAATCTTATTACTCTCCTAATTTTGTATGCTCCTCCTTTCCTCCTTTCTCTCGAATTCTTCTTCCTAGAATTCTGGTGCCTCTCGGTTTATTCTTCAAGTTGGCCGTGAATTGTGTTGGTGTATGTTTCCAGTTTCCTCCTATTTATAAACTTACTCACCGACTTAATTCCTTCTAGGATTTTCTTCACTGTCTTAATTCTCCACCGCCTTAATTTAATTCTAATTCTTCACCGACTTAATTCAATTGTATTTAGGCCACCACTGACCTTCTATTTCTCTTTTTTTTATAGTATTAAATTCCTAAATATTTATTTATTCATTTATTTAATTTTATTATTAAGAATTATTATTAAATTATTATTTGACACAATATTAACCTTGGATTTTTTTTTATAATTTTCTTAAGATAAAATTACTATAAACAAAAATCATGTTTTATTTTTATAATAACTCTACATAATATTCAATACATATTTATAACTTACAAAATTTATTTATATAATTGGTTGCAAAATTTAGGATGTTACAACTACTGCTAGGCTTTCGTCCAATCTTCATCAATTCTTCACTTGTTCCTCATTTGGAGCATTGTAATGGCCAACATGAGTGGCTAACTTCATTCTCTTGGGATTTGGTGCACTTCCTTTGAACTCTTTTGTATCATGGTGATATTTTGAGATATTAATCTATGTTTTGATGTTGTTATTCTTATCCTTTGTGCTTTAGAATGAATTATTCTTGAAGTTTGGGATATGATTGGAAAATATATCTTGAACCCTAGATCACGATAAGAATATTTGTTATGTTAATTGTCAAGAATGGAATGAATGTATCAATTGCTTAACACCCTAAACCTAATGCTGGAAAATCTCTTAATTGTGTGAGGAATCAACATTTATTAGGTTTTCCTATGAATTTCATGTGTGAGGAATCAACATGGATGATTTGAGTAGGTGGCATCAACATTGTTAGGTTAATTGACGTTCTTAATTGACATAGCCATTACAAAGGAGAGAAAAGGAAGGAAACCAATCCTAAGTACCTTTAATTGATAATTTGTACACAATTTACAGTTCTTTGTCATTTAATTTCAATTCAACTCTTTATGCAAAACCCAATTTGTTTTAATCCACTTAGTAAGCATATAATTGAGAATTTCCATTGAGACTGTTTCTCGTGGGATCGACTTTTATTTAATCGAAATACTATATTATGATTTATAATTTTGGTACGTTTGCCAATAATTTAACAAAATAATTGAAAGGAACAAAAAGAAGAAACTAGAACAATCAAACCTGGATTATGCAGCTCTTGCAGAATGAGTTTCTTCTCTTGTAAGAAAGTAAAAATTCCCCAAGAAAGAACTTTGAAAAACTTCACAAAAGTGGCGTGGTTCTTTCTTGAAAAACTTCTCTAATAATTGCTTGATTGATTACTCAAAGATGTATATTAAAACACTAAAGCAATCCTGTTTATATAGAGTTATTTTTCAACTCGTTGGTTTAAGTAATTGGTTAAAACTTTCTTTTAACTGATTATTAAATCTTGATTAATTGATTAATTATTCTTTTAATCGGTTAAAATGTACTTAATTATTTTTCAGATTTATTTTAACTAATGTGATGATATTTTAATCAATTAAAACAATTAAACAAAAATTCTCTAAGTTGTTTTAATCGATTAATTCACGTTTTAATCGATTATAATTCTATCAAACATTTTCTCAAAACTTCATAAGTTATTTTAACTGATAAAAGAAAGTTTTAATCGATTAAAACATTTGACAAAAATTTTCTTAAGTTGTTTTAATCGATTAATTCGATATTACATCGATTAAAATTCTGGCAAAACACTTTTCAAAATATCTCAAGTGATTTTAATCGATTAATTCGAAGTTATATCAGTTAAAATATTGACAAAACATTTTTCAAAACATTTCAAGTGATTTTAATCGATTGATTTGAAGTTATATTAGTTAAAATACTGACAGAACATTTTTCAAAATATTTCAAGTGATTTTAATTGATTAATTCAAAGTTATATCAGTTAAAATATTGTCAGGAATGTTTCTTGCTTATTTTAATTGATTAACCTTAAAGAGTATTAGTCAAAACTATTTCTTAAGAACATATTAATCGATTAATTCGGTTTTTAATAGATAAAAAAAATTTTAGAGGCATTTTCAAATTCTTCGAAAATGAATAATCCTCATGTAGCAGAGAGATAGGAATGATTATACCTATTAATATTGATGCTAACTCACTAATCACTCTACCTTTAACCCAAGTAGGCTTTGACTCCATCAAATCATTAAGATCTTCATTCTATCACATGATCACATGGTTTAATAAGAACTTCATCACTTTCAATATAATCGATTAACCCTTTATCTAATTGATTATTAGCGCGTTATGTTAAAACAACATTTTTGGCAAATAATTGATTAATTGACTACATAATCAATTATTAACGCGTCTTATAAAAATTTAATTTTAAGCCATATAATCGATTAACCCTTTAGTTAATCGATTACTAATGCTTCTGTTTTAACATAATTGATTATTTTTACTATCAAAGTTTAGATTGTTTTGACTTTATACAAACTAACTATACTAACTACCTATCTATCATTGACATTATCAAAAAAGATTTTTCAAATATCTTCCCTCTTCATCAATAGAAAGTAATTCAACTCATACTTTGTTTTTTTAATAGACAAGAAGGTAAGATAACTCCATTTTTTTATCTTAATTGGGTTGGATCATTAAAAGATTTATGATCAACATATGGTTACTTCATATTTTTGTTTATGGTATCTTCTTCCATGAAAAACAAAAAACAAAATGTTGTCTCTCGCTCGAGTACAAAATCTTAGTTTAGATGTTTGACACTTGAATTTGTGAATGTTTATTGTTAAAATTCTTTTTCTAAGATCTGTATACTCATCCATACAATCTATTAAACTATACCGACAATAAAACTATTGTAATATTATACATAATTCAATAAAACATGATCGAATAACGTTGATAGATTTCTTTACCAAGGTAAAAGTTAGAAAAAGAAAATGATAAACCAATCGAAACTTGGAGATGGGCGGAAACTCAACACCTCGATGAGATTCGCCGCCATATTGAATGTTGCCCATTAATATAGAGCCATTGTTGGAAAGAGGATAAGAGTGGAAGGATTCTCTTTTTCTTCTTACCCTCGCCCCAACTCTAACTCTTGGTGAAATTGAAAAAATAGTTTTTAATGGACAGTTAGTCCATATCATTTCATTTTGCAAATAAAAACATTATAAAACAGATTTTAGATAAGAAAAATCAAAGTTACAAATTAAGCTATTTGAAAAAAATATTAATAGTAAAATAATAAAAATATTCAAGCAATAATATTCAAAGTTATAAGATTATATATATTCAAGCAATAATAATAATAATAATAATAATAATAATAATAATAATAATAATTATTATTATTATTATTTTAGATGCAATTTTAATTTAATAATTATTTTTAAAAATATTGTAATCAAATGTACTTTTGATTTTATTTTGAACAAATTTAAAAATAATAAAACTATTAAAGTTTATAAAAATATTATAAAAACTCTAAATTATTTTATAATTTGTGGAAAAACAAATATAATAATTAACAATTACTATTTCTATTAATTAAACTACTTTAGATGTATTTCTAATTTATTTACTTAAAAATTAATTATAACCATTTTATATGTACTATCCAAAATTATTTTCAATATAATATTAATAATTAAATTAAAATTAAAAAGTAAATTCAAATTTATTATTTTAATTTTTTTCTAAAGAAAACTAAGTTGTTCTAATTCTCTATTCCCCTTGGGTATACGTAAGAATAGAGAGATCATCTTGATTGAGAAAAAAAAACAATAATCTTTTATTTTCAATAACATTATTCAATTTCAAAAAATTTATAGATATATAATTATATATCATTTTAATTAATTTTGAGGTATAAAATAAATATTTTTTAAGATATTTAACCTTCTCACATTTAATTAAAGGTAATCGTTTCAGAACGAGTGCTAATATATTTCCTATGCATAATTAACCCTTGAATCCAACTTTTGTTTCACAAACTACCTTTCTTTTCTTGTAAAGATTTTCTTTGGAGTTTTCCTTAAATAAATATTAGTGGCAACTCTCCATTTTTTATTCTTTTAAATTTGTATTTTCGTTGTCCCGTTGCAATTTGGTTGCAATATTGTCGCCGCCGTCAAAAGAGGCGATTGGAGCGACGCAATGGTTTCGTTCGACTCGCATTTTTAAAAGTGTGGTTTTAACGCCTTTAGGTTGTTCGATAATCGGGTTGGACCTAAGGGCGAGGTTTTGAAAAGGTTCGAGGAGTCACTACCAATGTTTTTACAAGAAACATTGGAAAAGGAAAAAGAAGACAGTGGTTTGTTAAGAAAAACCAACTTTGGTCATTACAACCAGAGTTAAGTAAGGGAGTTAGTTACGTGTAGGGAAGGTATTAACTTCCTTACAACGCCCCTTTCAGATTCCCTATGATGGACTATTTTTATAAAGAAATAATAACTCTAAATTGCACTTTTACCCTTATTTATTCATTGCGGAAATTAAGTTATTGACTACATGACCCTAAATGACTAATGCACAACAATACTATCTAAAAAGTAATAAAGTAGAGAAGGGAGTATATAGGAACCTTCGAAGCAATATTTTATAGTATATTCTTGGAAGATAGTGTTTTTTGGCAATCCCCACACTCTACAATGATGATTGCTTTTTCTTGCAACAATATAGAACGCTTTCTAAGAACTCTAAGAAACTCTGGAAATGCTTCAGAGGGGTCCTAGGAGAGTAATTTGAAGATATTACAGAAGGGAAAGTGGTAGAAGTGTGTGAAAAGAGTGAGAAAGTCTCCCCTTTTATAGGAATTTGCACCTGTCAGGTCAGGACCATCGTCTCGCCTGATAAGGTTGGGACGACCGTCTCGCCAAACGGGACAATCGTCTCGCCAAACGGGACAGTCGTCTCGCCTTCAGCAAGTGGCGAGACAGCCGTCTTGCCAAACGAGACGACATTCTCGCCCTTAGCCAACGACGAGACAGTGGTCTCGCCAAACGAGATGGCGGTCTCGACCCTTTGGGTGAAATTTCTTATTTTTCACATACAAAAATCCTTCCTATTCTAGTATGGGGCCTATTGATCAATTCTAGGGACCTTTTAGGCATTGCCCATCTTCGAACAGAAGTCTTCTGCTCTTTATTTTGAGGCCGGGCAAGATTTGGGGTCTACAGCTACCCCCCTTCACCTGACTAGCCGACTGTTGGCTCAACATGCCAAAAGGATTGGCTGGAGGGTGAAGGAGTTAACCCTCTTGCTCGGTTGTCCTTCAGTTGCTTTCCTGGTTTTGGTAGCCGACCTTTTGGACGCTAAATGTGATCCTTCGGGATGCTCCTTTGATGTGGTAGCTGACCCCTTCGGTTGATGAGTATGAACCCCCATCTAGTTTAAGCCCCCTTTTGTAAGGCTTGATGAGTATGCACCCCCATCTAGTTTGACGAGTACGAACCCCCATCCGGTTTAAGCCCCCTTTTGTAAGGCTTGATGAGTACGCACCCCCATTTGGTTTGACGAGTATGAATCCTTGTTCGGTTTAAGCCCCATTTTGTAAGGCTTGATGAGTACGCACCCCCATCTGGTTTGACGAGTACGAACCCCCGTCCGGTTTAAGACCCGTTTTGTAAGGCTTGATGAGTATGCACCTCCATCTGGTTTGATGAGTACGAACCCCCGTCCGGTTGTGAAGTCCACTTTGTAGGATCGCAGCAACTTACTGCTTTGGCTCATGCGCAATTCTTTGTGAGGAGTGTTTCCGCTTGATATTCTGTTTTTGACTTTTTGTAGTCATCCGGTGTGCCGGAATTCTTTGATTTTTTTGCTTTTTCCAATAGTCATCCAGCTTGTTGATTGCTGGGGATTCTTTGTTTTGATCTTTTGTAGTGGTCATTCGACTTTGCTGGTTGTTAGGGATTTGTTGATTTTGATGATGCCTCTGAGCAGGTAAATGCTTCATCGGAAGTGAAGTCTTTAGGTTCGCGTTGTATTCTTGAGGGGAGCTTTATATTGGAGACTTTCTTTGGGTGCTTCCTTTTTTCAAACACAAACATGGAGCTAGTCTCCTTATATGCATGAATGCTTTTCATTTTTTGTTGTTTATCTAAAGCGAGTTTTTATATATATTTTTTATTTTTTCGATTTTGACAAAGTCGTTTTGTTCGACTACTTGTATGGATGCCTTAAATGCAATCTACTTTTATGTGATGCATCTAGAAAGTGACTGACATTCTGCTGTTGATTTTTCATGATTACGCTGATGGGCTCTTCTTTTTATTCTTTTTTTCTTTTTATTAAGCCATATCTTTTGCCTAGACCGCTCTTTTGGGGTTTTCGATCTAGTAGGCTGCCTTAATTTTTGCCTAGGATATCTTAGCAGGCTTTTTTCTTTTTATGAATGCCTTAACTTTTGACTAAATCGCCCTTTGCAGGCTTTCAATCTAGCAGACTACCCTAGTTTTTGCCTAAGAATCTCGTAGCAGGCATCATTCTTTTTTATCTTTATTTTTCCTTTTCTTTTCCTTTCTTATGCTTTCTTGTATTGGTTCTTGATGCATGCTCATGTTTAATTAATACAGAGGCATTTTCATAATTTGGTCAAGAGAAAAAAGAAATAAAAGACAACTTTATTGATATAAACAAATGGTTTATTTTTACAGAAGGATTTACAAAGGGATTTAGAAGCATGACTAGCCAAAGTTGGATATACTGTATAAGCTATAACAATCATGTCCCTAACATCCATCTCTGTGTCTCTCTCGGTTGCTTCAGTTGAGATGCTCGAGCCCGGAGTGAAGACTATGCAAAGCCTGCTTGCTTCTGAAAGGATATTACCTTAGTCGCCTTGCGGTTTTCAACTAAGGTAATCATTGCTCTTTGTTTTTTTTTTGAACCCTCTAACTTTTACCTAGGACGTGTCCCAACGAGGAATATGGACCCTATATTTTGCCTAGGACAATTCAAGGACTTGATGTTGCACTTGATGAATATGAAGAATGGATTTTGATGATGATTCAAGAACTAAAGACTTAGAATATTGAAGATTGAAGATTGGTGATAATTGTATTGTAATAACTCTGTTTTATTTAAGATTGAGTCTGTATTTTTAGAGTCTAAGATAGCCGGTACATAGTCTGTAACTTAGAAGCTTCAAAAAGCTCAAATTTGTCATTTAGGCTCGGCTTTAATCGATTATATAGGTAAATAATCGATTAAAACGGTGAGAAAACACTTTCTATACAAACTCACTGTTTTAATCGATTAAAACAGCAAAATAATCGATTGTTTTGTACTGATCCGTACAGATAATCGATTGTTTCACCAAATAATCGATTATTCCAGAGAGGTTTGGGTTCTGACGTATTTGGCTCTGTTTTAATCGATTATCACTCCAAATAATCGATTATTTCAGTCTATTTTTCATTTTAAATTTCAAATTAACCCTATTTTCGAAAACCCAATTACCAAGAACCCTAGTTTCGAAATCCCCAATTCCTAAACCCTAATTTCCCTACTTAAACTCTGCTTTGGCACTCAGAAAAATATGAACAACTCTTTCCATACAAAAGTTAAGTGTTGTGAGTGCCAGAGAACTATTTGTTGCAAGGAAAGGGGGCTTTTGGAACCTGGTGTGAGGCTAGAAGCGATAAGAATCACTAAGTGGAGTTCTTAGTGGATTGTGTGTCTGTGCCGTCTCTAGGGAAAGCTGTTCTTCATCTCTTGTGGATTTCAAGAGAGGTGTTTTCTCGATCTTTATCTCGTTCATTTGTAATCTGTTTGTAACAATTTGTTCTTAGTGACAGCGTTAATCCTCTTTTGAGTGATTAGCAATTGGACGTAGGGTCTTTTGATCCGAACCAAGTATAAACCTCACTGTGTAATCTTCTCTACTCTTCTCTATTTACATTTACGCAGTTTTTAATCGGTAAAATTTGGGGAAAATTTTGAAAACCTAATTTTTATTAAAAATCCAATTCACCCCCCCCCCTCTTGGTTTTTGTCCGACCACGCGAACATTCCGCTGCGCGATTCTAACAAGTGGTATCAGAGCTTGCTTTGATAGTCATTCAAATATTTTCGAAAATGGCCGGACAAAATCAAACTTTTGCCGAAGGTGCGTCTATCAACAGACCCCCACTTTTTGCGGGTCAAAATTATCCTTTTTGGAAGGTACGTATGCAAATATTTTTAGAGTCTGTTGATAGAGGCGTTTGGGACGCAATTTTAAACGGTCCATTTGTTCCTAAAATTACAGAGAACGGTGTTAACGTTCTTAAACCTATTTCTAGATGGACTGCAGAAGAAAGTCGAAAAGCACAATTTGATGTTAGGGCTAGAAACATTATTTCATCTGCTCTAACCCTTGATGAGTTTTATAGAATTTCAGTTTGTAAAAGTGCACAGGAAATCTGGGAAATGCTAAGGGTGACCCACGAAGGAACTGACGACGTCAAAAGAGCACGTAAAAATTCTTTAATCCAAGAATACGAGATGTTCCGGATGCAACCAGGCGAAACGATATTTGACGTACAGAAATGTTTCACTCATATCGTGAACCATCTCACCGGACTAGGTAAAATTTTTGACGTTGATGAATTAAATGTTAAAATTTTGAAATCTCTGGATAGGAAATGGCAACCAAAGGTGACGGCCATCTCGGAGTCACAAAATCTTGCCACTATGTCTATGGCGGCGTTATTTGGAAAGCTTAGGGAGCATGAACTTGACCTTGGAAGACTAAATGAGGAAGAGGGTCAATATCAAAAGAAGAACCTAGCTTTCAAGACCGAGATTTCAAAAAGTAAAAATAAGAAAGAAGAAGAAGAAGACTCAGAAATTGATGAAGAAGAGATGAGTCTTTTTATAAAGAAGTTCACCAAGATGATGAAAGCAAAAGGAAGACATCCTTTCAAAGGTAAGGGAAAGGTAAAAGAAAATTCTTCCGTTAATATAAAATGCTTTGGTTGTGGTGAAGCGGGGCATATGAAGACCGAATGCCCAAACAAGAAAAATGATGAACACAAGGGCAAAAAGCAATTCAAGAAGAAAGCATATATTGCTTGGGATGACAGTGATTCAAATTCAGAATCAAGCGACTCGGAAATAGAAGCAAACAATTGCTTAATGGCAAATGACAACATTTCTTCGGATTTTGAGGTTAGTGATTCCGATTCATCCTCTAGTGAAGAAAATGACCATGATGAATTGCAAAATGCTTATAATGAGTTATTTACTGCATTTATGGATATGAAAAAAGAATATAAAGTTGTAAAGAAAAATCTAAGAAGATCCGAAAAGGAAAATGAGTCCTTAAAATTGAAAATTGCATGTTTAGAAGAAAAGGAGGTAGCTAATACGAAAATTGTATGCTTAGATGAGAATAAGGACTTAGCTTGTGCAAATTGTAAAGAGCATGAATATGACATAGATATTCTTAACCATTTGCTAGACAAAGCGGAAAAAGAAATTGATGATCTTAAGAAGCATGAAATGGTAATTGCTCAAAATAATGTAAATCAAAGAGTTCCTTTGAAAAAGAGTAAATCTAAAAAGAAAAGAGTATGGGTAGAAAAAGGAACTAGAGCATGTCATGTAAATAATGCATCTTATTCCATAGCTACATCAAAAGCATGTTTTTATTGCATGAAACAAGGTCACACTTCAAATAAGTGTAAAATCAAACATTTTGATGTTCCTAAAGGAAAATATATTTGGGTTCCTATAGTTAAATGAACTATTTGTATCTTGTATTTATTCAAAGAAAATGGATCATTTAGTATGTTTTAAACAGAATGATTAGGTAAAAACATTTTATCTTTTCTATTGCATGAAGGTTCTTCACTTAAAGATTTTTGCGAAAAGCCTCTAAAATTGTTTTAAACAACTAAAAACAAAGTTTTTTTACAAAAGCTTTCTTAAAACATGTTTTTAACTGATGCAGTTTTGAAAGAACCAAATAAAATCACTTAGAATGTTCAAAGAAGTGTTTTTACAGTATTTTAATCGATACAACTTGTTTTTAATCGATTAAAACCATTTAGAACTCATTGTGATCGATCAGATTTTTATTATGAGCGGTCAGAATCTTTTAAATCGATTAAAAACACATTTCAATCGATTAAAATCACTTTAAAGGGTCAGGATGATCGATCAGAATCAAATTATTGTTAGAAAAGTAGTTTTAAATCAAGAGGGGGGGTGAATTGATTTTTGAAAGTTTTTCGCAATACACAGATTATCTAATCCGAAAATTAAGATTACTTATCAATTCACAAATCACAAAGCAATCAAACAGTTTAAGTGCAGCAGCAGAAATTAAAGAGAGAAAGGTTAGGAAAGATTTCACCGGTAATTTTATACTGGTTCACCCACAACCAGGGCTACGTCCAGTCTCCGACCAAATTCCAGTTGGGTTCCACTAGAATAGATGTTTTACGAGACTCACACTCTTACACCTATTCTAACTCTCCACCAAGAACCAAATTCCAGCTCTTGGAAACCTCTGCAACCAAATTCCAGTACGAGAGAAACCAGAGTGCCCAAATTCCAGGCACCACACAGTACAAGAACCAAATTCCAGTTCCTGCACTTAACCTCTCCCACCAAGAACCAAATTCCAGCTCTTGATAACCTCTACAACCAAATTCCAGTTGCAGAGAAACCAGGTGCCCAAATTCCAGGCACCAAACAAGTACAAGAACCAAATTCCAGTTCTCAGTACTCAACCACCAAGAACCAAATTCCAGTTCTTGGAAACTTTCTACAACAGACTGAGAAAAAAAACTTGTACCCAAATTCCGGGTACAACACGAGTACAAATGAATGAATAGAAATTTAAAAGAAGAAACAAAGAAAGCTCAAACCGGATTACACCAATCCACAGTCAGTTTCTTCTTCAAAGAAATGCAAAGTGCCTCAAGAAAGATTTCAAAAGAAGTTCACAAAAACAGTTGTGTATCTTTCTTGAAAAATGCTAATAGTTGTTTGTATTGATTGCTTGAATTGTGTCAAATCGATATGTTAAAAGTTCCAAGCAATTCTGTTTATAAAAGAGTATTTTCAAATCTGCTGCATTAATTAATCTGTTGAAAGTTTGTTTTAATCTGTTGAAATAGCCGTTACAATCTGTTAAAAGTCCTTTCAACCCATTAATGCATTCTTGATCTTTAACGAGAAAATGTTTTAGTTGATACGACCACGTTTTTATCGGTTAAAACGTTTTACAAACATTTTCTAAGTATAAAACAATCGATTGAATCACGTATTAATCGATTGATTTGTTTAAAAACCTCTTTATAAAACTTTCCAAGTTATTTTAGCTGATATAAAGTCGTTTTAATCGATTAAAAACCCGCATGTAATTTTTCTAAGTTGTTTTAATCGGTTGAAATACGTTTTAATCGATTGAAAAGATTTTCTAAGTTATTTTAATCGATTGAAATACGTTTTAATCGATTGAAACAGATCTGATCGGTCATAATTCAATTCTGATCGATCATATCCAACTTCGATCGGTCATAATCTCATTCTGATCGATCATCCTGACATCCAAAGTGATTTTAATCGATTGAAACGTGTTTTAATCGATTCAAATATTTCTGATCGCTCATATTTAAGATCTGATCGATTATATTGCATTCTGACCTATTATATTCGAATTCTAATCGGTCATAAAGAGTTTTAATCGATTAAAAGAAGTTTGTATCGATTAAAATATTGTAAAAACACTTTTTAAAACATTCTAAGTGTTTTAAATTGATTCTTTCAAACCTGTATCAGCTTAATAACTTGTTTAAGAAAATTCTTTGCCAAAATGCTTTTGTTTTTGATTTGTTAAAAACTGTTTTTGAGGCATTTTGCAAAATGAATGAAGAAGCTTTGTGCAAGTGGAAAAGGTAAAGTGGTTTTTACCTAAGCTTTCTGTTAAGACACACTAAGTCTTCAGCTCCATTCTTCTGAGTGACTTGTTTGACTGTTGCAGAGTTGACCTTTGACTTTATCTTTGACTTCATCAAATCACTGAGATCTTTGCTAGGATCACTTTCAATTATAAGCGATCAGAATTCTTTTCAATCGATTAAAACACGTTTCAATCGATTAAAATCATTTAAAGGGTCAGGATGATCGATCAGAATGCAATTATGACCGATCAGAATCAGTTATGATCGATCAGAATTTAGTTATGACCGATCAGAACTCTTTTAATCGATTAAATCTCGTTTCAATCGATTAAAACAACTTAAAAATTTTTTCTACACTGCGTTTTAATCGATTAAAAGCAGTTTTAACAGATTAATTAAACCAGCAGTTTTGAAAATCTTCTATAAAAACAGTTTGGCTTGAACTTTTTTTAAAACACACATTGAATATAAGTTTTCACACATCCTTTAGCAATCAATCAAGCAACTGCGGTGCAAACACTTTGGAGATCAAGGATGTGCTACTTGTTGATGATATTATTGGATCAACTGATAGTTTGTTATGTGTAGAATTTGCTAAGATAATGCAGGGAGAGTTTGAAATGTCTATGATGGGAGAATTGACATTCTTCCTTGGACTACAAATCAAGCAACTTAAAGATGGTATTTTCATCTCTCAAACCAAATACTGCAAGGAGATTCTCAAAAAGTTTGGTATGAACACCTCAAAGGAAGCTAGCACACCCATGGGAATTTCATGCTATCTAGACAAGGATGAATCAGGTTTGGAAGTTAATCAAACTATGTATAGAGGTATGATAGGATCACTATTATACTTAACTGCTAGTAGACCTGATATTATGCATTACTGTCCGTGTGTGTGCTAGATTTCGAGGCTTGTCCTAAAGAATCTCACCTAATTGCAGTAAAACATATTTTAAAATACTTAAAAGGAACTACTGGGTTTGGCTTGTGGTATCCGTCTGATGCTTGTATTAGTTTATTAGGATATTCTGATGCTGATTATGGTGGATGTAAAATTGATAGGAAAAGCACTAGTGGGACATGTCATTTGTTAGGTTCATCCTTAATATCATGGCATTCTAAGAAACAAGCATGTGTAGCTTTATCTACCACTGAAGCTGAATATATTGCAACAGGTAGTTGTTGTGCTCAAATTCCGTGGATGAAACAACAGTTAGAGGATTATAGTATATATTTAAATGACATACCCTTAATGTGTGATAATACGAGTGCAATCAATCTAACTAAGAATCCGAGTAATGCACTCTAGGACTAAACATATTGAGATTAGACATCACTTTTTAAGAGATAATATCGACAAAGGAAACTGTAAGATAGAGTATGTAGACACTAAACGTCAATTAGCAGATATATTTACTAAGCCTCTACCAAAGGATAGATTCTATGATCTTAGAAGAGACTTAGGGATATTAGAAATAGCTTAAATTCTGCTTAATTTGACTGTTTTTGGATGATTGTTATGTTAAAATTCGTGTTGTAGGATATTCATAGGTTATAATGTGTAAAAACCTTAAAAACTTGATATAGCCTCTGGAATAATCGATTACTGGAAGTAATAATCGATTATTTTTTCTCAAAACGTCCAAAACAGGGTATTCTCCTCTGGAATAATCGATTATTTCGTGAAATAATCGATTAAATGCCTCTGACAATCGATTATTTGCTAGAAATAATCGATTAAAACTGTCTTATATAGAGAGAATCAATGTATTTTTCTTTTGTTATTGTCTTGATGTTGTAATGGTTGAATGATTGTGAAATAAAATTTGATGTTTCTTTCATGCTATGATTGAGGGGGAGCTTTCTCTAACTTATGCATATTTTGAGGGGGAGCTCTTATGATTGATGTTGCAGAGTTCTTTTTGATTATAATCAAAATAGGGGGAGAAAAATTTAAAGCCTATGATTCAATTTTAAATTTTATCTGGTATGTTTAATGTGTTTGTTAGTATGACAGATAAAACAGATTATTACAAAGGGCTTTAAAAGAAAATTTTGATCGTCATCAAAAAGGGGGAGATTGTTGACAATTCAAGGACTTGATGTTGCACTTGATGAATATGAAGAATGGATTTTGATGATGATTCAAGAACTAAAGACTTAGAATATTGAAGATTGAAGATTGGTGATAATTGTATTGTAATAACTCTGTTTTATTTAAGATTGAGTCTGTATTTTTAGAGTCTAAGATAGCCGGTACATAGTCTGTAACTTAGAAGCTTCAAAAAGCTCAAATTTGTCATTTAGGCTCGGCTTTAATCGATTATATAGGTAAATAATCGATTAAAACAGTGAGAAAACACTTTCTATACAAACTCATTGTTTTAATCGATTAAAACAGCAAAATAATCGATTGTTTTGTACTGATCCGTACAGATAATCGATTATTTCACCAAATAATCGATTATTCCAGAGAGGTTTGGGTTCTGACGTATTTGGCTCTGTTTTAATCGATTATCACTCCAAATAATCGATTATTTCAGTCTGTTTTTCATTTTAAATTTCAAATTAACCCTATTTTCGAAAACCCAATTACCAAGAACCCTAGTTTCGAAATCCCCAATTCCTAAACCCTAATTTCCCTACTTAAACTCTGCTTTGACACTCAGAAAAATATGAACAACTCTTTCCATACAAAAGTTAAGTGCTGTGAGTGCCAGAGAACTGTTTGTTGCAAGGAAAGGGGGCTTTTGGAACCTGGTGTGAGGCTAGAAGCGATAAGAATCACTAAGTGGAGTTCTTAGTGGATTGTGTGCTGTGCCGTCTCTAGGGAAAGTTGTTCTTCATCTCTTGTGGATTTCAAGAGAGGTGTTTTCTGATCTTTATCTGTTCATTTGTAATCTGTTTGTAACAATTTGTTCTTAGTGACAGCGTTAATCCTCTTTTGAGTGATTAGCAACTGGACGTAGGGTCTTTTGATCCGAACCAGTATAAACCTACTGTGTAATCTTCTCTACTCTTCTCTATTTACATTTACGCAGTTTTTAATCGGTAAAATTTGGGGAAAATTTTGAAAACCTAATTTTTATTAAAAATCCAATTCACCCCCCCTCTTGGTTTTTGTCCGACCACGCGAACATTCCGCTGCGCGATTCTAACACGCTTGACCACAAAGGGTCCTTCGTAATTTGCTGTCCATTTTCCAAGTTTGTCCTTCTGGGTGGGAAGAGGTTTCTTTATTACTAAATCCCATTCTTGAAAAGGGCAAGGATTAATCTTCTTATCGTAGGCCTTCTTAATCTTCTTTTGATAGGCCTGCCCATGACATATGGCATCTAGCCGTTTCTCTTCGATTAGGTTAAGCTGGTCGTACCGATTCTGGACCCATTTTGCTTCAGTTAGCTTTGCTTCCATAATGACTCTTAGGGAGGGTATTTCGAATTCTACTGGTAATACAACCTCTATGCCGTATACGAGGGAGAACGGAGTGGCTCCGGTGGAGGTCCGCACAGAAGTCCGATATTTGTGCAGGGGCAAAGGGTAGCATTTCATGTCAATCTTTGTATGTTATCACCATCTTTTGGATGATCTTTTTGATGTTTTTGTTGGCTGCCTCCACTGCACCATTCATTTTGGGTCGGTATGGAGAAGAATTGTGGTGTTGAATCTTGAAATCTTGGCATAATTCTTCCATCATCTTGTTGTTTAGATTGGTCCCATTATCAGTGATGAGCCGATGAGGGATGCCATACCGACATAGAATATTCCTCTTGATGAAGGTGGTTACCACTTTCTTAGTCACGTGTGTGTAGGATGCCGCCTCTACCCATTTATTAAAATAGTCAATGATCACCAAGATAAAACGGTGACCATTAGATGCTTTGGGCTCGATGGGTCTGATGACGTCCATGCCCCACATGGAGAATGGCCATGGTGTAGCCAAGATGTTGAGAGGTGCAGGCGAAACGTGAACATTATCGGCATAGACTTGGCACTTGTGGCATCTTTTAGCATATCGACGACAGTCGACTTCCATTGTGGACCAGAAATACCTTGCCCTTAAAATCTTCTTTACCATGGCATGCCCAGGTGCATGGGTCCCAAAAGCTCCTTTATGAATCTCTTTTATCAGAGTTTGAGCCTCCTCGTGATCCAGACACCTTAATAAGGTGGAGTCGAAATTCTTCTTATAGAGGGTTTCTCCAATCAATGCAAACCCTATGGTCCTCTTCCGGATGGTCCTTTTGTCATTATCACTGATTCCTTTGGGATATTCACCCTTCGCAAGGTATCGCTTAATGTCGTGATACTAGGGGTTTCTGTCTTGCTCGCTATTTACTGTCATGCAAAAAGCTTGTTTGTCATGCAACTTGATTTGAATAGTATGCATCTCATGCTCTTGATCTAAAGAGAAGATGGAAGATAAAGTAGCGAGGGCGTCTGCAAATTGATTATCTTCCCGAGGGATATACTTGAAAGTGACACTTTTCAGCCTCGAAATCAAATCGCGATTATGCTCTAGATATGGGATTAATTTGGAATTTCGGGTTTTCCATTCACCCTTGAGCTGATAGATGACAAGGGATAAATCACCAAAAACTCTGAGTTTGGTCACCCCATGATCTAGAGCTGCTTGGATTCCCAATGTACAGGCTTCGTATTCGGCCATGTTATTTGTATAGTCAAAGTTTAACCTGGCCGTTACCGGGATATATTTCTTTTCTGGGATATCAAGATGGCTCTGATCCCATGTCCAAGCATGTTTGAGGCTCCATCGAAAAACATAGTCCATGCATCTTCTTTGGTCTCTTCATGTCCAATGTGCATGATATGTTCATCGAGAAAGTCGTCTTGTAAGGATTGGTACTCATTTTTCGATCCATGTGCTAGGGGACTACCTTTAATAGATTTCTGGGTGACATGAATGATATCGAATTATGAGAGGAGCACTTGCCACCTAGTTATTCTTCCGGTCAAGATGGGTTTTTTGAAGAGGTATTTGATTGGGTCCATTTTGGAGACCAACCATGTTGTGTATCGAGCCATGTACTGTCTGAGACGTTGAGTTGCCCACACCAATGCACAACATGTTTTTTCGAATGGTGTATAGCGAGTCTCATAGTCTAGGAACTTTTTACTGATATAATATATGGCTCGCTCCTTTTTTCCTGTTTCACCTTGTTGACCAAGTACACATTCCATGGATTCTTTGAGTATTGACAAATATAAGATCAGAGGTTTTCCTTCAACGGGTGGCACTAATACTGGTGGATTGGTCAAGCAAATCTTGATCTTATCGAACGCTTGTTGACATTCTTCATTCCACACCGTTGGCTGGTTTTTATGCAATAGCTTGAAGATGGGTATACATTTGTCTGTTAGCTGTGCAATGAACCTGGCAATATAGTTGATTCGACCCAAAAATCCTTTAACCTCCTTTTCTATTCTTGGTGGGGGAATTTCCAGAATTGCCTTTGTTTTATCAGGGTCTACCTCGATTTCCTTTTGGCTGACGATGAACCCTAGGAGTTTGCCTGACCGTACTCCGAAAGTACATTTTGCTGGGTTCAGTTTAAGCTGATACTTTCAAAGTTGATCAAACAACCTCTTAAGATATTGAATATGGTCCACCTCATTTCTGGACTTGGCAATCATGTCATCCACGTATACTTCTATTTCTTTGTGGATCATGTTATGGAATAATGTGACCATATCCCTCTGATAGGTAGCCCCTGCATTTTTGAGCCCAAAAGGCATTACCCTGTAGCAAAAGGTACCCCACGGTGTGATGAAGGAGGTTTTTTCCCTATCTTCGATGGCCAACTTGATTTGATTATACCCCGCATATCTGTCCATAAAGGAATAAAGCGTGTTTGTAGCGGTGTGATCCACTAATGTGTCAATGTGTGGTAAGGGGAAGTCGTCCTTTGGACTTGCTCGATTTAGGTCCCTATAGTCCACACATACTCTGATTTTACCTCTTTTCTTGATGATGGACACTATGTTTGCTAACCATTCAGGGTATTTGGACACGATTAGGAAGTTGGCGTCTAGTTGTCTTTGCACTTCCTCCTTAATCATTAAGGACTAATTCGGCTTGATTCTCCTGAGCTTTTGTTTTACAAGCCGAAATCCCTCCTTTAAAGGCAGATGATGTTCCACTATGCTTGTATCGAGCTTGGGCATGTCATGATAAGACCAGGAAAACACATCCACATACTCTTTCAAAAGATGTACTAGCCTCCCCCTGATGTTATTGTCAATCTGGGTGTCGATATTTATCTCTTTCTTATCATCTCCTTGTCCCAAATTGATGGTTTCTGCTTCCTCTCGATGCGGCTGTATGATGTGAGTTTCTTTTTCTAGCATTCTCTGCATGTTCGGGGAAATGGTCCCCTGCTCACTGTCGGACTCGACCCATTCACCTTTGGCTTCTGGGTCCCATAGAGATTCATCAATCACAGACATGATTGTTTTTAGGTTCTATTTTAGTCATAAATTTTATTATTCAATTATTTTAGGAATAATAATAAATAGAAGAGGGAAAAGAATGAGAATAAATATGATATGATGAAAAACGCCTCATGTATTAAAAAAAGTGTATATACATGCCCTTTTAATCGGTGTTCCCATGGCCACGAGCGGGGACCGCGGGAAATACAAGAAAAAGCTTTAAAAATAGAAAAAAAGCCCTAACAACTGATCCTCCTAATCCGACCCTCTTCTACTCTGGTTTCGTCAGAGGCTTGATATCTATATCGGCGATAGGAACGTCAAAGGTTATCCACCCGACGTCTATTAGCTCTTGGACCTTATATTTCAAGGTCAAGCAGTTATCCATTGAGTGCCCAGGTGCATCTGAGTGGTAGTTGCATTTTTCACTAGGTTTATACCACTCAGGGTAAGGAGACTCCATTTTCTTGGGAGGAACGCGTGCCAAGAGGTTGGCTTCCAACAATTGGGGCAGCAATTTCCCATAGGAGGTCGAAAGAGGGGTGAATTTTCTTTCCTTTCTTCGTGGCTGTTGGGCTGTTTACGGAGCGGAGGAAGGAGTAGCGAAATTGATGGCCTGCACGACCTCTTCCTTCTTTTTAAAAGGCTTTTTGAATGAGACGCTAGAAGAGGAAGATTGCGCTATCTTCCCACTTCTTAACCCTTGTTCCACTCTCTCCCCCACGGTGACTATGTCTGAAAAAAGGTTGGATGTACTGACTATTGCCTTGTCATAGTAAGCTCCTGTCAATGAATCAATGAACATAGCCACCGTCTCCTTGTCCGTCAACGGGGGCTCTACCTGGGCAGCCATCTCCCTCCACCTCTGGGCGTATGCCTTGAAGGACTCGTCGTTCTCCTTGCTTAAAGTCCTAAGATCTGACCTATCTGGGGTCAGATCAATGTTATACCGGTAACGACGGAGGAAGGCATTCACCAGCTACTTCCAATTTTGGACTTTCCCTTTCTCCAGTTGCATGTACCAGTTGAGGGTTGAGTCAGCCAGGCTCTTCTGGAAGCAGTGGATCAGTAGTTTTTCATTTTCAGCGTGTGCAGCCATTTTACGACAGTACATCGTAAGATGATTCTTAAGGCAAGTCAGTTCAGCATACTTGGGGAAGTATGGGACCTTGAATTTTGGCGGGAACTAGATGTTCTTGACCAGACACATGTCTGCCGCCTCCTTGACGTCAAAGTTATGTCCCTCGACTGCCTTCAGCCTTTCCTCCAAGGAAGAGATATGTTGCTTGGACACCTCAGGGGTGTGAATGTGCATTGCCCTGGCGTCAGACTGCACAGGGGCTTTTTGCTCAAAGCATAACTCCTCTTCTTCTTCTTCTTCTTCCTCATGGTGACAGGCGCGGTCGCCATGAGTTTCCCCTTTGTTGAGGTTTTGCTGGGACATGATCTCCATCAATTGCGCCATTTGCTCTCGGAGGGCGCTAACCTCAGCACTAAGTTTACAGTTTTGTTCCTCCATATGCACCATAGCTCTAGCCTTCTGTGCACGGGTTCTGATGGGAAGAGGATCAGCCACTTTCTAAGATGCCCAAGAATGAATTTTATTAATGGAAAAGAATGATAGGTGTGGGATTAGTATCTTCTAAGACAATGACTTAGGTATCATCCTTAAAGCTTACGCTTTGCGGAGTGCCATACCCACTTTGGTGTAATGGTTCCTTCCCGGTCATAGATTTGGCAAGTATAACGAAGGTCACCATATACCTTAGCACATTTGTCCCTTCCTTGTGGATGGTTACAAATGTACTCGGGACCTCTTTCGTCTTTGTCTTAGAGATATCTAATGCCCCCTAGCATGAATGTGTTTATGCATGAGAGATTTTTATTAACATGATGTTTATGTGTACTTTCCTTATATATTTATTTTCTCTCTTAGTTTTTCCACTTATGACATGATGTGATATGAATGATTTGACTTTGCCAAAAATCGTTTTATTCAAATTCATATTTTGTTTTTTTTTTTTCGATTTGGTTTACTTGGTTTAATTTTTTTATAACCTTTTATCTCTTCTATCAGACTGCGTGCTACTTAGTTTGCAAAGAACCTGAAACTAGGCTAGCTAAAAGGCAGACTGTCCGAGATAAAAATAGTTTATTGCAAAAGAATAGTTTTAATGTCCTTTATCTCTTCTGTCAGACTGTGTGGCTACTTAGCTTGCAAAGAACCTGAAACCAGGCTAGCTAAAAGGCAGACTGTCTGAGATAAAGGTGTTTATTATGAAAAGATTTTTTGAGATTTTTCTTTTATTATTCTATTGTATGTTTATGCTATGCAACAATCAAATACAACAAATGCACACACAATTCACTCATCCGCAAACAGTAGGACGACGTTTTTAATCACGAGGTAGAGGTATCCTGCAGAAGAGTGCATATTCAGGGTAGTTCTAAATTTCCTCACCAAGGCCAGGCCCCCAAGGTGCCCCCATTATAGGGTCCCCATTCTCCCAGCCTTCAGACCATGTATGACACTAAGGCCTAGTCAGTCTTTGGGCCAAAAGAGTAAGGTTATGCCCTTGAGTGGTGGTTTCTGACCATACCGATGGGCTCATGGCCCTCACTACGGAAAATTGTACAATGCCACCCACTCCCAATGGATATCCCACTGGCCCCAGGGTATAGGGGGAAGTGTTATGCGCAAGGGTTTGTGTACAATTTATATTTCAAACAATTGCATAAAATAAGCATACAACAGTTATTAAAGTCAAGCAATTAAAACATGTTATAAAACAAGGAAGGGTAAAGGCGCAATTTTAAGTTCTATTTCTTAAAACTGGTCCATCACTAAATGGGATCAACTCTCTAGCTTCCCCAGTGGAGTCTCCATCTGTCACCCCCGTCAAAAGAGGTGGTCGGAGCGACGTGATGGTTTCATTCGACTCGCGTTTTTAAAAGTGTGGTTTCAACGCCTTTAGGTTGTCCGATAACCAGGTTGGACCTAAGGGCGAGGTTTTCAAAAGGTTCAAGGAGTCGCCACCAATGTTTTTACCAGACACATTGGAAAAGGAAAAAGAAGATAGTGGTTTTTTAAGAAAAACCAACTTTGGTCATTACAACCAGAGTTAGGTAAGGGAGTTAGTTACGTGTAGGGAAGGTATTAGCTTCCCTACAACGCCCCTTTCGGGTTCCTTATGATGGACCGTTTTTATAAAGAAATAATAACTCTAAATTGCTCTTTTACCCTTATTTATTCATTGCGGAAATTAAGTTATTGACTACATGTCCCTAAATGACTAATGCACAACAATACTATCTAAAAAGCAGTAAAGTAGAGAAGGGAGTATATAGGAACATTTGAAGCAAGCTATTATAGTATATTCTTGGAAGAGGGTGCTTTTTGGCAATCCCCACGCTCTACAATGATGATCGCTCTTTCTCGCAACACTATAGTACGCTTTCTAAGAACTCTAAGAAACTCTGGAAATGCTTCAGAGGGGTCCTAGGAGAGTAATTCGAAGATATTACAGAAGGAAAAGTGGTAGAAGTGTGTGAAAAGAGTGAGAAAGTCCCCCCCCCCTTTTATAGGAATTCGCACCTGTCAGGTCGGGACTGCCATCTCACTTGACAAGGTCGGAGTCTCGCCAAACGGGACGACGGTCTCGCCTTCGACAAGTGGCGAGATGGCGGTCTCGCCAAACGAGACGGTCGTCTCGCCATTGGCGAGTGGCGAGAGATGGTCTCGCCAAACGAGATGGCAGTCTCGACGCTTTGAGTGAAATTTCTTATTTTTCATGTACAAAAATCTTTCCTATTCTAGAATGGGGCCTTTTGATCAATTCTAGGGACCTTTTAGGCCTTGCCCATCTTCGAATGGAAGTCTTCTGCTCTTTATTTTGAGGTCAGACAAGATTTGGGGTCTACAAATATAAGACAACTCCATTGGGAATTTTGAGTCAAGCCTATTATATGTGAAAAGTTAAAAATCATTTTTTCTTATTTATTTCATCCATCATTTTTCAGTTTTATTTTTGTGTTTTTTATATATATGATTTATCTTGTTTATTTCCACTTAACTTATTTATCGTATTAATTAATTTTTGTATATTTCTTTACTTCAATAAAATCATACGATAGAAGACATGTTCATATCATATATCAAGTGGTAATTTAGCGTTAACTCCATCACACACTACACCCACATTTTTTATACACTTATGAGAGATAATTAGTGATGTCATTTTGGATATACTTCTAATCTAACTATCATGAAAGTCTTATCTAGAGCATGACTATTTTGCGAATGTCTACGCCTTGTATGTACTTCCAATTTGTAATCATAGATCGAGATGGGTATAAAACTTTAGAGACCAAATGAATTTTATATATTTGACTACCTTTTGGTATTGCTTGTTAGACAAACCATTAAACCTATAGGACAAATACCATTCCCTCTTAAGACATTATGGGGCATCCTTATTCTTCTTTACCACTCTTGTTATTTTACACCATGTCAGCAAAAAAAAATTATTTTTCCCATCCCTTAGTGTATCATATCCTATTTGCATGTATTATTTTTGTCATATTTATTCATTCTTACTCTACTTTTGCATTAATAGGTTGTCAGGAACAATAGAAATTAAAGTTTGATAAAAAATATGTTTGATCCAAATCATGAATCTTTTATTAAGATACTTGAAATCAAAGTAAAATTTTATGATTCTCTAGTGTGATCATTATTAAAATAAGTAATAAATATAAAAAATTACATTGCAACATTCTAATTTCATGCACTACTCATGTTATTATTTTCATATAGAAAAAAAAATTAGTTAAGTAAAGAAAGCACCTTTACAAGACATATGCTATAACTAAGATCATGGAGGAAGTTGTAGATCACTTAGAACAACAACATGAAAAACTCAAATGAGAGGTTAATCAGATGAAGGAATAAATGAATCAAATATTGAAGATGTTGTGATTACTAAAAGATACTAATGGAAATGTTTCAAAAAGACCTCAAAACACTCTTTCTCACCCTCCTAGATTTTCTTCACCAATTCAAGCCAATATTAATGCTTTATTCCCTTATGGTCTTCCACTTGGCTATACACCACCCTTGGCCTCCAATATTCCAGAAATTAATAACCATGCATTTGCTTCAAATCCATCTTATGGTCCCCTTGTCAATCACACATCTCTTACTATTAACAATGGTCTTGCATCGAATTTTTGAAACCAAACACAAACACAAGACCCTAATCTTGACACCAGTGATACACAAACTTTACATCAACCTTTCACTTATGTACATCACCTCAAAGGGTTTTAAAATCACCAAAATCCCAATATAACACTAACCATTGGGATACACCATAAATGGCCAAAAGAGTCAATCCAAGAATAAGTTATAATTCTTAGAAGAAAGATTGAGGGTTATTAAAGGATTTAATTATTATGGATTTGATGTTGAATTGAGTTTAGTTCCAGATATTGTGGTTCCACCCAAATTCAAAGTCCCTAATTTTGATAAGTATAGGGGAGAAACTTGTTTAAAGATTAATCTTAGGATATATTGTAAAAAAAATGACTTTATGTGCATATAATGACAAACTCTTTATCCATTTCTTTCAAGATAGTCTTATAGGGGTCATCCTAAGTTGGTACATGAATTTAGAGCAAGGATAGGCACATATATGGAAATACTTAGTAAAAGTATTTTTGAATCAGTACAAGTATAATATGGATATGACTCTCGATAAGACTCATTTACAAAATATGGTAAAGAAATAAGTGGGAACATTTAAAGAGTATGCACAATCCTGGAAAGGGGTGGTTACTCAAGTATAACCTCTTTTGTTTGAAAAGAAAATGGTCACGATGTTTATTGATATTCTCCAATCAACATTCTATGACAGGATGATTGGAAACGTATCATCAAATATTTCAAAGCTAATTATCATGGGAGAAAGGGTTGAAATGGGGATAAAGACTAAAAAAATTGCTCACATGATAATAGAATCAACAAGTTTGAAGGAACTCGTTGTTATTATTAATAAGAAAAAGGGAGATGGAGCCAATGCCATCATGTCCACACCAATCATGCCTAATTACAATACCATCCCTTTCATGCCCAAATGTCGATCATGATTCATGTACAACACACAAATAACAACAATTCCTTAATCAACCTATTAACAACCCTTCCATCCTAGGATGACTTATAGGCCACCTTTTCTACAAGTCCAATCTTAAGGTTAGAGCATGTGGTTTTCATCTTGGGCCTGAGAATTCTATCAATGTAGTGAGTTCAAGCAAATTTTACAAGGGTTAATGGACTCAAAAAACTTATTACAAATAAGTCTTTCTTATACAAATCAAGGGACCATGAATAATGAAGAGCAAAATATTGAAAATTGTCTTAACTTGATCTATCCTCGTGACTTGCATGAAAAGTTTTGTAATTAGAAGATTACCTAATTTTCTATGGTTTTTAATTCAAATTTAAAGTAATTATAATGCAAAATTTTAATATTATATGCCTAATTTTTTGTACTACTTTGGACTTGCATGTTACTTTTTTGGTATTACAAATGAATGAAATGAATTTTGCAACTTTTTAGTTATCTATTTATTTTCTTAATCCATTTCTTTTCTTTATAATATTCTTTTGTCTCCCTTCTACATCTATTTCAGTTAATACCAATTACAAATATGAAAATAATTACATTGAAATAACAATGTTATTATCTCATGTTACAATTTTGATAATTTCATCTATGAAGTCGATAAAGACAATCATAATTTGGAAACTCCCATTGAGTTAAAGAGGTTGGTGGAACAGGATGGTAAAATAATTAAACCCCATAGAGAATGTTGGATTTATTAACCTATGAGTTGTATCTATCTCTACACCTAGGCTTCTAGATCAACTTTAGTCCCTTGACTTTCCATATCCTTTTTGTATATGTACTTTACCATTATAAATAAATGAATCATATGAGGGGTCTGATTAAGTCTTATAAAGCATGTTTTTACTTATTTTTTACTCTTAAGTTTGTTAGAATCGCGCAGCGGAATGTTCGCATGGTCGGACAAAAACCAAGAGGGGGGTGAATTGGTTTCTTAACAAAAATTAGGTTTTCAAAATTTTCCCCAAATTTTACCGATTAAACACTGTGTAAATGTAAATAGAGATAGAGAAAGAATCTTACACAGGAGATTTACACTGGTTCGGATCAAAAGACCCTACGTCCAGTTGCTAATCACTCAAACAGAGGATTAACGCTGTCACTATAATCACAGTTGCTACAAATAGATTACAATTGAACAAGACAAAGTAAAGAAAACACCTCTCTTGAAATCCACAAGAGATGAAGAACAGTTTTCCCTAGAGACGGCACAACACACAATCCACTAAGAACTCCACTTAGTGATTTTTATCGCTTCTAGCCCACACCAGGTTCCAAAAGCCCCTTTTTCTTGCAACAAACAGTTCTCTGGCACTCACAACACTTAACTTTTGTATGAAAAAGGTTGTTCTTATTTTCTGAGTGCCATAGAGAAGCTTAAGTATATAAATTAGGGTTTGGGAATTGGGAATTTCGGAATTAGGGTTTTTGGAAATATGGTTTTCGAAAATAGGGTTGATTTGAAGTTGAAAATCAAAATCTGACTGAAATAATCGATGAAATGAAGTGTTAATCGATTATTACAGAGCCAAAATCAACAGAACCCAAAAACTCTCTGTTTTAATCGATTAAAAGGGTTGTTAATCGATTAACAGGCCTGTTAATCGATTAACAGGTGGTTTAATCGATTAAACCAGTGAGCAGATACAGAAAATGATTTTTCTCACTGTTTTAATCGATTATTTCCCTATTTAATTGATTAAAGCCAAGCCTGGATGATAAATTTGAGCTTTTTGAAGCTTCTAAGGTGCAGACTATGTACCGGCTATCTTAAACTCTAATATTACAGACTCAATCTAATTGAAACAGAGTTATTACAATACAAAACAAGTCTTTAACACTCTAAGTCTTTGAGTTCTTGAATCATCATCAAAATCAACAATCTTCATGTTCATCAAGTGCAACATCAAGTCCTTGAATGTTCAACAATCTCCCCCTTTTTGATGATGATCAAAATTATCTTTTAAAGCCTTATAATAACCTGTTTTATCTGTCATACTAACAAACACATTAAACATACCAGATAATATTTAAAAACAATAATATTAGGTTTTAAATATTTCTCCCCCTATTTTGATTATAATCAAAAATAATTCTTCTATGACAAACATAAGGGCTCCCCCTCAAAATATGCATAACTTGGAGAAAACTCCCCCTCAATCAAAGCAATAACAGAATACCATATTTTATTTAGAGACAAGCAATCATTACAATATTAGAGATAACAACAAATTTAAAATTCTTCACTATCATCACTATGAAAGTGTGCATCAAATCTATTTTCTAAACAACACACTTTATCATTTACATCAGATATACAGCGAATTATTTCCTCATGCCGTACTCCAAAAAGAGTGAAGAATGACTACATCCTCTGATTCATGTCAGATAACATGTCTTCCATGGATTGTCGGGTTTCATGATGAGTAGAGGAAGTTCCAACACTTTGGATTTGATCAGAGGGAAACTCAGCAGCAGGAGGCATATCTTCATCAGAATCTTCATTGTCACCACCTTGATTCGGAACGTCATCCTTGTGAACATAAATGTCGTTGACACGCACCATTTGTAGTTGGATCAATGTGCTGTCAAGCATGCGATTCAAGTTATTTGTTCTTATTGCTTGTTCACCTTCGACATTGACTCCTTTGTATTCAAGAATCCGAGAGACAAGGAGAGCATATGGAATTTTGAAGGTGGGATGACGTTTGGCTTTTAACATAGTCATGGTGACAAGAACGCCCCAATCTAAAGGCTCATTATTCATTATGGCATGAATAATCCTAAGATCAATTGAAGAACATTGAGCATGATTTGTAGCCCGAGGACATAGAATCCAGACAAGTAGATGTAGAATCATGTGTTCCTCCTTCTTTAAAGGTCCAGCAAGAAGGAGACGCCCAATCTCCATGGAGGGATTTCGCAGAAAAGAACGGTAAGCTAAGAACCTGTCAAAATCATCTAACTCACCATAAATGTTAATAACATCTTCTCTAATTAGAAAGTGGGAAACATTCTCCCGAATATCGTCGTCAAGAATAATTGTGACGCCTTTTACTCTAAAGGTAGCAATTTGATCTCTAAATTTAAATCTAGAGTAAAATACCCTAACAAGGTCAGGATAATACGTACCTTGCATTTGGATGAAAGGGAGAACTCCTTGAATTTCAAGAAGGTTGGGAAAGTTGAATCCCCTATTGATGAACTGCTCACCAATAAGGAACTTTGGAGAAATAATAGCACGTTCTTTCCAATAGGTCAGAAATTCTTGTTGGCCATCTGTATCAGAAATCCATCCTTCTACAGAATTAGGACGGGGACGAGATGAGGGTGCAGATCTTCTTCTAGTAGGGATCTTAGCGCGAGAAGATGAGGCCATTGAAAGATTTGAGGAATAACAAGAAGAGCTAAATGTATTGAGAAGAGGGCAAAATTGCTAGAATAAGGTAAGAACGCTTGATTTCAAGAGATAGAAGTGAGTAGAAATGAAATGGAGGCCCCTATTTATAATCAAGCATGTCTAACGGTCATATGGAAGAGAATATAAGTCAAGAAATCCATTGGCAACGGCTAGGAAGCCAAACTTGCCAGGTTTAATCGATTAAAACTCAGATTAATCGATTAAACCAGTGCCAGAACCATTTAATCGATTAAATTGTGCAGTTAATCGATTAATGTTGTGTTTAATCGATTAATTGGCGAATTAATCGATTAATCCAGAGAGGAATGCCCTGTTTTGAGTGTTTTGGATGCAAATAATCGATTATAACTCCAATTAATCGATTATTCCAGAGAGTACATCAAATTTTTAAGGTTTTTTACACATGATAAACTATTAACATCCTGTATAATGAATTATATCCTTACAATCATCCAAAAACTGTCTGATTAAGCAGAGTTTAAGCTATCTAGTATCCCTAAGTCTCTTCTAAGATCATAAAATCTATCCTTGGGTAGAGGCTTAGTAAAAATATCTGCTAATTGATGCTTTGTATCAACATACTCTATTTTACAGTTTCCTTTGCTGATATGATATCTCAAAAAGTGATGTCTAATTTCTATGTGCTTAGTCCTAGAGTGCATTACTGGATTCTTAGTAAGATTAATTGCACTCGTATTATCACACATTAAAGGTATGTCATTCAGAAATATACTATAATCTTCTAACTGTTGTTTCATCCACAGAATTTGAGCACAACAACTACTAGCTGCAATATATTCAGCTTCAGTGGTAGATAAAGCAACAAAGACTTGTTTCTTAGAATGCCAAGATACTAAGGATGAACCTAACAAATGACATGTCCCATTAGTACTTTTCCTATCAATTTTGCATCCACCATAATAAGCATCAAAATATCCTATTAAACTAGTGCAAGCATCAGATGGATACCATAAACCAAAACCACTAGTTCCTTTTAAATATTTTAAAATATGTTTTACTGCAATTAGATGAGATTCTTTTGGACAAGCCTGAAATCTAGCACACACACAAACAGAATGCATAATATCAGGTCTACTAGCAGTTAAGTATAACAGAGAATCTATCATACCTCTATACATAGATTGATTAACTTCCAAACCTGATTCATCCTTGTCTAGATAGCATGAAGTTCCCATGGGTGTGTTAGCTTCCTTTGAGGTGTCCATTCCAAACTTTTTAAGGATCTCTTTGCAGTATTTGGTTTGAGAGATGAAAATGCCATCTTTAAGTTGCTTGATTTGTAGTCCAAGGAAGAATGTCAATTCTCCCATCATAGACATTTCAAATTCTCCCTGCATTATCTTAGCAAATTCTACACATAACGAATTATCAGTTGATCCAAAAATAATATCATCAACATATACCTAGACCAATAAGATATGTTCTTTAACTTTCTTTATAAACAAAGTAGAATCAATTTTTCCTCTAGAGAAATAATTTGAAGTTAGGAAACTACTTAGCCTTTCATACCAAGATCTAGGAGCTTGTTTCAACCCATATAATGCTTTCTTTAATTTAAAAACATGATTAGGATAACTAAAATCTTCAAATCCAGGGGGTTGCTCCACATAAACTTCTTCTTTAATAAAACCATTCAAAAATGCACTCTTAACATGCATTTGATATAATTTAAATTTCATTAAAGATGCATAAGCAAGAAGTAGGCGTATAGCCTCTAACATGGCAACAGGAGCATAAGTTTCATCATAGTCTATACCTTCCTCCTGACAATAGCCTTTGGCAACAAGTCTGGCTTTATTCTTTGTTATATTTCCATCTTCATCAAGTTTATTTCTAAACACCCATTTGGTTCCAATAACCTGATGTGATTCTTCCCTTGGGATTAATTCCCAGACTTGATTCCTTTCAAATTGGTTAAGTTCCTCTTGCATAGCTATGCACCATTGGTCATCTTTAAGTGCTTCCTCAACATTTTTGGGTTCTATCTGAGACACAAAAGCTACAGACATGCAGAAGTTAGTCATATTTCTAGTTCTTACCCCTTTTGAAATATCACCAATGATATTGTCCATTGAGAGTCCTCTTGGTGATTGTCATTCTTTTGCTAATTCAAGTGATTGAGAAGGCTCATTTTCTTCCAAATACAATTCATCAAGAGCCTCTTTTATATATTCATCATCACCTGCAAGTTCTTTATTTGACTCAAGAGGATTTCCCCCAAGGTTTACAATCTCATCAAAAGTAACATGAATAGATTCTTCAATATTCAAAGTTATTCTATTAAACACCCTGTAAGCCTTACTAGTTAATGAATAACCTAAGAAAATGCCCTCATCGGCTTTAGAGTCAAATTTTCCTAAGTTATCCTTTCCATTATTTAATACAAAACACTTACATCCAAAAATTTTCAAATGAGCAACATTAGGCTTTCTACCATTAAACAATTCATAAGGAGTAGATTTAATAATTGACCTAATGAGCATTCTATTCAAAACATAACATGCAGTACTAACCGCATCAGCCCAAAAATATTTAGGAACATAAGATTCATTTAACATAGTTCTAGCAAGTTCCTCTAATGACCTATTTTTCCTTTCAACTACACCATTTTGTTGGGGAGTCCTAAGAGCAGAAAAGTTATGTAATATTCCATTTTCTTCACAATAACTTTCAAACTTTTCATTTTGAAACTCACCACCATGGTCACTTCTCAAAACTTTAATTCTTAAGTCTTTCTCATTTTGAATTTGTTTTGCAAATTTTCTAAAGACCTTAAAGGCTTCACTTTTCATAGTTAGGAAAAATGTCCAAGTATACCTAGAGTAATCATCAACAATCACAAGGCCATAATAATTTCCACCAAAGCTCTTTATCCTAGAAGGTCCAAATAAATCTAAATGTAATAATTCTAGGGGTTTTGAAGTGGAAATGACATTCTTTGATTTAAATGATGATTTTACTTGTTTACCCTTTTGACATGCATCACACAATCTATCTTTTTCAAATTTTAACCTAGGCAAACCAATAACTAAGTCTTTTGAAATCAATTTATTCAAATGATGCATATTTATATGAGCAGCTCTCTTATGCCATAACCAAGGGTTCTCTTCCTTTGCAACTAGGCATGTAATACTAGAATCATGTAAACAATCCAAATCAATCAAGTATATGTTATTATGCCTAATGCCTTTTAATTCTACATTTTCGGAATCTATCAAATGAATGGTGCAAAATTTACTTTCAAAGATTACCTTAAATCCTTTATCACATAGTTGACTTATGCTTAGGAGATTATACTTTAGTCCATCAACAAGAAGCACATCCTTAATCTCCAAAGTGTTTGCACCACCTATGTTTCCAATTCCAAGAATTTTCCCTTTGTTGTTGTCCCCATAAGTTACATATCCTTGTTCCTTAGCTTTGAAACTCACAAATTTTGATTTATCACCGGTCATATGCTTTGAGCATCCACTATCAAGATACCACATAGACTTCTTAGATTTGGAAGTTTCCTACAAAACAAGAACATAGTAAACTTAGGTCCCCATAACTTTTGGGTCCTTGGGGTTAGAGACAAATAAATTATTTGACAATAGGAACCCAAATATATTTACCTTTAGGAACACCAAAATGTTTAATTTTACATTTATTTGAAGTGTGACCTTGTTTCATGCAATAAAAACATGCTTTTGATGTAGCTTTAGAATATGATGCATTACTTACAAAACATGCTCTAGTTCTTTTTTCTTCCCATACTCTTTTATTTTTCTTTTTAGACTTTTTCAAAGGAACTTGTTGATTTACACTATTTTGAGCAAACACCATTTCATGCTTCTTAAGATCATCTATTTCCTTTTCGACTTTATCTAGCAAATGTTTAAGAATATCTATATCATATTCATGCTCTTTACAAGTTTCACATTCTAATTTCTTATCATTATCCTCATCTAAACATACAATTTTCGTTTCTAAGGACTCCTTTTCTTCTAAACATGTGATTTTCCTTTTTAAGGAGTCTATTTCCTTTTCGGATCTACTTAAATTCTTCTTTACCACTTTATATTCGTTTTTCAAATTCTTGAAAGCACTAAACAATTCATTATAAGCATTTTTCAATTCATCATAATTATTATCATCATCACTAGAAGATGAGTCGGAATCACTTACCTCAAAATCGGAAGATATGTTGTCATTTTCCATTAAGCAAATATTTGCTTCTACTTCCGAGTCACTTGACTCTGAGTTTGAGTCACTGTTGTCCCAAGCAATATAGGCTTTCTTCTTGAAGACCTTTTTGCCTTTGAATTCATCGTTCTTCTTATTTGGACATTCGGTCTTTACATGTCCTGCTTCACCACAACCATAGCATTTTATATTAACGGAAGTATTTTCTCTTACCTTTCCCTTACCTTTGAATCGATGCCTTCCTTTAGCTTTCATGAATTTGGTGAACTTCTTTATCATAAGACTCAACTCTTCTTCTTCATTTTTCGAGTTTTCTTCTTCCTTTTTATTTTTACCTTTGGAAATTTCGGTTTTGAAGGCTAGGTTCTTCTTTTGGTATTGACCTTCTTCCTCATTTAGCCTTCCAAGTTCAAGCTCATGCTCTCTAAGCTTTCCAAAGAGCGCCGCCATAGACATTGTAGAAAGATTTTGTGACTCCGAGATGGCCATCACCTTAGGTTTCCATTTCTTATCCAAAGATTTTAACATTTTAACATTTAATTCATCAACGTCAAAAATTTTACGTAATCTGGTGAGATGGTTCACAATATGAGTGAAACGCTTTTGAACGTCAAATATCGTTTCACCTTGTTGCATCCGGAACATCTTGTATTCTTGGATTAAGGAATTCTTCCTTGCTCTTTTAACGTCGTCAGTACCTTCATGGGTCACTCTTAGCATTTCCCACATTTCCTGAGCACTTTTACACACAGAAATCCTGTAAAACTCGTCAAGGGTTAGAGCAGATGAAATTATATTTCTAGTCCTAACGTCAAATTGTGCTTTTCTATTTTCTTCTACAGTCCATCTAGAAAAAGGTTTGGGAACTTCAACACTGTTTTCAATAACTTTAGGAACAAATGGACCGTTTAAAACAGCATCCCAAACGCCTCTATCAACAGACTCTAAAAATATTTGCATTCTTACTTTCCAGAAAGGATAATTTTGACCCGCAAAAAGTGGGGGTCTGTTGATAGACGCACCTTCGGCAAAAGTTTGATTTTGTCCGGCCATTTTCGAAAAATTGAATGACTATCAAAGCAAGCTCTGATACCACTTGTTAGAATCGCACAACGGAATGTTCGCGTGGTCGGACAAAAACCAAGAGGGGGTGAATTGGTTTCTTAACAAAAATTAGGTTTTCAAAATTTTCCCCAAATTTTACTGATTAAAAACTGTGTAAATGTAAATAGAGATAGAGAAAGAATCTTACACAGGAGATTTATACTGGTTCTGATCAAAAGACCCTACGTCCAGTTGCTAATCACTCAAACAGAGGATTAACGTTGTCACTATAATCACAATTGTTACAAACAGATTACAATTGAACAAGACAAAGTAAAGAAAACACCTCTCTTGAAATCCACAAGAGATGAAGAACAGCTTTCCCTAGAGACAGCACAACACACAATCCACTAAGAACTCCACTTAGTGATTTTTATCGCTTCTAGCCCACACCAAGTACCAAAAGCCCCTTTTTCTTGCAACAAACAATTCTCTGGCACTCACAACACTTAACTTTTGTATGAAAAAGGTTGTTCTTATTTTCTGAGTGCCATAAAGAAGCTTAAGTATAGAAATTAGGGTTTGGGAATTGGGAATTTCGGAATTAGGGTTCTTGGAAATAGGGTTTTCGAAAATAGGGTTGATTTGAAGTTGAAAATCAAAATCTGACTGAAATAATCGATTAAATGAAGTGTTAATCGATTATTACAGAGCCAAAATCAACAGAACCCCAAAACTCTTTGTTTTAATCGATTAAAAGGGCTGTTAATCGATTAATAGGCCTGTTAATTGATTAACAGGTGGTTTAATCGATTAAACCAGTGAGCAGATACAGAAAATGGTTTTTCTCACTGTTTTAATCGATTATTTCCCTATTTAATCGATTGAATCCGAGCCTGGATGATAAATTTGAGCTTTTTGAAGCTTCTAAGGTGCAGACTATGTACCGGCTATCTTAAACTCTAATATTACAGACTCAATCTAATTGAAACAGAGTTATTACAATACAAAACAAGTCTTCAACACTCTAAGTCTTTGAGTTCTTGAATCATCATCAAAATCAACAATCTTCATGTTCATCAAGTGCAACATCAAGTCCTTGAATGTTCAACAAAGTTGATATTAGAGTGGGTTAATCCCGCTCTACTAGTCTAGGGTCTCCTTTGGTGAAAAATTTGTCATTGTCATCTTTGCCAACCACCTTCAATATGCCGATTATCATCCAACTTTCTCCGATGACCATCGGATCTGGATTGAACTTGTTTATTTTCAACTCAACCCATGGTGAGTCAACCTGGCTTACTCTATGGTGAGCAAAAAATTTCACAACCTGTCTCAATCCACTACGAGTTTGTAGGTTAGGTGGGTTGGCTTGCTAACCCGCAACCCACCATTTATTTTAAATTTTAAAAATAATTATAATAATTTAGTAACACTAGTTGATGTTATCTTGTCTCTCCACTTCTACTCCACACCATCGCTACAAGCCAAACCCTCACTCAAGTTTATCATCAATTGTTCATCGCACCACTACATTCGTTATTGCACCTAGGCCGCTTGCCATCCTTTCGTCGTACCACTACATCACTGTATTTGTTATGTTTGTTGTACCATCGTGTTTTAATTGTGTCCTTGTATTTGTCACATTTCAATCACGTCACATCGTTTGTCATGCCACAACGTTTGTCGAGCCACCACATTCGCTGCACCATTGCATTTGTCGCACCACCACACCACTATGTTTCAGTTGTACCATAATGTTTGTCGCATTTCAGTTGCATCACAAAGTTTGTCGTGTCACCACATCATTACGTTTCAGTCTCATGATTCAGTCATGCTTATTAGAAAAAAATAGTGAATAACAAAAAAATAAATGTGGGTTAGTGAGATAACCCACCTAACCTGCTCACTTGTAGTCGGTTGAACCAAGTTGTGAAGTTTTTGACTCGTCATAAAGTAAGTTGAGTTGAGCTCATTTATTTTCAACTCAACCCTTGGTGAGTCAACCCGTGTGAGCCGGGTTAACTCACTTTGACACCCTTATCCGTCGTACCACTATGTTCGCCACTGCACCTAGTTCGCTTGCCATCGCCTACCGCACCATTGTGTCATCCTGTTCACGGTGTTTGCCACGCCACAACTATTTGCCACACTATTGAGTTTTAGTCATGCCATGTTTGTCACATTTCAATCACGTCATAACATTTGTCGTGTCATTGCGCTACTGTGTTTCAATCTCGCAATTCAGTCATGCTTATTAAAAAAAATGAAAAACAAAAAATAAATATGCATTAGTGAATCAACCCACCTAGCCCACCAACCTATAGTGTTAGACAAATGACATCTAGAGGGGAGTGAATAGATGAACAAATTAAAATAGATGCTGAATTAAAAATTTATTTTAAGATGTCCAATAATTTATTTTAATTATCAAATAAAATATAGATAAAGCGGAAGAGATATAATCAGGTAGATAAAAGGAAAGATTCAAGCGTAGAGATGCAGGATGCGATGCTGTTAAAGAGATAAAGGCAAGAGAAGAGCACACAGTAATTTATACTGGTTCGGGTATAACCAACCCTACATCCAGTTCCCAGTCAACTCTAATCACAAGAGTGACTCCCAATTCACTATCTTTAAAATTCAGTTTACAAATTACAATCAACTCAGTAGAGGAACCAGTAAAAAGTAAACTAATTAAAAAGACAATCACCTCCTTAGAAACCCACTAAGGATGAACACCTCCCTAGAATCCCACTAGGGATGAACAACTCCTTTGAACAAATCAAAGGATGAAAAACACATCCTTTGCCACCAACACACAAAGGATGAACACCTCCCTGAACAAATCAAAGGGATGAACAGTTTCCACATAGGAAACCCTAAAATAACACAATTGATTACTTAAACCTCCTAAACCCACAAAGGATGAAAGAGTAAGATAAGAACAGTCATCCACAAATGATGAAGGTAATAAAAATAAGAAGAGTCACACCTGGGTAATGAAGACAACAAATTGTAGAAGCCTGTAGAATGATAACCTCCAAGAATACAGTGTGATTAACAATGAAAGCGCAAAAGGCAGTATACAAAAGTTTTCTTAGAAAACCTAAGAGTGCTCTGTTGCTTGGCTCAGAATTCTCTTCTCAAAACTGATTGAATGTAAAGTGTATTTTCGAATTTTGTAATTGTGTGTATTTGATTTTCCATCAAAACTTAATTATATAGAAAAATAGCATCAGAAAATGGTCGTTGGTCATTAATACTTTCATAGAGAAAAAAATCAAGATGTATTAAAAAATATTTATTCTTCAAAACGGATATTTTTCAAATTTGAACTGCCATAATCGATTATGTTACCAGTATAATCAATAATGATAGAGAAAATCGTTTTTCCATTTTTGATGCATCATAATTAATTATGATAGTGAAAAATGTCATGTTACGAAATTTTATCACACTTGTGCTTTGGAGGCTTATGCATAATACCACTTCATCAACTTGTACCTCCATATCCAGTATTTTAAGACTCTATCTAGTCTTCAGGAATCATCTTGGGCTTGCTTGATGTTTGAATGGAATCTTTATCAAAATCATATCTTGGGCTTGCTTGAGTCTTGAATGTTGTTGACTTGAATCATCATCAAAATCAACTCTTGGGAATGTAGAGACATGTTTCACATTGCCATCAATCTCCCCCTCATTGCTTTCATATAGTGGGTTGAGCCGGTTGTGAAATTTCTTGCTCACCATAAAGTGAGTCAAGTTGAGCTTGCCTATTTTTAACTCAACCCATAATGAGCCAACCCATGTGAACCGAGTTGACTCACTTTGACACCCTTAGATTTAGGTACTATGTTTATAAGATCTTTTAAAGAATCAGTAGTGGGTATCACAATGGCGAGAAACACGAGTATATATCCTTAATTTATCTCAACTACTTCACTTACCCACTTAACATCATTATAACGACCATTTTTAACCTAAAACCTAAGGAATGTAATTGAACCACAAGGATATATAGGTATGAAATTGGAGAAGAAAATTAACTATTCATTCTTCAACTATAAACTAGCGGAAAGTAGGGATAGTTATACACCTGCGGGGACCGATCTCGAGTTTGACAGAGAAAAACTGAGTTAACAAGGTGTAGGTGCAGGTGTGGATGCGAATTTTATCCGCTTTAAAAAGTTTGGGCCAAATGCAAAGATGGGTAATGGAATTCCCCCTCCTACCTTGTCCCCGCCCCAAATTTATATTTAAATTTAAACCTAAATTATTAATTTTTTAAAGTAATTCCTTTTCTTTTTCATATTCTATATAATATGGTAATTTCTTCCATATTTCACACTCTTTACTTTTCTCCTACCCACTTTTCATTCTTTTGATTTTTAATTAGTTCATTATGTTATTATTTTTATCTCACCTTTTGCTTTTTATATTTTCTTATTCTCTTCGATCAATTTGGTTTTTTCCAATCGCTTTATCCAATATGACAAACATAAAATTAATTTTTTTTAATTTTTCTCTAAATATTGTACATAAATCTTAAAAGTACCTAATATTATTTTATTTATAGTTTATCTTTATTAGATATTATTTTGTCATATATTTTGGATTTTATTATTCTTATTTGTCATATATTAAATTTTATCTTGATAAAATAATTCTAATTTAAAGAATTAAAAATTAAAATCTTTATTACTTTGCATTAATTAAATAAATTAACTTATTAAATATTTTCTTATAAACTAGATATTTCATATTTATTAATACTTTAAAATGACAACTTAAATAATTAACTTATATGTCTGAATACAATATTATAATATATAATAATAATAATAATAATAATAATAATAATAATAATAGTAATGTTATAATTATTTTATATCCGCATAAAAATATAATTAAATATTTCTTTTACATATATTTTATAATATAAATATAACAAATTAAAGTATATACTTAATGAATAATAATTATTATAAAATTATAAATATTTATTTACATATAAAAATACATAAAAAATATTAAAACTAATTTATTATAAGTATAATTATTATTTTAGAAATAATTTAGAATGAAGAGAAAGGGGGGAGGGGGAATCCGAAACCCAACAGGGAGGGGATGGAGACTAAAATCTCATCCCGACGAGGATCGAGGATGGGGATGAGAATAGTTAAAAAAGTCAGTGACGGGGGTTTGGAAGGCAAAACCCGCCTTGTTGCCATGCCTAGTTGAAAGAGATAACAACCTAGAGTTTGCATCCCTTCTTATGTGGTCAAGACACTTTCATTTTTATACAAAACATTGATGCGCACCATGGGTTAAGATCAGAGTCTCGCTTCATTCCTACCATTTAGTCCTTGACCAGGGTTATGTTTTGGTAAGTTTATGAGTCTCACATCGCTTGGGAGTCAAGAACAAGGATATTTTATATAGACTCTCTTCTCTTAATCCAACAAGACATCTTTTAAAGACAAAATCATGACGAACTTTAGTTCCAAAGGGGACAATATCTCAGAAATGGTAATGGATCCTACAGATATTATCATAGTGAATATGAGGTTGTGAAACTCTCGTTGCTAGATGGAAAATTGTCGTCCATTGTAAGATAAAGATAGAGTCTCGCTTTATTCCTACCCCTTAATCCTAAAATAAAGGGTATGTTTAGTATGCTCATAAGTTTCACACACTTAAGAGTCGATGCCTAAAATAAACCCTCATTTCCAAATCCACCAAGGCATATTTTAAGGATAAAATTGTGACAAATTAGCTGTGACAAATTAGAGTTTTAAAGTGAATAACACATCAGGTATAATAATTGACATTAACGATACTATCATAATGAAAATGAGATAGAAAGACTCTTATTTCTAGATAAAACAACCAGTATTGAGATATGATGTTTAATGAAAAGATAATTTTCTTTGGCATATATCCTTTATCTATTTATACAGGTGTTAGTATGGGTTTTAACCCATGAGCCAATCTGGTTTATCACAGGTTTGAGCCAGGTTGAGTTTGATTTTTTTTTCATTTCTATTGATAATGGGCTAAAAATGAACATAGCTCACTTAACCCATTAATTAAACGGGTTCGAAACGGGTTATGGTCAAATTGGCTTGCAACCCCTCATTCCTTTTAACTTTTATAAATAATTATAGTAACCCTAATGGATGTTATTATTAGAACTGTAGGCTAAGATCAAGAGCGGGGGTGAATTGATCTTTGAAAGATTTTCACACTTTTAAGAATACAGATTATCTATTTCAAAGATTATGAATTCAGATCAAGTTTTGAACTAAGAAAAACAAGAAGTTCTATTTAAGGCACAAGAAAAATAAAAGAAAGGAAAGGTTTAAAGAAAGGCACACAAGATTTATACTAGTTCACCCAAACCACAAGGCTACATCCAGTTCTCAAACCAAATTCCAGTTGAGTTCCACTAGATTGATTATGTTTTTTATTACAAACTTGAATCACAAAACACCCAATCCACACCAAGAACCAAATTCCAGTTCTTGCACCAAACCTTCACCAAGAACCAAGTTTAAATTCTTGAACCAACCTGCAGCCAAATTCCAGCTACAAAACCAGTGCCCAACACTTCTAGACACCCACACTACAGTAAAGAAATGAAAAGAAATAAAGAGAAGAAACTAGAACAATCAAACCCGGATTATGCAGCTCTTACAGAATGAGTTTCTTCACATGTAAGAAAGTAAAAAGGCCTCAAGAAAGAACTTTGAAAAACTTCACAAAAGTGGCGCGCTTCTTTCTTGAAAATCTTCTCTAATGATTGCTTGATTGATTACTCAAAGAGATATATTAAAACACTGAAGCAATCCAGTTTATATAGAGTTATTATTCAACTACTGGTTTAATTAATCGGTTAAAACTTTCTTTTAATCAATGATTAAATCTTGATTAATCGATTAATTCATCTTTTAATCAGTTAAAATGTGGTTAATCATTTTTCAAATTTATTTTAACTGATACAACTGTATTTTACTCGATTAAAACAATTATACAAAAATTCCTTAAGTTGTTTTAATCAATTGATGTGCGGTTTAATCAATTAAAATACTGTCATACAATTTCTCAAAACACCATAAGTAATTTTAACTGTTAAAAGCAAGTTTTAATAGATTAAAACATTTTACAAAAATTTCCTTAAGTTGTTTTAATCGATTAATTCGATATTACATCGATTAAAATTTTGGCTGAACACTTTCCAAAACATCTCAAGTGATTTTAATCGATTAATTTGAAGTTACATCGATTAAAATACTGACATAACACTTTTCAAAACACTTCAAGTGATTTTAATAGATTAATTCGAAGTTATATTAGTTAAAATACTGATAGAACACTTTTCAAAACTTTTCAAGTGGTTTTAATCGATTAATTTGAAGTTACATCGATTAAAATACTGACAAAACATTTTTCCATACTTCTCAAGTGATTCGAATCGATTAATTTGAAGTTATATTAGTTGAAATACTGACACAAAGTTTTCAAATACTTCTTTAATGAAAATAATCAATTAATTCGAGTGTGCATCGATTAAAACAACTCTAGTGTATGTGTTAAATGGTTTTAATCGATTATTTTGAAAACATATTAGTTAAAACTCTGTCATGAATGTTTCTAGCTCATTTTAATCGATTAACCTTATAGTGTATTAGTTAAATCTAATCCTTAAGATCATATTAATCGATTAATTCAGTTTTTAACAGATTAAAACGTTTAGAGGCATTTCCAAATTCTTTCAAAATGAATAATCCTCATGTAGCAGAGAGATAAAAATGATTATACCTATTAATATTGATGTTGACTCACTAATCACTCTACCCTTTAACCCAAGTAGCCTTTGACTTCATCAAATCATTAAGATCTTCAATCAATAAGATCTTCATCACTTTCAGTCTCCCCCTATTTGATGAAGACAAATACCTCTTTTGAATCTATTTGAAATATCTTGATCTGCAAAGGAAATCACTTGGATACATAGATTAGTGAGTTATTCAATAAATTTCTCCCCCTTTTACTTCATAAAAAATAGGGAGGGAAGGTATAAAACAAATGCAAAAATGTAGATTTCACAATATATGTAGGTATCAAACCAAAGAAAGATGAAATTTATTATTCTTTCAAGAACAAGTAAAGTTGATTCAATCTTATCTTCCTTAACACGTTGGCAGTGAACTCAATAGATACATATAAAGATAAGGGAATCTTGCTTTACTAGCATGTCACAAAGACAACTATTAACTAAAGTCTTTACTTTGAACTTTAGAATAATAATCGATTAAAAACATAGCATAATCAATTAAATTTGAATTTTTTTAATGATTTTAATTGATACATATTATGTTTTAATCGATTAAAACAGGAATAACAGAAGTATATAAAAAATATGAGAATATTTAATCGATTAAATCGTGAATTAATCGATTAAATCAAGATCTAACGATCTTATTATAAATGAAATTAATCGATTAAAGCTATTTTATATCAATTAAAACATTCAGAAAATGTGAATTTATGTAATGTTTGATGCATCTAGAATCCCTAATTCAGTTCTGATTTTATAAAAAGCAATCATAAGATGTTTTATGAATATGTTAGCTGATTGTTTCAGTCCCTATAAAAAGGGTTGCATGATCCTTAATATCTAGTCAATTATATTTTTAGAAAGCTAGATTTAATCCAAACATTTAAGCAATAAATAAAAAAGATTCGCATAATATCAGAATGTAACAACATAGTTAGTGAAATTAATTGATTGTAAATCACTTTTAATCGATACAGTTCCACAACCTAGAGCTTTTAATCGATTAATTTGCAAAATAATTTATTAAAAACAGGACATATGGTCTATGTAGTTTTTCCTGTAAATGATTTTAATCGATTAAAATTTGAAATAATCGATTAAAACAATACGAATTATTTATGTGAACATTAATTTAATCGATTAAAATGATTTTATATCAATTAAAACTACCAGAATGTGTGAATTATTAATTGTTTGGTCTATCTAGGATTTCTAATTTGGTTCTAAAACATCTGCATTATATTAAAGGAATTTTAAGAAGTGTTTATGGTTAAAGACCAGTTAATATTACAGACCAAATATAGAAATAAAAGAGACAGTAAATGGAAGCTTGTGATGGAAAGGGACCCTTGTTGATGAGATTAGTCATCCCAATTTCCTTGATTCAACTGTATATCCTCCATCTTGGTATACAGATTAGCAATTTGGTTTCCAAGGTTGGAGAATTGTGTGTTGGTCTGCTCGAAGTGCTGATAGGTCATCTGCATATGTCTTCTTTGGTTCTCTTACAGTGTAGCCATCTGGGAAAGCATGGTTTGTTCAAATTGTGAGAGTGGAGTCCCACAGTCAGGTTGTTCAATGAATGGTATTATCTCCATGTTCTCATAGGAAGGATGATCTTCAGTTGATTGAGGAACCTCAACAGCTGGAGAAGAGGGAATTTCAGCTTGTTCTGGTTCATCTTCATCCTCATTTTCATCTTAGGACATTCCAACTTCAGCTTTTGAGATCCATTCCTCATCAATCTTGATGAACCCCATCTTTCGCAGAGTTAAGTCATCAACTTCATTGGAGGCCTTTGGAGTCTCCACATATTCTCCTGCAAAATACCTAAAGAATTGATTAATAATCAATGCATATGGTAATTTGTAATCAGCCATCCTTTTTGCTTTAATCATGTGATCCTTGATTACATAAATCCAGTTGACATGAATATTGTTTGTAATACAGTACATGAGTGCTAAATCTCCTTCATTGAGTAAAGCATGATTTCTCCCCCTTGGTGTGAGCATCCAAGCAATAATGAAGGCCAGAATTTTCTGTTCAAGCCTCATTTTTTCAGCATTGAGGATCCTCACCGAGTCATTGTGGTCTTTGAGGCATGTACGGAAGAATTGGATTTTATTGAAGTTTGGAAATTCTACAATGTTTCCTCTGGACACCTTGACACCAGTATCACGAAGTCCAGCCACTTGTTCCCATACTTCAGGAGTAATGACCATGTTAACTCCTTTAACTTGTGATCAAATAGTGGAGCCACTTACAGTGAGGTTGGCATAAAAGACCATTACATGGTCAGGTTGAATGTTGTTTGTGTACTCCAAGAAGGTCTTCAATTTCTGACTCTTCAGTTGTCTTCTCAGTGGAGTAAAGCCTTCTCCATCCAGCCATGCAAACCGTATGTATTTAGGAATCACAAGCTATTTTGGGCTAAAATGAGTGATAAAATTATTCATCTTCTCTACATCACCATTAAACCAATTTTCAAGGTGGCCCCCTTGATTTCTAGCAACGGAGGAGGATTACCCCTTTTGCTTTTTTCCTCCTAGATTTTGATCTTTTAAACATTGGTTTAACAGAAATTTGAGAAATGAATTTGGTTGAGAGAAATATGAGAACACAAGGGAGAGAAGAACTGAAAATGAGTCAAGTATGCATAACCTAATTTCTTTTTACTGATGAATAGATATCATATTTCAAATTTTTGAACTCCGAATCTCAGACCTGTTATGTTTTCAGCTTTAATTGAATGTGTTCCCTTGACTAAAGGAAGAGACACTTGCTTTGGGCAGTGGGTACATCAACTAATTTAATATTTGGATAGGTATTGAATTGGTCAAACAATACAATAAATGTTTTTTATAGATATTGATAAACACGAATCTTAAAAAATCAATTTTTGATTTGTTGAAAATTCTGCAATTAAACCATATTAAAGTAGTTTCCAAAAACAAATTAATCGATTAATTATTAGATTTATTAATTATTTTGATCTAGAATCGTAGGTAAGAAATAACAATAGTGTAATAATCGATTAAAATAGAAAAAAAATTGATTATTTTTGTACTGGATATGTTTAATGAAATAACAACAAAATTTTAATCGATTAAAACGAAAAAGAATCGATTAATTTTAACCATTTAATGATTTTAACTGATGTAAATCATTTTTAATCGATTAAAACAGAGATAGTAAATTTATACTAAAATCCTGAGAACATTTTAATTGATTAATTCGCAGAATAATCTATTAAAATAGTACGCAGACCTCTTCAAAATCTTCTGTTAATGAATTTAATCGATTATTTTGAAAGTTTAATCGATTAAAACAGAAACATTATTGTTGTTTCCAGTATTTCAATCGATTAAAATTGTTTTGTATTAGTTAAAATAATCATACCATGACTTTTACTCCTTGTATTTCATATTCATCATACAAATTTGTTGTCTAGGTATCAAGCGATCTTGAGATTATTGTTCCTGCAAAAGAAGTTTACAATATTTACCCTTTGATGATAATAGGGTCCTATCATGTTATTTGAAATGATTTCTTGGGAACCCATTTCATTCTACCTTTTGGAACAACATATTTCTTTATTTTATATCAGTTAAAATAATCATACCATGACTTTATTTTACAAAATTTTACAGAATGACCTTTTTTCATACAATAGAAACATGTAGTAAATGGTGATGTATTAGGTTTACTATATGAGAAATAATTTTTGAAAGCTCTAGTTTTCTTTCCAAAAAAAGGTGTGAAACCTATACCAGCACAATCAATAACCAATTTCTAAGAATTAAGAAGAACATCAAGACTGGTTTTACCTTTTGCAAATTTTAGAAGCAGTCTTTATTAGATATGCTAGCTTCTTTTGTAATTCAGGACAATTTTCACAATTCTTTTGATCTTTACACATGCAGTCAGAATTGTTATCAATCATTTTCAAATATTCAACATCAGTTTCTTCATCAAGAATTTTGTTTTGAAGAAGATTGATTTTGTTTTCTAACCTGTTGTTCAAGCTTTTTAATCTTTTGTTTTCTATTTCAAGTATTTTTTTTCTACTTCATGCATTTCATTGAAAGCATCCTGTAATGAGCTATAATTCATAGAATTAATAGAAGAATTAGAACTTACACTAGTGGTTGGAGAATCCAGATTAGCCATGAAACATATATCTGTTGTTTCTTCATTGGTTACCTCAAGAATTTCCCACATTTCTTTGACAGATTTACATTGAGACACCCTGAAAAATTCATTCATATTAAGTGCAGATGTAATTATGTTCTTGGCAGTGTAATCACTTTGAACTTTTCTCTTTTCATCATCATTTAAACTAGACCATTCTTTTTCTGTAATTAGTGGACCATTTACAATTACATTCCAAACATTTCTATCAATAGATTCAATAAAGATCTTCATCCTTATCTTCCAAAATGAATAATCTGTACCACAAAATAGTGGATGACTGTTATTAGAAGCACCCTCAAAAAAAAGTAATTTGTTTTCAGCCATGAAAAGATTTTGACCGAAAGTCTTGAGTAATTTTCAAGACCCTGCTCTTGATACCAATTATTAGAAATGTAGGCTGAGATCAAGAGGGGGGGTGAATTGATATTTGAAATATCTTCGAACTTTTGAGAATACAGATTATCTATTTCAAAGATTATGAATTCAGATCAAGTTTTGAACCAAGAAAAACAAGCAGTTCTATTTAAGGCACAAGCAAAACAAAAGAAAGTAAATGTTTAAAGAAAGGAACACAAGATTTATACTGGTTCACCCAAATCACAGGCTACATCCAGTTCTCAACCAAATTCCAGTTGAGTTCCACTAGATTGATTATGTTTTTTATTACAAACCCGAATCATAAAACACCCAATCCACACCAAGAACCAAATTCCAGTTCTTGAACTAACCTGCAGCCAAATTCTAGCTACAGAACCAGTGCCCAACACTTCTAGACACCCACAATATAGTAAATAAATGAAAAGAAACAAAGAGAAGAAAATAGAACAATCAAACCCAGATTATGCAGCTCTTGCAGAATGAGTTTCTTCACATGTAAGAAAGTAAAAATGCCTCAAGAAAGAACTTTGAAAAACTTCACAAAAGTGGCGCGCTTCTTTCTTGAAAAACTTCTCTAATGATTGCTTGATTAATTACTCAAAGAGATATCTTAAAACAATGAAGCAATCCAGTTTATATAGAGTTATTTTTCAACTACTGGTTTAATTAATCAGTTAAAACTTTCTTTTAATCGATTATTAAATCTTGATTAATTGATTAATTCATCTTTTAATCGGTTAAAATGTGCTTAATCATTTTCCAAATTTATTTTAACTGATACGACTGCGTTTTAATCAATTAAAATAGTTATACAAAAATTCCTTAAATTGTTTTAATCGATTGATTCACGGTTTAATCGATTAAAATACTGTCATACAATTTCTCAAAACTCCATAAGTAATTTTAACTGATAAAAGCAAGTTTTAATCGATTAAAACATTTTACAAAAATTTCCTTAAGTTGTTTGAATCGATTAATTCGATATTACATCGATAAAAATTCTGGCAGAACACTTTCCAAAACATCTCAAGTGATTTTAATCGACTAATTCGAAGTTACATCAATTAAAATACTGACAAAACACTTTTCAAAACACTTCAAGTGATTTTAATCGATTAATTCGAAGTTATATCAGTTAAAATACTGATAGAACACTTTTCAAAACTTTTCAAGTGGTTTTAATTGATTAATTCGAAGTTACATCGATTAAAATACTGGCATAACATTTTTCCATACTTCTCAAGTGATTTTAATCGATTAATTCAAAGTTATATCAGTTAAAATACTAACAGAAAGTTTTCAAATACTTCTTTAATGAAATAATTGATTAATTTGAGTGTGCATCAATTAAAACAACTCCAGTGTATGTTTTAAATGGTTTTAATCGATTATTTCGAAAGCATATTAGTTAAAACTCTGTCATGAATGTTTCTAGCTCATTTTAATCGATTAACCATATAGTGTATTAGTTAAATCTAATCCTTAAGATCATATTAATTGATTAATTCAATTTTTAACAGATTAAAACATTTAGAGGCATTTTTCAAATTCTTTCAAAATGAGTAATCCTCATGTACCAGAGAGATATAAATGATCATACCTATTAATATTGATGTTAACTCACTAATCACTCTACCCTTTAACCCAAGTAGTCTTTGACTTCATCAAATCATTAAGATCTTCAATCAATAAGATCTCCATCACTTTCAGTTATTTTGCCTTTCCACCTCTACTCCACGTAGCACCATTGTGCCACCATATTAGTGGAATTTATTTTGCCACTGCACTATAGCTTTTGTCGCACCACAATGTTTCAATCACACCACAACGTTTTAGTCGCGCCATAATTACATCACAACGTCTGTTGTGCCACAACACCATCGCCTTTCAATCACGCCACAATGTTAGTTACGCCACTGCATTCGTTGCTCCACAACATTCGTTGTACCATCACACCACTGTGTTTCAGTTGCACCACAGTATTAGTTAAATCTAATCCTTAAGATCATATTAATTGATTAATTCAATTTTTAACAGATTAAAACATTTAGAGGCATTTTTCAAATTCTTTCAAAATGAGTAATCCTCATGTACTAGAGAGATATAAATGATCATACCTATTAATATTGATGTTAACTCACTAATCACTCTACCCTTTAACCCAAGTAGTCTTTGACTTCATCAAATCATTAAGATCTTCAATCAATAAGATCTCCATCACTTTCAGTTATTTTGCCTTTCCACCTCTACTCCACGTAGCACCATTGTGCCACCATATTAGTGGAATTTATTTTGCCACTGCACTATAGCTTTTGTCGCACCACAATGTTTCAATCACACCACAACGTTTTAGTCGCGCCATAATTACATCACAACGTCTGTTGTGCCACAACACCATCGCCTTTCAATCACGTCACAATGTTAGTTACGCCACTGCATTCGTTGCTCCACAACATTCGTTGTACCATCACACCACTGTGTTTCAGTTGCACCACAATATTTGTCGCGCTTCAATTGCATTACGACGTTTATTGTGTCATCGCGTCATTACATTTTAGTTCCACAATTCAGTCGTGCTTATTAGAAAAATTGTAGAACAAAGAATAAATATGGGTTAGTGAGTCAACACATCAACCTGTAGTGGGTTGAATCGAGTTGTGAAATTTTTTACTTGCCATAAAATTAGTAGGGTTGAACGCACCTAATTTTGATTCAGCCCGTGTTGAGCTGACTTGGCTCACTTTGACACCCCTATCTATTTATATAGTCTCTTGAGTGGTCTTAATGTGTAAGGATGTTTGTCTTCTTTTTTCATTGAATAATAATCTAAATTAAATATAAAAATAAAATATTATTTAATTTGATTTTGTTTTAATTTAGCATAAGTTCAAACTAATTTTTATAGTTCAATTTAGACTTGTTTTTTAATTTTTGTTATTATAAAATGATTACAAATTTAAATAAATTATAAAACATTTTCTAAAAAAAAACAATTTTTTAAATAGTGACATAGGTTGTGAATTTTCTTTGTACCTATCTTCTTATGTTCGCAATTTCAATTTCTCTGGTATTTATCAATAAATTACATAATATTTTTATAGTTAAAATTTGTAATACAAATTATTATCATATTATGATAAATATAAATAAATTATAATATAAAATAATTTTAAAAGACACGTACTCAAGTATTAAATATATATATATATATATATATATATATATATATATTACTAGGAATACAAAATTAACTTAGAATTAATTTAAAAAATATGAGATCATAATGTTATATGAAATCTAACATCACCGTGTATTATTGAATAATTTTAAATTTATTTCAAATGATTTCAAATTTAGTGCAAATGTCTCTCATAGCTTTTTAAAAATATATTTAACAATATTAATAAATTTATATCATATACTTTCAAAAGAAATTACGATGAGTTGGACCACACATAACCGTATCTCTATTCATCACAAAATCGAGATGTTCTTATGTAATTACAAAGTCAAGGTATCCTTAGCACAACTAAATAAGAAGATTTCACTATCATGACAAAGGTTAACACGTAATAATTTCTTTTGTCATTACTTTGTTGTATCTCCATATTAGGTGTTTTTTCACTTGTAACTAGTAACTTTAAGTTGGCACATTTGATTTTTTATTCTAATGAATTTACTTAATTAGAATAATTGTAGAGTTGGTAATCTATTTTTACTATTATCATATTATTTTTACTACTTTTATAGTTTTCTCACTCATCTTGGTCTTAGTTTAGCCTCAATCTCTAGTTTGTAGTTCAATCTCAATCATCTTATTTCGCTCAATATATCTTATTTCGCTCAATATATATATATATATATATATATATATATATATATATATATATATATATATATATATTCTTTTTTTTTCTTTCTATATATTAATAATACACTAGCTTTGCGTTATCTCTTTTTATCTTCTATATTTCACATTGATGCATGTCGATCATTAATTTCTATTTCAAGATGATATTAGAGCTCTTCTTTTGAAGAGCTATATTACATGCCTCTATCCTTCTTCTTCTACTTTTGTCATCTTGATTTTCTATTATGACTCAAGAAGCCATGTGGAATCAAGGTGCACAAAATTCCCCCATCCATGGTTTCGTTTACCTACATCCTAGTAAGAATATTGTCATCACTCTTGTTTCTCGTGTTCTTGATCAAACCAATTATCATTATCTTGATTGCCAATAACAAACTCAAATTTGTTGATGGTTATTAAGAACGATTTTTTTACAATTCTTGGAAATGCGGCAATAGCATGGTGGTCCCATGGTTCATTCACTCCATTTTTTATCCTATTTAGAAAAATCATTTATGGATGGCCAAGATCAAAGACATTTGGAATCACGTGAAATCAAGATCTTATCAAGAATTTCTAACTTGAAAGCGAGAGCTTCATTGCTAAGGCAAGATGACTCCAATGTTACATAATTCTTTACCAAGATTTGCGTGATTTAGGATGAATTGGATAATTCCTGACCTTATTTGCTTTGCACTTATGTTACAAAATGTTCTTGTGTTGCTCTTTGTATTGTTCATAGAAGGAAAGATGAAAACCAATACAACAACATAAAGTCTCATGTGCTTCTCGTGGATCCCATTCCCCCCATCAACAAAATATTCTCTTATGTCTCTTAACAAGAAAGACAAATTTGAGGGAATGACCTCAACTTTGCAAGCTCTTCTAGTTTTTGCACTCATTGTGTAAAGAATGGGCATATCAAGAGTGTTTGTTACTGTAAAAATGATTTTACATAAAACCATGGCAACAAGAATTATAAGAACCTAAAAAAGGTTTACACACATTGTGGCAAGCATGATTATATTGATGGCATCTGCTATAGGAAACATGATTTCCCTGTGCCCATAAACTGTACAATGATAAGAATAATACTGTGAATCGTGTTGAAACCAAGGTTGACAATAAGAATGAAGTTGGTCATTCTTGTAATTTTGGAAACAAATATTTTTGTCCTTACATCAAAAGTATCATGCTTTGACGTCCTTAATTCTGCAACTCAATTTTTGACAATTCCATCAAGCAAGTTGCTTCTTTCTTGTTTAACAAACTCGCCAAATTCAAAACATGACATGATTACTACCATAAGTCCTTCAAATTTAGAAAATAGATTCTGGTGCTAGATATTTCTTCTTCCCTTTCCAATTTCCTTTCATATAAAGTCATTAACCCTATTATTGTCAATCTCCCGAATGGTGAAAAGGTTTCTGGTACTCAGATTTAGGGTTTAGGTTTAGTAAGGATTTCCTTCTTGAAGATGTTTTTTTATCCCTTTGTTTACTTACAAAAACTGACCTTTTCATTAAATATTATGTTATTTTCTTTGATAATTCTTGTATTATCTAGGATAGGAAAACCAAAGAAATATTGGTTTAGTTAATACAATGGTTGGTCTACTTGTTTAATATCTCCATTGTTAGACTTCATTTTACCCACTCCTTTGTTGTTGGTGTTAATATAATGATAGTCCCTTGCATGCTCGACTAGGACAAATATTTATTTATCATACAAAAACAACATTCATACATTCATTTCAATAAACACTGGCTTGTGATGCTTGTCACCTTTTGCCACGTGGTCAAACAAAAATGTTTACTCTTTAACATGAGTGATTCATGTTAGAAATGCAGGCTGAGATCAAGAGGGGGGTGAATTGATCTTTGCAAGATTTTCGCAATTTACAGAATACAAATTATCTATTTCATAGATTTTGAATTCTGATCACTTCTTGAATCAAGAAATATAAGCAATTCAATGTAAGACATAAGAGAATAAAGGTTTAGAGAAAGACAACCAAGATTTATACTGGTTCACCCAAACCATAGGGTTATATCTAGTTCTCAGTCAAATTCCAACTGAGTTCCACTAGATTGAATGTATTACAGATTACAATTCTGAATCACACAATATCCAATCTACCACAAGAACAAAATTCCAGTTCTTGTTTAAACATGTAACCAAATTCCAGTCACAGAACCCATGCCCAACAATTCAAACACCAACAATTCAGTAAAGAATTACAGAAATTAAAAAGGAAGAAACCAAAACAGTCAAACCCGATTTATGTAGCTCCTGCAGTATGAGTTTCTTCACACAAAAAAGAAGCAAAAATGTCTCAAGAAAGAACTTTGAAAAAATCCACAAAACTTGCGCAATTCTTTCTTAAAAATCTCTCTTATGATTGCTTGATTCATTGCTAAAAGATGTATTTTAAAATATTGAAGCAATCCTGTTTATATAGAGTCTTTTTCCAACTAATTGGTTTAATTAATCGGTTAAATCGTCTTTTAATCGATTATTAATTATTGATTAATCGATTAAAACTTCTTTTAATCGATTAAAATGTGCTTAAACATTTTCCAGTTTGATTTCAACTGGTACTAACTGTGTTTTAATCAATTAAAATAGTTATACAAAAATTTCTTAAGTTGTTTTAATCAATTAATTCGCGGTTTAATCGATTAAAATATTGTCAAACATTTTCTCAAAACTCCACAAGTGATTTTAACTGATAAAAGCAAGTTTTAATCGAATAAAACATTTGACAAAAATTTCCTTAAGTTGTTTTAATCAGTTAATTAGATATTACATCGATTAAAATTCTGGCAGAACACTTTTCAAAACATCTCAAGTGATTTTAATCGATTAATTTGAAGTTATATCGATTAAAATACTGACAGAACAATTTTCAAAACACTTCAAGTGATTTTAATCGATTAATTCGAAGTTACATCGATTAAAATACTGACAAAACACTTTTCAAAACATTTCAAGTGATTTTAATCGATTAATTTGAAATTATATCAGTGATTTTAATCGATTAATTTGAAATTATATCAGGTAAAATACTGATAGAACACTTTTCAAAACATTTCAAGTGATTTTAATCGATTAATTCGAAGTTATATCAGTTAAAATACGAACAGAATATTTTTCAAAACATCGTAAGTGAAAATAATCGATTAATTTGATTGTGTATCAATTAAAACAATGCCATTGTATGTTTTTAAAGGTTTTAATCGATTATTTCGAAAACATATCAGTTAAAAATTGTTTCTTAAGAACATATTAATCAATTAAACTTGTTTTTAACAGATTAAAACACTTTAAAGACATTTTCAATTTCTTTCAAATGATGAATCCTCATGCAACAGAGAAGAATGAATCATATACCTATTAATATTGATGCAGACTCACTAATCACTCTACCCTTTAACCCAAGGAACCTTTGACTTCATCAAATCTTCAAGATCTTCATTCTATCATAAGGTTCAATAAGATCTTCATCACTTTCAGTCTCCCCCTATTTGATGAAGACAAACATCTCTTTTGAATACAAAAAGCCTCTTTTTGAATTTCATTGAAAGATCTTTATCTGCAAAATAAATTACTTGGATATACAACAGATTAGTACAACACAACAGATTAGTACAGCAGATTAGTGAGTATTTGTTAAGTGGTAAAAAGTTGATATAATTATGCCTTGAATTGTTATGAAACCACTTAACTTATGTTAATTCTAATATATTTTTCTCCCAATATAGGATGAATTCGAGAATACCTTGATACAAGAGTAAGGAGCATAATTGTCAGCATAATTGGAGTAAAATTGAAAGAAAGAAGAGCGCTTAAGCGAATAAATGATGCGAGGCCCGACCCAAATTCTCGTATAAAAAGATAAGTTGTGTTTTGAGAAAGGCAAGCAGTCTTGGAGAAGAGGAGACATGACTACTGTTAGGGTTTCGTCTAATCTTCATCAATTCTTCACTTCTTCATCAATTGGAGCATTGTAATGGTCAACATGAGTGGCTAACTTAATTCTCTTGGGATTCGGTGCACTTCTTTTGAACTCTTTTGTATCATGGTGATATTTTGATATATTAATATATGCTTTGATGTTGTTATTCTTATCCTTTATGCTTTGGAATGATTTATTCTTGATGTTTGAGGTATGATTGGAAAATATATCTTGAACCCTAGATCACGGTAAGAATATTTGTTACGTTAATTGCCAGGAATGGAATGAATGTATCAATTGCTTAACACCCTAAACCTAATGTTGGGAAATCTCTTCATTGTGTGAGGAATGAACATTTATTAAGTTTTCTAATGAATTTCATGTGTGAGGAATCAACATGGATGATTTGAGTAGGTGGCATCAACATTGTTAGGTTAATTGACGTTCTTAATTGATTTAACCATTACAAAAGAGGGATAAGGAAGGAAGTCAATCCTAAGTACCTTTAATTGATATTTTCTCAACAATTTACAGTTCTTTGTCATTTAATTTCAATTCAACTCTTATTTGCAAAACTCAATCTGTTTAATATACTTAATAAGCATAATTGGAAATTTCCATTGAAACTGTTCCTCGTGGGATCGACTTTTATTTAATCGAAATACTATACTGCGATTGATAATTTTGGTACGCTTGCCAATAATTCAAACTATACTGCGATTGATAATGATAATTCAATATTAATTTCTCCCCTGTTGACTTCATCAAAAATAGGGAGAGAAGTTTTTTTTTTTTTAAATTATCCTTAAGATATATTATCCTTTGAGTACAAGAAAAGTTGATCCAGTCTTATCTTCATTAACACGTCTGTGATAAACACAATAGATACGTGTAAAGATAAAGGAATCTTGTTATAGTAGCATGTCACAAAGACAACCATTAATAATCGATTAAAAACATAGCATAATCGATTAAATCTGTACTATGTAATGATTTTAATTGATACAAATTAAAGCTATTTTATATCAATTAAAACGTTCAGAAAGTATTTTGATGTATTTGGATCTTTTTTTATTTCTTAAAACACTTATAAGCAAAAAGTTTTATGATTTAGTTTGCTTATTGTTCCAGTTCTTATGAAAAGATTTTCATGATCCTTAAAGTCAAGATAAAAAAAAAATCATAGATCATACAAATAAGTATTGATAGATTAAGAAAAATTCGCACAACATCAAAATATAACAATGCAGTTAGTGAATTTAGTTGATGTAAATCATTTTTAATCAATACAATTTCACAACCTAGAGCTTTTAATCGATTAATTCGCAAAATAATCGATTAAAAACAGAACATATAGCCTAGGAAAAAAAATTTAAATGAATTTAATCGATTAAAGTTAGAAATAATCAATTAAAATAGTACGAATTGTCTATGTGAATATGTTTGTGAATGGAATTAATCGATTAAAATGATTTTATATCGACTAAGATCTATCTAAAGTCTCTAACTTAGTTTTTGCTTTAAAAATTAAACACCTTCATCATATTAAAAGTAGTTCAAGGAGTATTTTTGGTCACAGACCAGTTAATATTACAGACCACAAAATAGAAATGAAAGTCAGAAAAGAAGAAACAAAGAAAGAAATTGGACCCTTTTAAATCATCCCAGTTCCCCTAATTCATCTGCATGTCCTCCATTTTGGTGTACAGATTAGCAATTTGGTTTCCAAGGTTGGAGAATTGCATGTTGGTCTGCTGGAAGTGTTGATAAGTCATTTGCATATGCTTTTTTTGGTTTTCTTGCAGTGTAGTCATCTGGGAAAGCATAGTTTGTTCAAACTGTGAGAGTGGAGTCCCACGGTCAAGCTGTTCAATGAATGGTATGATCTCCATGTTTTCATGGGAAGGATGATCTTTAGTTGATTGAGGAATCTCAATAGTTGGAGAAGAAGGAATTTCATCTTCATCCTCATCTTCATCCTCAGACATTCCAGCTTCATCTTTTGAGATCCATTCCCCATCAATTTTGATGAACCCCATCTTCCACAAAGTGGAATCATCAACTTCATTGGAGGCCTTTGAAGTCTCCATGTATTCTCCTACAAGATCCACTACAAAATACCTAAAAAATTGATTAATTAACATAGCATATGGCAATTTGTAATAAACCAGTCTTTTTTCTTTAATCATGTGATCCTTGATGACATAGATCCAATTGATGCGGATGTTATTTGTAATGTAGTACATGAGTGCCAAATCCCCTTCATTGAGTAAGGCATGATTTCTCCCCCTTGGTGTGAGTATCCAAGCAATAATGAAGGCAAGAATTCTTTGTTCAAGCCTCATTTTTTCAGCATTGAGGATCCTCACCGAGTCATTGTGGTCTTTGAGGCAAGTGTGGAAAAATTGGATTTTATTGAAGTTTTGTAGTTTAGAAATGTTTCCTTTGGACACATTAACACCAGCATCACGGAGTCCAGCCACTTGTTCACATACTTCAGGAGTAATTACCATGTTGACACCCTTGACCTCTGATCTAATGGTGGAGCCGCTGACCGTGAGATTAGCATAGAACACCCTTACCAAGTCAGGTTGAATGTTGCCGGTGTATTCTAAAAACATCTTCAACTTTTGACTTTTCAATCGTCTTCTCAGAGGAGTAAAGCCTTCTTCATCCAGCCATGCAAACAGTATGTATTTAGGAATCACAAGTTGTTTCTGGCTAAAATGAGTGTTGAAATTATTCATCTTCTCCACATCACCATTAAACCAATTTTCAAGGTGGCCCCCTTGATTTCCAGCAGCGGAGGAGGATTCCCCCTTTTGCTTTTTCCTCCTAAATTTTGATCTTTTAAACATTGGTTCAACATAAATTTGAGAAAAAAAATTTGGTTGAGAGAAATATGAGAGCACGAGGGAGAGAAGAACTGAAAATGAGTCAAGTATGCAGAACCTAATTTCTTTTTACTGATGGATAGAGATCAAATTTCAAATTTTTGAAGTCGAAATCTCAGACCTGGTATGTTTTCAGCTTTAATTGAATGTGTTCCCTTGACTGAATGCAGAGACACATGCTTCGGGCAGTGGGTACATCAGCTAATTTGTTATTTGGATAGGTATTGACTTGGTCAAATAGTACAGTAAATGCTTTTTACAGATATTGATACACAACGAATCTTGAAAAATCAGTTTTTGATTTATTGAAAATTCTTCAATTAAACCATATTAAAGCAATTTCCAAGAACAAATTAATCGATTAATCATTAGATTTATCAGTTATTTTGATTTGAAATCGTAGGTCAGAAATAAGAACAGTGTAATAATCAATTAAAACAGGATAGAATTGATTATTTTTGTACTGGATATGGTTAATGAAATATCAACAGAATAATAATCGATTAAAACGAAAAAAAAAATCGATTAATTTTAACCATTTAATGATTTTAACTGATGTAAATCATTTTTAATCAATTAAAACAAAGATCTGGAATATTAGTTGTAAACCCGAGAGCTTTTAATCGATTAATTCGATGAATAATTGATTAAAACTGTATAGACAACTTTTCAGGATTTCTCTGTAAGTGAATTTAATCGATTAAAAGCAGTTTTATATCAATTAAAACAACCAGTTCCTAAAAAAATTTTAAATCCTTCAATCCAGAATACTTATTTGTTGACCAGGTACCAATAGATCTCCATATTTTTGTTCCTGCAAAAAATATAGCATAATCTGGTACCCTTTTTCAGATAATAGGGTCCTATCAAGTTATTTGTAATGATTTCTTTGGAACTCATTTCATTCTACCTTTTGGTATAGCATATTTCTTAATTTTGCAGAATTTAACAAAGTGGCTTATTTTCATGCAATAGAAACATTTAATGAAAGATGATGAGCATGGTTTTCTATATGCATAGTGATTTCTTATTTTCTTACTAGATGTAAATCCAATGCCAGTTTTATCAAGAACAAGTTTTTGTGAACCAAGAAGAATATCTAAATTGGCTTTGCCTTGTGCAAACTTTGAAACAATTTTAACAAATATTCAATCTTCTTTTGTAGATCTGAACAATTTTCACATGGTTTGATTTTATTACACAAGCAATCAGAATTATCATGGATTAATTTCAAGTAGTCAAGATCAGTTTCATCCTCAAGTATTTTCTTTTCAAGAGTTTCAACCTTATTCTCTAACCAGTTGTTCATGCCTTTTAATATTTTGTTTTCTTTTTCAAGTTTCTTGGCTTTTTCATGCATCTCATTAAAGGCATCTTGTAATGAACTATAATTCATAAAATTTGTAGAGGAAGTAGAACTTATACTACTGGTTGAGAAATTTTGATTAGCCATCAAGCACAAATTAGCTTCTTCATCATCAGAATTTTCTGTTGATGAGGTAGCATTGCCATCCCAAGCTAAGTATGCCCTCCTTTTTATCTTTTCTTCTTTCTTGCCGTTGTGCTTGTTCTTTTCTGGGCACTCCATTCTTACATGACCCTGTTTACCACAACCATAACACTTATAGTTAAAAGAATCAGATTTCTTTTCTTATCTTTTCTGTCTTTCTTTGTCTTGGATCTTTTTCTTGAGAAACCTGTTAATTTTTTTACTAGTAGACCAAGATTTTCACTTTCTTCTTCAGATTCTTTATCTCTTTCTTCACCTTTGAGTGCTATACTCTTTCCTTTCTTTTCAGAAATCTCTTGCTCATTGAACCTATTAATTTCCATCTCATATTCTTTGAGCTTACCAAATAATGAGGTTGTTGTCATGATAGATAAATCTTTTGACTCTAAAATTACTATGACCTTGGGCTGCCATGACCTGTCAAGACATTTCAAAACTTTGATATTCAATTCCTCTTTATCAAAAGTCTTACCTAGTCCCATTAGATGGTTGATGATGTGGGTAAAACGTTTCTGCACATCTGCAATGCTCTCTCCGGTTTGCATTTTGAACAGCTCATATTCTCTTATGAGAGTATGTTTCCTAGCTATTTTGACATCATTTGTCCCTTCATGTGTAACCTCAAGAACTTCCCACATTTCCTTTGCAAATTTGCATTGAGATACCTTGAAAAATTCATCCATGTTAAGAGAAGATGTAATTATGTTCTTAGCAGTGCAATCACTTGTTAGACAAATGACATCTAGAGCGGGGGTGAATAGATGCACAAATTGAAATAGATGCCAAATTAAAAATTTATTTTAGATGTCTAATAACTTGTTAATTCAATTTTAAAGTGGAAGTGATAATATGATCAGGAAGATATAAGAGAAGTGATTAAGAAAAGTAGAGTGATAAAGGGAAGATAAGAGCACATATTAATTTATACTAATTCGGGTATAGCCAACCCTACATCTAGTTCCCAGTCACCTCTAACACGAGAGTGACCCCAATTCACTATCTTTCAAATTTAGTTTACAAATTTGTTGAATTATTGGCAAACGTACCAAAATTATCAATCGTAGTATAGTATTTCGATAAAATAAAAGTTGATCCCATGATGAACGGTTTCAATGGAAATTCCCAATTATATACTTACTAAGTGGATTAAAACTATTTGGGTTTTGCATAAAGAGTTGTATTGAAATTAAATGATAAAGAACTATAAATTGTTGAGAAAAGATCAATTAAAGGCACTTAGGATTGACTTCCTTCCTTATCCCTCTTTTGTAATGGTTATGTCAATTAAGAATGTCAATTAGCCTAATAATGTTGATGCCACCTACTCAAATCATCCATGTTGATTCCTCACACATGAAATTCATAAGAAAACCTAATAAATGTTGATTACTCACACAATTAAGAGATTTTCCAGCATTAGGTTTAAGGTGTTAAGCAATTGATACATTTATTCCATTCCTGACAATTAACATAACAAATATTCTTACCGTGATCTAGGGTTCAAGATATATTTTCCAATCATATCCCAAACATCAAGAATAAATCATTCCAAAGCACAAAGGATAAGAATAACAACATCAAAACATAGATTAATATCTCAAAATATCACCAAGATACAAAAGAGTTCAAAGGAAGTGCACCAAATCCTAAGAGAATGAAGTTAGTCACTCATGTTGGCCATTACAATGCTCCAAATGAGGAAGAAGTGAAGAATTGATGAAGATTGGACAAAACCCTAGCAGTAGTCGCACCTCTTCTCCCCAAAACCGCTTGTTTTTCTTAAAACACATCTTATCTTTTTATAGGAAAAATTAGCCCTCGCGTCTTTTGCTCAAGCGACAACTTTTGCTCAAGCGAAAGTTTCCTATTTTTGCTCAAGCGACAAAACGCTCGCTTGAGCGAGTGAACTCCAGAGAAGAATAACTAACATTCGCTCAAACGAATTTTCTTGCGCTTGAGCGACTGACTTCCAGAGAAGAATAACTGATATTTGCTCAAACAAGAGTCCAGCTCGCTCGAGCGACTTCCATGCTGAAAATCTTCTTCCTTCTTCAAGTTTTACTCCAATTATGCTGACAATTATGCTCCTTGCTCTTGTATCAAGGTATTCTCGAATTCATCCTATATTGGGAGAAAAATATATTAGAATTAACATAAGTTAAGTGGTTTCATAACAATTCAAGGCATAATTATATCAACTTTTTACCACTTAACAAAATTACAATCAACTCAACAAAGGAACCAGTAAAAAGTAAACTGATTAAAAAGACAATCACCTCCTTAGAAACCCACTAAGGATGAACACCTCCCCAGAATCCCACTAGGGATGAACACCTCCTCTGAACAAATCAAAGGATGAAAAGTATCTCCTTTGCCACCAACACACAAAGGATGAATACCTCCCTAGAATCACACTAGGGATGAACACCTCCCCGAACAAATCAAAGGGATGAAACAAGACCACACCTCCTAGGAACAAAACAAGGGATGAAACAAGATCACACCTCCTAGGAACAAATAAAGGGATGAAACAAGACCATACCTCCTAGGAACAAATTAAGGGATGACACAAGACCACACCTCCTAGGAACAAAGGATGAACAGTTCCCACACAGGAAACCTTAAATAACACAATCAATTAAATAAGAACAGTCACACCTGGTAATGGAGACAACAAATTGTAGAAGCCTGTAGAATGCCAACTTCCAAGAACAAGTGTGATTAATAATGAAAGTGCAGAAGGCAATATGAAAAAGTTTTCTCATAAAACCTAAAAGCGCTTTGTTTCCTTTCTCAGAATTCTTTTCTCAAAACTAATAGAATGTAAATTGAATTTTCGAATTCTGTAATTGTGTATATTTGATTTTTCATCAAAACTCATTTAAATAGGAAAATAACATCAGAAAATAGTCGTTGGTCATTAATACTTTCGTAGAGAAAAATCAGGATGTATTAAAAAACATTTATTCTTCAAAACGGATATATTTTTCAAATTTGAACTGCCATAATCGATTATGTTACCAGTATAATCAATTATGACAGAGAAAAAATCATTTTTCCATTTCAGATGCATATAATCAAACATTCCTATCAATAGATTCAATAAAGATCTTCATCCTTATCTTCCAAAATGGATAATATGTACCACAAAACAGTGGAGGTCTGTTTATAGAAGCACCCTCAGAAAAAGGTAATTTGTTTTCAGCCATGAAAAGATTTGGACCAAAAGTCTTGAGTAATTTTCAAGACCCTGCTCTTAATACCAATTGTTAGAAATGTAGGTTGAGATTAAGAGGGGGGATGAATTCATCTTTGAAATATTTTCGCAATTTACAAAATACAGATTATCTATTTCAAAGATTTTGAATTCTGATCACTTATTGAATCAAGAAAAATAAGCAATTCAATGTAAGACACAAGAGAGCAAAGGTTTAGAGAAAGACAACCAAGATTTATACTGGTTCACCCAAACCATAGGACTACATCCAGTTCTCAGCCAAATTCCAGCTGAGTTCTACTAGATTGAATGTATTACAGATTACAATTCCGAATCACACAACACCCAATCTACCACAAGAATCAAATTCCAATTCTTGCACCTAAACCTTCACCAAGAACCAAATTACAGTTCTTGTTCAAACCTGTAACCAAATTCCAGTCACAGAACCCGTGCCCAACAATTCCAGACACCAACAATTCAGTAAATAATTACATAAATTAAAAAGGAAGAAACCAGAATAGTCAAACTCGATTTATGTAGCTCCTGCAGTATGAGTTTCTTCACAAAAGAAAGCAAAAATGTCTCAAGAAAGAAATTTGAAAAACTCCACAAAACTTGTGCAATTCTTTCTTGAAAATCTCTCTTATGATTTCTTGATTAATTGCTAAAAGATGTATTTTAAAACGTTGAAGCAATCATGTTTATATAAAGTCTTTTTCCAACTAATTGGTTTAATTAATTGGTTAAATCGTCTTTTAATCGATTATTAATTCTTGATTAATAGATTAAAACTTCTTTTAATCAGTTAAAATGTTCTTAAACATTTTCTAGTTTTATTTTAACTGATACGATTGTGTTTTAATCGATTAAAACAGTTATACAAAAACTCATTAAGTTGTTTTAATCGATTGATTCATCGTTTAATCGATTAAAATACTGTCAAACATTTTCTCAAAACTCCACAAGTGATTTTAACTGATAAAAGCAAGTTTTAATTGATTAAAACATTTTACAAAAATTTCCTTAAGTTGTTTTACTCGATTTATTCGATATTACATCGATTAAAATTCTAGCAGAACACTTTTCAAAACTTCTCAAGTGATTTTAATCGATTAATTTGAAGTTATATGAATTAAAATACTGACAGAACAATTTTCAAAACACTTAAGTGATTTTAATCGATTAATTCGAAGTTACATCGATTAAAATACTAACAGAACACTTTTCAAAACATTTCAAGTGATTTTAATAGATTAATTCGAAGTTATATCAGTTAAAATACTGACATAACACTTTTCAAAACATTTCAAGTGATTTTAATCGATTAATTGAAAGTTTTATTAGTTAAAATACTAGCAAGACATTTTTCAAAACATCTTAAGTGAAAATTGTTAAACATTCAAGGACTTGATGTTGCACTTGATGGACATGAAGATTGTTGATTTTGATGATGATTCAAGAACTCAAAGACTTAGAGTGTTAAAGACTTGTTTTGTATTGTAATAACTCTGTTTCAATTAGATTGAATTTGTAATATTAGTGTTTAAGATAGCCGGTACATAGTGTGCACCTTAGAAACTTCAAAAAGCTCAAATTTATCATCCAGGCTCAGCTTTAATCGATTAAATAGGGAAATAATCGATTAAAACAGTGAGAAAAACCATTTTATGTATCTGCTCACTGGTTTAATAGATTAAAACTTTTGTTAATCGATTAACAGGCGGTTTAATCGATTAAAAGCCCTTTTAATTGATTAAAACAGAGAGGTTCAGGGTTCTGTTGATTTTGGCTCTGTAATAATCGATTAACTCTTGATTTAATCGATTATTTCAGTCAGATTTCGAATTTTAACTTCAAATCAACCCTATTTTTGAAAACCCTTTTCCCAAGAACCCTAATTCCGAAATTACCAATTCCCAAACCCTAATTTCTCTACTTAAGCTTCTCTTTGGCACTCAGAAAAGGTGAACAACCTTTTTCATACAAAAGTTAAGTGTTGTAGTGCCAGAGAACTGTTTGTTGCAAGAAAAAGGGGCTTTTGGAACCTGGTGTGGGCTAGAAGCGATAAGAATCACTAAGTGGAGTTCTTAGTGGATTGTGTGTTGTGCCGTCTCTAGGGAAAGTTGTTCATCATCTCTTGTGGATTTCAAGAGAGGTGTTTTCTTATCTTTATCTTTTCAATTGTAATCTGTTTGTAACAACTTGATTATAGTGACAGCGTTAATCCTCTATTTGAGTGATTAGCAACTGGACGTAGGGTCTTTTGATCCAAACCAGTATAAATTTCCTGTGTAAGATTCTCTTCTCTTCTATATTTACATTTACACAATTTTTTAATCGGTAAAATTTGGGAAAAATTTTGAAAACCTAATTTTTATTAAGAAACCAATTCACCCCCCCTCTTGGTTTTTGTCCGACCACGCGAACATTCCGCTGCGCGATTCTAACAAGTGGTATCAGAGCTTGCTTTGATAGTCATTCAAGTTTTCGAAAATGGCCGGACAAAATCAAACTTTTGCCGAAGGTGCGTCTATCAACAGACCCCCATTTTTTGCGGGTCAAAATTATCCTTTCTGGAAAGTAAGAATGCAAATCTTTTTAGAGTCTGTTGATAGAGGCGTTTGGGACGCTATTTTAAACGGTCCTTTTATTCCTAAAGTTTTTGAAAATGGAGTAGAAGTACCAAAACAATTTTACAGATGGTCGGATGAAGAAAATAGGAAAGCCCAATATGATGTTAGGGCTAGAAATATAATTTCATCTGCTTTAACCCTTGATGAGTTTTACAGAATATCCATTTGTAAGAGTGCTCAAGAAATGTGGGATAAACTAAGAGTAACTTATGAAGGAACCGATGATAGTGACTCGATTTCGGAATCAAGTGACTCAGAAATAGAAGCTAACATTTGCTTGTTGGCAAAAGACAATATATCTTCCGACTTTGAGGTTAGTGATTCCGACTCATCCTCAAGTGATGATGAAAATGATTTTGATGAATTACAAAATGTTGAACATTCAAGGACTTGATGTTGCACTTGATGAACATAAAGATTATTGATTTTGATGATGATTCAAGAACACAAAGACTAAGAGTGTTGAAGACTTGTTTTGTATTGTAATAACTCTGTTTCAATTAGATTGAGTCTGTAATATTAGAGTTTAAGATAGCTGGTACATAGTCTGCACCTTAGAAGCGTCAAAAAGCTCAAATTTATCATCCAGGCTCGGCTTTAATCGATTAAATAGGGAAATAATCGATTAAAACAGTGAGAAAAATCATTTTCTGTAACAACTCACTGGTTTAATCCACTACTAAAAATTTTCATTTTTCATGGGAATATTTTTGCAAAATTTTGGTAAAAATTGCAAGAAATAAGTTTTCTATAAATTTAAACAATTTTTTGCAAGAAATTTGGCAGAAAAAAACTAGTTTTCTAGTAGTGATCGATTAAACCAACTTTTAATCGATTATCAGGCGGTTTAATCGATTAAATCATCTTTTAATCGATTAAAACAGAGAGGTTTGGGTTCTGTTGATATTTGGTTTTGTTTTAATCGATTAACACTTCTTTTAATCGATTATTTCAGTCAGATTTTGATTTTTAACTTCAAATCAAACCTATTTTCGAAAACCCTTTTCCCAAGAACCCTAATTCCGAAAATCCCAATTCCCAAACCCTAATTTCTCTACTTAAACTCTTCTATGGCACTCAGAAAATAAGAACAACCTTTTTCATACAAAAGTTAAGTGTTGTGAGTGCCAGAGAACTGTTTGTTGCAAGAAAAAGGGGCTTTCTGAACCTGGTGTGGGCTAGAAGCGATAAGAATCACTAAGTGGAGTTCTTAGTGGATTGTGTGCTGTGCTGTCTCTGGGGAAAGCTGATCTTCATCTCTTGTGGATTTCAAGAGAGGTGTTATCTTTACTTTATCTCTTCCATTGTAATTTGTATTGTAACAACTTTGTTTATAGTGACAGCGTTAATCCTCAGTTTGAGTGATTAGCAACTGGACGTAGGGTCTTTTGATCCGAACCAGTATAAATTTCCTGTGTAAGACTCTATCACTTTCTCTATTTACATTTATACAGATTTTAATCGGTAAAATTTGGGGAAAATTTTGAAAACCTAATTTTTATTAAGAAACCAATTCACCCCCCCTCTTGGTTTTTGTCCGACCACGCGAACATTTCGCTGCGCGATTCTAACACAAAATGCATATAATGAATTGTTTAGTGCCTTTAAGGACTTGAAAAATGAATACAAAGCTGTGATGAAGAGTTTAAGTAGATCCGAAAAGGAAATTGAGTCCTTAAAAACGAAAATTGCATGTTTAGAGGAAAAGGAAACCTTAGAAACGAAAATTGTATGCTTAGATGAGAATGATGATAAGAATATAGTATGTGCATCTTGTAAAGAGTATGAATATGACATAGATATTCTTAACCATTTGCTAGACAAAGCCGAAAAGGAGATAAGTGATTTTAAGATGGATAAAATTGCTTTAGCTCAAAATAGTGTAAATTACCAAGTTCCTTTGAAAAAGCCTAAAAGGAAAAATAAAAGAGTATGGGTACAAAAAGGAACTAGAACATCTATGGTTAAAGATTCATCATATTCAAAAGTTACATCAAATGCATGCTTTTATTGTATGAAACATGGTCATACCTCAAATAGATGTAAAATTAAACATTTTGGTGTTCCTAAAGGAAAATATATTTGGGTTCCTATAGTTAAATGAATTGTTTGTCTCTTGTATTTATTCAAAGAAAATTGATCATTTAGTATGTTTTGATAGAATGCTCATTAGGTCAATTATAAAATCAACTCCCTATGAATTGTTAAATGGTAGAAAGCCTAATGTTGCTCATTTGAAAATTTTTGGATGTAAGTGCTTTGTGTTAAATAATGGAAAGGATAACTTAGGAAAATTTGACTCTAAAGCCGATGAGGGCATTTTCATTAACTAGTAAGGCTTACAGGGTGTTTAATAGAAGAACTTTGAATATTGAAGAATCTATTCATGTTACTTTTGATGAGATTGTAGACCTTGGGGGAAATCCTCTTGAGTCAAATAAAGAACTTGCAGGTGATGATGAATATATAAGAGAGGCTCTTGATGAATTGTATTTGGAAGAAAGTGAGTCTTCTCCAACACCTGAATTAGCAAAAGAATGGCAATCTCCTAGAGGACTCTCAATGGACAATATCATTGGTGATATCTCAAAAGGGGTAAGAACTAGAAATATGACTAATTTTTGTATGTCTGTAGCTTTTGTGTCACAGATTGAACCCAAAAACGTTGAGGAAGCACTTAAAGATGAATAATGGTGCATAGCCATGCAAGAAGAACTTAACAAATTTGAAAGGAATCAAGTCTGGGAATTAATCCCAAGAGAAGAGTCATATCAAGTAATTGGAACCAAATGGGTGTTTAGAAATAAGCTTGATGAAGATGGGAACATAACAAAGAATAAAGCTAGACTTGTTGCCAAAGGCTATTGTCAAGAGGAAGGTATAGACTATGATGAAACTTATGCTCCTGTTGCCAGGTTAGAGGCTATACGCCTACTTCTTGCTTATGCATCTTTAATGAAATTTAAATTATATCAAATGGATGTTAAGAGTGCATTTTTGAATGGTTTTATTAAAGAAGAAGTTTATGTGGAGCAACCCCCAGGTTTTGAAGATTTTAGTTTTCCTAATCATGTTTTTAAATTAAAGAAAGCATTATATGGGTTGAAACAAGCTCCTAGATCTTGGTATGAAAGGCTAAGTAGTTTCCTTACTTCAAATGATTTTTCTAGAGGAAAAATTGATTCTACACTATTTATAAAGAAAGTTAAAGAACATATCTTATTGGTCCAGGTATATCTTGATGATATTATTTTTGGATCAACTGATAATTCGTTATGTGTAGAATTTGCTAAGATAATGTAGGGAGAGTTTGAAATGTCTATGATGGGAGAATTGACATTCTTCCTTGGACTACGAATCAAGCAACTTAAAGATGGCATTTTCATCTCTCAAACCAAATACTACAAAGAGATCCTTAAAAAGTTTGGAATGGACACCTCTAAGGAAGCTAACACACCCATGGGAACTTCATGCTATCTAGACAAGGATGAATCAGGTTTGGAAGTTAATCAATCTATGTATAGAGGTATGATAGGTTCTCTATTATACTTAACTGCTAGAAGACCTGATATTATGCATTCTGTCTGTGTGTGTGCTAGATTTCAGGCTTGTCCAAAAGAATCTCATCTAATTGCAGTAAAACATATTCTAAAATATTTAAAAGGAACTAGTGGTTTTGGTTTATGGTATCCATGTGGTGCGTGCACTAGTTTAATAGGATATTCTGATGCTGATTATGGTGGATGCAAAATTGATAGGAAAAGTACTAGTGGGACATGTCATTTGTTAGGTTCATCCTTAGTATCTTAGCATTCTAAGAAACAAGCTTGTGTTGCTTTATCTACCACTGAAGCTGAATATATTGCAGCTGGTAGTTGTTGTGCTCAAATTCTGTGGATGAAACAACAGTTAGAAGATTATAATATATTTTTAAATGACATACCTTTAATGTGTGATAATACGAGTGCAATTAATCTTACTAAGAATCCAATAATGCACTCTAGGACTAAGCACATAGAAATTAGGCATCACTTTTTGAGAGATCATATCAGTAAAGGAAACTGTAAAATAGAATACGTTGATACAAAGCATCAATTAGCAGATATTTTTACTAAGCCTCTACCCAAAGATAGATTTTATGATCTTAAAAGAGACTTAGGGATTTTAGAAATAGCTTAAATTCTGCTTATTGAGACAGTTTTTGGATGATTGCAATGTTAAAATTCATTATACAGGATGTTCATAGTTTATCATGTGTTAAAACCTCAAAAATATGATGTACTCTCTGGAATAATCGATTAATTGGAGTTATAATCGATTATTTGCATCCAAAACACTCAAAACAGGGCATTCCTCTCTGGATTAATCGATTAATTCGATAATTAATCGATTAAATACAGAATTAATCGATTATCTGCACAATATAATTGATTAAATGGTTCTGGCACTGGTTTAATCGATTAATCTGAGTTTTAATCGATTAAACCTGGCAAGTTTGGCCTCCTAGTCGTTGCCAACGGATCTCTTGACCTATATTCACTTCCAAATGACCGTTGGACATGCTTGATTATAAATAGGGGCCTCCATTTCACTTCTACTCACTACTATCTCTTGAAATCAAGCTTTCTTGCCTTATTCTAGCAATCTTGCCCTCTTCTCAATACATTTAGCTTTCTAAATCTTCTTGTTATTCCTCAAATGTTTCAATGGCCTCATCTTCTCGTGCTAAGATCCCTACTAGAAGAAGATCTGCACCCTCATCTCGTCCCCGTCCTAATTCTGTAGAAGGATGGATTTCTGATACAAATGGCCAACAAGAATTTCTGCTCTACTGGAAGGAACGTGCCATTATCTCTCCAAAGTTTCTTATTGGTGAGCAATTCATCAATAGGGGATTCAACTTTCCAAACCTTCTTGAAATTCAAGGAGTTCTTCCCTTCATCCAAATGCAAAGTACGTATTATCCTGACCTTGTTAGGGTATTTTACTCTAGATTTAAATTTAGAGATCAAATTGCTACTTCTAGAGTCAAAGGTGTCACAATTATTCTTGACGATGATATTTGGGAAAACGTCGCTCACTTTCCAATTAGAGAAGATGCTATTAACATTTATGGTGAGCTAGATGATTTTGACAGGTTCTTAGCTTACCGTTCTTTTCTACGAAATCCCTCCATGGAGATTGGGCGTCTCCTTCTTGCTGGACCTCTAAAGAAGGAGGAACGCATGATTCTACATTTAATTGTCTGGATCCTCTGTCCCCGGGCTACAAATCATGCTCAATGTTCTTCAATTGATCTTAGGATTATTCATGCCATAATGAATAATGAGCCTTTAGATTGGAGCGTTCTTGTCACCATGACAATGTTAAAAGCAAAACGCCATCCCACCTTCAAAATTCCATATGCCCTCCTTGTCTCTCAGATTCTTGAATATAAGGGAGTCAATGTCGAAGGTGAACAAACAGTAAGAACAAAGAACCTGAATCGCATGCTTGACAGCACATTGATCCAACTACAAATGGTGCGTGTCAACGACATCTATGTTCACAAGGATGATGTTCCGAATCAAGATGGTGACAATGAAGATTCTGATGAAGATATGCCTCCTGCTGCTGAGTTTCCCTCTGATCAAATCCAAAGTGTTGGAACTTCCTCTACTCATCATGAAACCCGACAATCCATGGAAGACATGTTATCTAACATGAATCAGAGAATGCAGTCTTTCTTCACTCTTTCTGGAGTACGGCATGAGGAAATAATTCTCCGTATATCTGATGTAGATGATAAAGTGTGCCGTTTAGAAAATAGATTTGATGCACACTTTCATAGTGATGATAGTGAAGAATTTTAAAATTTGTAATTTTTCTCTTATTTTGTAATGAATGCTTTTTTCTGAAATAAAATGTGGTGTTCTGTTTTTGCTATGTTTGAGGGGGAGCTTTCTCTAAGTTATGCATATTTTGAGGGGGAGCTCTTATGTTTGTCATAGAAGAATTATTTTTTATTATAATCAAAATAGGGGGAGAAATATTTAAAGCCTAATATTTTTGTTTTTAAATATTATCTGGTATGTTTAATGTGTTTGTTAGTATGACAGATAAAACAGGTTATTACAAGGCTTTAAAAGATAATTTTGATCATCATCAAAAAGGGGGAGATTGTTGAACATTCAAGGACTTGATGTTGCCTTGATGGACATGAAGATTGTTGATTTTGATGATGATTCAAGAACTCAAAGACTTAGAGTGTTCAAGACTTGTTTTGTATTGTAATAACTCTGTTTCAATTAGATTGAGTCTGTAATATTAGTGTTTAAGATAGCCGGTACATAGTCTGCACCTTAGAAGCTTCAAAAAGCTCAAATTTATCATCCAGGCTCGGCTTTAATCGATTAAATAGGGAAATAATCGATTAAAACAGTGAGAAAAACCATTTTCTGTATCTGCTCACTGGTTTAATCGATTAAAACTTCTGTTAATCGATTAACAGGCAGTTTAATCGATTAAAAGCCCTTTTAATCGATTAAAACAGAGAGGTTCAGGGTTCTGTTGATTTTGGCTCTGTAATAATCATTTAACTCTTGATTTAATCGATTATTTCAGTCATATTTCAAATTTTAACTTCAAATCAACCCTATTTTCGAAAACCCTTTTCCCAAGAACCCTAATTCCGAAATTCCCAATTCCCAAACCCTAATTTCTCTACTTAAGCTTCTCTTTGGCACTCAGAAAAGGTGAACAACCTTTTTCATACAAAAGTTAAGTGTTGTAGTGCCAGAGAATTGTTTGTTGCAAGAAAAAGGGGCTTTTGGAACCTGGTGTGAGCTAGAAGCGATAAGAATCACTAAGTGGAGTTCTTAGTGGATTGTGTGTTGTGCCGTCTCTAGGGAAAGCTGTTCATCATCTCTTGTGGATTTCAAGAGAGGTGTTTTCTTATCTTTATCTTTTCAATTGTAATCTGTTTGTAACAACTTGATTATAGTGACAACGTTAATCCTCTGTTTGAGTGATTAGCAACTGGACGTAGGGTCTTTTGATCCGAACCAGTATAAATTTCCTGTGTAAGATTCTCTTCTCTTCTCTATTTACATTTACACAATTTTTTAATCGGTAAAATTTGGGGAAAATTTTGAAAACCTAATTTTTATTAAGAAACCAATTCACCCCCCCTCTTGGTTTTTGTCCAGACCATGCGAACATTTCATCTACGCGATTCTAACAAAAATAACTGATTAATTTGATTGTGTATCAATTAAAACAATGTCATTGTATGTTTTAAAAGATTTTAATCGATTATTTTGAAAACATATAAGTTAAAACTTATTTCTTAAGAACATATTAATCAATTAAACTTGTTTTTAACATATTAAAATGTTTTAGAGGCATTTTCAATTTCTTTCAAATGATGAATCCTCATGCAACAGAGAAGAATGAATGGTGTACCTATTAATATTGATGCAGACTCACTAATCACTCTACCCTTTAACCCAAGGAACCTTTAACTTCATCAAATCTTCAAGATCTTCATTCTATCATAAGGTCCAATAAGATCTTCATCACTTTCAATTCACATGCCTCGGCTCCTTTTACACTTCTGCATGTTGATATTTAGGGACCTTGTCCCAATGTATGCTTGCATGGTTATTAATACTTCCTTACTATTATTAATAATTGCACTTGGTATACTAGGGTTTATCTTATGTATAATAAAGGTGAAACCATAAATCTTTTAATCAACTTCATTAATTATGTTAAAAAACAAAATGAAAAGCATGTTAAGATTGTTAGGTTCGATAATGGCATGAAATTTCTTATGAAAAACTATTTTGGTTCTAAAGGCATTGTTCACAAAACTAGCTACGTTGAAACCCCCAACAAAATGGTATTAGAGAGAGAAAACATCAACACATATTAAGTGTCATTTGTGACATGTTATTTCATCTCACTTTGAAGTTTTGGTGTTTTTCTATGAAGCTTGTCATTTATTTGATTAACTTCATTCTTACTCCTTATTTGAACAATAAATCTCCCCATGAAAGACTCCATGGTAAACATCTTAACTTAAGCAATCTTCATTCTTTTGGTTGTCTATTTTATGTTAACACTTTGACTACACATAGGAAGAAGTTAGATAATCTTGCTAATCGAGCAATATTTCTTGGTTACATCCTAACACAAAAGGCTATGTTTTCTACAATCTTAAGACCAACATTGTTTATGTTTCCCACAACATAGTCATTTATGAAAATCGTTTTTTCCTTCCACTAAGCATGTTGAAAATGATCATGCACCTCAACCTTCTATACATACTAGTTTTGATTTTTATGATAAAAGCATTAATCATGATATTATTGCTCATAACACATGGAATTTTAATGATTCTAATACTTCTAATAATACTTGGTCCTTTATTCCTAGAAGGACGAGTAGAATTTGGTAGTTACTAACCTACCTTAAATACTATCACATTGTTCATGCCGACTCAAAACCAATATCAAATATCTCATAAAAAACTATATCTTCAATTAAAGACTATTTTCTTCTTTCAAAAGGTTGATCATGAATATTGATGTCAATACTGAATTGACCTCCTATAGTGAAGCTTGTAAAACTAAGAAATGGGTATAAGCAATGAATGATGAAATTCAATCCCTTGAAGCTAATAAGACATGGACTATAATCAAGCTCCCTCCTAACAAGCCGACCATTGGTTGCAAGTGGATTTACAAGATAAAGTACAAAGTTAATGGTTCTATGGACAGGTATAAAGCAAGGCTTATGGCAAAACGCTACACATAACAAGAGGGTCTTAATTATAATAAAACATTCTCCCTAGTGGAAAAACTTACAATTGTTTGATTTCTCCTCTCCTTGGTTGTTATTCATAATTGGCATTTAAAATAATTAGATGTTAACAATGTCTTCCTCCATGGAGACTTACACAAAAAGTATACATGAAGCTCCCTCTTAGCACCTCTTACAATACGCAAAAGGTTTGTCATGTTTACAAATCTCACTATGGCTCAAACAATTCGATCGACAATGGTACACCAAATTCTCAACCTTCCTTATATCTAAAGACTATAACAATCTTTTATCGATCACTCACTGCTTCGAAAGTTTGTAGGTTTGAGAATTACCGTCTTTATTTATGTTGATGATATTGTTCTAACTGAGAATAGTGCACATAAAATATCCACTCCTATGAATTATGGTACGAAGACATTTGATGATAATGACGAACCCCTTTTTGATCCTACTACCTAGTAGCCTACAAGCGTCTCATCGGTCGTCTTATCTTCTTAACTAATATTAGACCATGAATTACTTACGTCGTTCATCATCTCAACGAATATGTTAACACTCCCATTACTGCCCATCATCAAGTCGCCCAACGTTTTCTCCGTTACCTCAAACTTACACTAAGCAAATGAATTTTCTTTGACAAAAACAACAACACCCACTTAAAAGCATTAAGTGATCCTGGCCTTCACCACTTGCGAGTTATAGTGGCTATATCATTTACCTTGACAACTCTCCTGGACTCATAAAGTTCCTTCTTGTCACTTCCCAACTTCAGCAAGTTGATATCCTTACTAAAGCATTTCCAACTTATCGCTTCCATGATCTCTATTCCTAGTTGGGCAGGCTTAACATACATTCCCAACTTGTGAGGGCTCGGGATCTTAGTTTTTTCACTTACCTCAACCTCGATCTTAGCCAAACCCCGATTAGAAATTTATAACTCAAGCTCGATCAATTTGTTTCTCTCAATATATATATATATATATATATATATATATTCTCTTTTGACACATTAATAATATCCATGTGTTTTTGTTTCTTCCTTTTTCTCTTCTCCATTTTTCTTGGTGTATACCATGTTGATGATTTATTTTAGTTTGAAAAATATGTTTTCTTATTTATGAAATGTAGTCTTTGAGATAAACAATAAACTTTAATTTCAACTCAAGTTAGCTCATATATTTTGTGGTTGAAGTAAAAAAGAAAAAGATTGAACACAATCATTACTACTTTATATCATTCCTTTTTGGGAGTGACGACATTCCACCATGAATTCATATTCTTATTCATCGTAGATAATACAAACCATCAAATAAATAACAACTCATATTTCATGTCCACATTGAACTGATATAAACTAAAATTTTTACCATACTTCACACTTAATACTTCCTCTCTTGCTTGCTTGATACCAATCATCATCCCAAAGAGCTTTAGACTCATCTCCTCAACCGCGTCGTTCCCTAAAATCAAACCAAGAATTTGTCTAATTGGACATGAGATTGAATATGTTGTTGTAAAGTGTGATGATGATTGAAGATGTAGAAGATTTGATGAAGTCAAATGATTCTTTGAATAAAGGAAGATTTGATGAAGTTAGAGAATTTATAGGATATGGGATGAAGTGTTTAGTGAGTATGCATCAATATTAAATAGGTATAATCATCTCTTCATTCCTAGTGCATGAGGTTCTATCATTTGAAAGAAATAAAAATGTCTCTAATCTTTTTAATCTGTTCAAAATCTTTTTAATCTGTTAATATGGTCTTAAGTCTCAGAATTAACTAATATAATTACAAATTAATCGATTAAAATCAGCTAAAAACACTTCAAACATATTTTTAACTGATGTATTTTCATAATAATCGTTTAAAACCACTTCAAGCATGTATTGTCGCTATTTTAATCGATATATATTTGAATTAATCAATTATTTTCAGTAAAGAAGTTTTGGAAAACCTTCTGCCAGTATTTTAACTGATACATCTTTGAATTAATCGATTAAAAATACTTAAGAAAGTTTTAGAAAATATTTTGTCGAGTATTTTAATAGATGTAACTTCGAAATAAGCGATTAAAATCACTTAAAGAATTTCTAGTTAATTGTTTTAATCAATTGAACCAAGTTTTTATCGAGTTAAAAACACTTAAGAAGCTCTAGAAAATGTTCTGTCAGTTTATTAATCGATTAAACTTTGAATTAATCGATTAAAATCACTTAAGGATTTTTGGGGTAACTGTTTTAATAGATTAAATCACATTTTTATCAGTTAAAATAATTCTGGAAAATATGGTAGAACATTTTAATCGATTAAATGATCTTTTTATCAGTTAAAATCGTTAAAGTCAAGTTATTTTAATCGATTAAAAAGCGAAATAACCGATTAATAAACCAAATTGTTAGAAAAGTCTCTATATAAATAGATTTGCTTCAATATTCCAAAACACATCTTTTAGAAATCATTCAAGCAATCAGTAAAGATCTTTTCAAGAGAGAAGTGCACTATTTTCAGTAGGGATGGCAAAACGGGCCGGCCCGCCCCTTTTGGCTCGTTATAGTCATGACGGGTTGTAGACCTTAGCCCACCCCACCAAGAGGCGAGGTTGACAGGTCTGCGGTCGGCCCGCCATAATTTAGAAAAAAATAAATTATTTTTTAAAATCATTTTTTTAATAAATTTAATAATATTATTATTATTTGTTTGTCAATAATTCAATATATATATATATATATTATATATATATATATATATATATATAACGTTAAAACTTATAAAATTTATATTTTTTATATTAAAAAATTCAAATATCTATATCTTTTTTATTTGATAAAACTTCACATTATTCTTGGTTGAGTAATTCTTACACCATTAATTCAAGTCAAAAGGATAAAAATAATTAGTGCTTAGGATGAACAAAGAGAACAAAAGAGAGAAGGTTGTGTTTGAGTAAGGAGAATATTTTCTGTGAGAGTGAAAATTTTTAATTCTCTTTTTAAAATTTTTAAATTTATATATTATCTTTATAATTAATTTTATTATAATAATTTTTTATTATTATTAATTAGGTGGGTTGCGGGCTAGCCCGCTCCGTCTCACGGGTTGGCCCAACGGCTTGGTGGGCTGAAAACACCAACCCGCCCCGCCATATTATGGCGAGTTGTCCCGCTGGGTCTGGCCCGTTTTGCCATCCCTAATTTTCAGTGGTAATTTTCGAAGTTCTTTCTTGAGGCATTTTTGTGTTCTTGCTTGTGAAGAAACTTAATCTGCAGTAGAATTTTTGCATCTGCATAACCGAGTTTGATTGTTCTAGTTTCTTCATTCTTTCATTTCTTTTTCAATTCTTTTTGGCTTGGTGTCTGGAAGTTTGGGCATTGATTCTGAAATTGGAACTTGGTTGCAGGTTGGGAACAAGAACTAGAATTTGGTTCTTGGTGCAGGTTGATTGTTTTGTAATTCTGTTTTGTAATCAACACAATTTCAATCTAGTGGAACTCAACTGGAATTCAATTGAGAACTGGACGTAGCCTAGTGGTTTGGGTGAACTAGCTTAATTCTTGGTCCTTCTTTTCCTCTTTCATCACTTTCTTTAAATTTTGCTTGAACCTTATTCAATTCTGATTGTTTTTCTTAGTTTAATACTTGGTCAAATTTCTTAATCTTTGAAATTGGTAATCTATATCTGTAAATTGCGAAAATTTTGAAAAGATCAATTCACCCCCCCTCTTGATCTCAGCCTATAAATCTTATCAAGAGCAAGTTCTTGAAAGATATTCAAGTTTCTCGATCCTAATTTTTTTTTCAATGGCTGAAAACAAATTACCTTTTTCTAAAGGAGCTTCTATCAATAGACCTCCATTATTTTATGGAACAGATTATCAATTTTGGAATATCAGAATGAAGATCTTTATTGAATCCATTGATAGGAATATTTGGAATTTAATTGAAAAATGTCCTCTTACCACTGATAAAGATTGGTCTGATTTAAATGATGATGAAAAGAAAAAAATTCAAAATGATTGCACTACAAAGAAAATTATTACATATACTCTTAACATAGATGAATTTTTCAGGGTATCTCAATGTAAATCTGCTAAAGAAATGTGGGAAGTTCTTGAGGTGACCCATGAAGGAACAGTTGATGTAAAAAGAGCTAGAAAGAACACCCTCATCAGAGAATATGAGTTGTTCAAGATGCAATATGGAGAAAGCATTGCAGATGTGCAAAAGCATTTTACTCACATCATCAATCACTTAATGGATCTTGGTAAGATTTTTGATAAAGAAGAATTAAATATCAAAGTGTTAAAATGTCTTGACAGGTCATGGCAGCCCAAGGTTACAACAATCTTAGAATCAAAAGACTTATCCTTCATGACCACAACTTCTTTATTTGGAAAACTTAGAGAGCATGAAATGGAAATAAAAAGATTCAATGAGCAAGAAGTATCAGAAAAGAAAGGGAAAATCATAACACTCAAAGTGGAAGATAAAGAAGAAGAAATAGAAGAAGAAAGTGAGAATCTTGGTCTGTTGGTCAAGAAATTCAACAGATTTCTCAAAAAGAAAATGAAAGATAAATTTGGACAGAAAAGGTACACAAAAAAATCTGACTCAATTTTTTTTCAATTACAAATGCTATGGTTGTGGTAAACACGGGCATGTGAGAATGGAGTGTCTTGAGAAAAACAAGAATCAAGACAAGGAAGGAGAAAAGATGAAAAGGAGAGCCTATATTGCTTGGGATGATAATGATACATCATCGACAGAGAATTCAGATGAAGAAGAAATAAATTTGTGTTTGATGGCTAATCTTGACTCTCCAACTAGTAGTGTAAGTTCTACCTCTTCTATTAATTCCATGAATTATAGTTCTTTACAATATGTCTTTAATGAAATGCATGAAGAAGCAAAAAGGCTTGAAAAAGAAAACAATAGATTAAAAGGTATGAACAACTGGTTAGAAAACAAAGTCAACTCTCTTGAAAAGAAAATTCTTGAAGAAGAAACTGATTCTAAGTATTTGAAAATGATTCATAATAATTCTGACTGCTTATGTAAAGAAATCAAGACTTGTGAAAATTGTCCTGGATTGTAAAAGAAAATTGCATATTTGATAAAGATTGTCTCTAAGTTTGCACAAGGTAAAGCTAATCTTGATGTTCTTCTTGGTTCTCAAAAACTTGATATTAATCATGCTGGTATTGGTTTCACACTTATCATTGGAAAGAAACCAAGAGCTTTCAAAAACTATTTTTCATATAGAAAACGATTTTCATCACCATTCATTACTTGCTTCTACTGAATGAAAAAGGGGCATTTTGTTAAATTTTGTAAAATTAAAAAATATGCAGTTCCCAAAGGAAGAATGAAATGGATTCCCAAAAAGTTACTGAAAATAACCTAAGTGGACCCTATTATCTTCAAAAGGGTACCAAGATTATGTTAAATTCTTTTATAGGATTAGCAAACTAAAAATCTTTGGTACCTAGATAGTGGTTGTTCAAAACACATGACAGAGGATATCTCAAAGTTTCAACATTTAAAACTCAAAAATGGTGGTACTGTTATTTACGGAGATAATAACAAATGCAGAATTCTTGGAATGGGAGATGTCAAGTGTGCAAAATCAGGTATCATTAACAATGTATTGTATGTTGAAGGGTTAAAACATAACTTGATCAGTATCAATCAGCTATGTGACAAAGGTCACAAAATCATCTTTGAACACTATCTAATACTCTAACCAGGTTCAGAACAGGTATTATTTATTGGTAAGAGAATCAACAACATATACATGTTAAATACAAATACTGGTGAAAACTGTTGTCTAATTGCTAAAGAAAATGATTCTTGGTTATGGCATAGAAGATTAGCACATATTCATATGCATCATCTTAACAAACTGATTTCTAAAGAAATTGTAATAGGTTTACCCAAACTAAAGTTTGTGTAGGACAAAGAATGTTGTGATGCATGTCGAAAGAGCAAGCAAACAAAAAATTCTTTTACACAGAAAAATATTGTTTCAACTTCAAGACCGCTTGAACTTTTACACATAGATCTCTTTGGACCTTCAAGAACTATAAGTTTAGGTGGGAATCTATATGCATTTGTTATTGTAGTTGATTTCTCAAGATTCACTTGGATAATGTTTTTGAAATTAAAATCTAATACTTTTTATGCTTTTAAGAAATTTGCTAAGAAAATTCAAAATGAAAAAGGCTATTTCATATCAAACATTCAAAGTGATCATGGCAGAGAATTTTCAAATGAAAATTTTGAAAGATTTTGTGAAAAATATGGGATTAAGCGTAATTTTTCAACTCCTATAACTCCTCAACAGAATGGTGTAGTTAAAAGGAAAAATCGTTCTCTTGAAGAGTTAGCTAGGACTATGCTTAATGAAAAAGCTTTACCAAAATATTTTTGGGCTAACACGTAAGCACTGCTTGCCATGTTCTAAATCGAGTTTTAATTAAACCATTTCTTAAAAAAACTCCCTATGAACTCTTTAAAGGCAAAAAGTCAAATATAAATTACTTTAGAGTGTTTGGATACAAAGTCTTTATTTTAAACAATGGAAAAGAGAATCTTGGAAAGTTAGACTCTCTAAATCAGATGAAGGGATTTTCTTGGGATATTCATTAAATAGTCGTGCATATAGAATCTTTAATAAAAGACTTAAAATAGTAGAAGAATTTGTACATGTTATATTTGATGAATCTAGCCCAGATGTGTAGAAAAATACAGTTTGTGATGTTGATGACGAATTTTTAACTGATAAAATGTATTAGTTAAAATTGCCAGAATCAATTATTTTTCAGAAACAAGAGAAAATTCTTGAAGAATTTGAAGAGCAATTGTCCAAAGAATGGAAGGCTCCAAGAAATCTCTCAATAGACAACATCATTGGACAGATTAATCAGGGAGTTTCTACCTGAAGTTCTTTGAATAAATTTTGTAATCATATGGTTTTTATCTCCCAAATAGAATCAAAATCCATAATTGATGCATTAAATGATATCAATTGGGTAAAAGCAATACATGAAAAACTAAACCAATTTATAAGAACCAATGTATTGAAATTAATTCTAAAACCAATTAATGCAAATATTGTTGGAACGAAATGGGTTTTTAGAAACAAATTAGATGAAAATGGTATTATCACAAGAAACAAAGCAAGATTAGTTGCTAAAGGATATAATCAACAAGAAGGAATTGATTTTGATGAAACATATGCATCTGTTGCTAGATTAGAAGTTGTTAGACTTTTACTTGCTTATGCTTCTATGGAGAATTTTAGGTTATACCAAATGGATGTCAAAAGCGCCTTCTTAAATGGTTACTTGAATGAGGAAGTCTTTGTTGCTTAACCACCTGGATTTGAAGATTGTATTCATCCAGAGTTTGTTTACAAACTAAAAAAGTTTTGTATGATCTAAAGCAAGCACCAAGGTAGTGGTACGAAAATTTAAGTAATTTTCTCATATCAAATAACTATCAAAGAGGTGTTGTTGATAAAACTTTATTTCTTAAGAAAATCAACAATGATACCATTTTTGTTCAAGTATATGTTGATGACATTATATTCGAAGCAACTAATGAATCTTTATGCGAGAATTTTATTAAAGAAATGCAGGTGGAATTTGAAATGTCCATGATGGGAGAGCTTAATTACTTCCTTGGGTTACAAGTCAAATAATTACAGGGAGGAAGCTTTCTTCATCAAACAAAATACTGTACAGAACTCCTGAAGAAATTTGAAATGGAGCACTGTAAGGAAGCATCCACACCAATGTCCACTAATTGATCGAACCAAATATCAGGGGCTTATTGGTTCTCTATTATACCTAACTTCAAGTAGACCTGACATAATGTTTAGTGTATGCATGTGTGCAAGGTTTCAGTTAGCTCCTAAAGAATCCCATTTTTCTGCTTCAAAGAGAATTCTCAAGTATGTCAAAGGGACATTGAATGTTGGGTTGTGATATCCTGGTGAGTCAAAGCTAAATCTAATTGGTTATTCTGACTCAGACTTTGCAGAATGTAAACTTGATAGAAAAAGTACAAGTGGAACCTGTCATCTTCTTGGAAGCAGCCTAATTTCATGGCATAGCAAAAAGCAAGCATGTGTTGCCCTTTCCACAGTAGAGGCAGAATATATTACTGCTGGAAGTTGTTGTGCCCAATCTTTATGGCTCAAACAACAACTTGAAGATTATGGTTTGATTCTCGATAAAATCCCTGTAGACCCCAAATCTTGTCCGGCCTAGCAATAAGTTCAGAAATCCTCCATTTCAAAGATGGTTAAGACTTTGATAGGTCCCTACTAGTATTTTCTAGGTTCCATTTAAGATAAGAAGGGTTTTCTGAGAAAATAAAAATTGAAAATTTTGTCGGGAACATCGAATGATCGTCCAGGCTAACCAAACGGCAATCCATGCTCATCACCAAGCAATGGACGGTCGTCCATTTGGACCAAACGGCTGTCCATGCCTATTTTCAACCATGGACGGTCATCCATGTTAAACAGACAGCCGTCCATGCTCATTTTAGGCCATGGACGGCCGTCCACTTTTCCTGGCTCGTTTCCCTATAAATAGGACCCTCATTTCTTACTTTTCCACACACTCTCACACCCTTCTCTCATCCTAGAAGCTCTCCTAAGACTTTGGGATAACTCTGAGCACTTTCTAGAGTTTGAGTACGCTTTCTGATTTCCGTTTAAGGTAGAAATCGGTTAAGGAAGTCTCCTTTTGAGACATTCGGCACTCGCTGGGGAGGATATTTTCTCTTTTTCTGGTGAGGAGCGTACTTGTAGAGCGAGGGGATTGCCAAAAAGCATCCTCAAGTTTGAAGAGTTAATAGAAAGCTCACTTTGGAGGTTCCTTTCTCTATTCTCTCTCTTTTATTGCTTTCTTTTACTGCTTTCCTTGTATGCATTAGATACTAGGGCCATGTAGACATTTAAATTCTGCTAGTAGATAAATAAATAGGGTAAAAACATAGTTTCTTTTAGTCTTTATTTTATGAACTAGTTCATCATAGGGAACCCGAAAGGGGCGTTGTGGGGGTGCTAACACCTTCCCCGCACGTAACTAACTCCCTTACCCAACTCTGGTTGTAACGACCAAAGTTGGTTTTTCTAAACCAATGCCTTTTTCTTTTCCGTTTTCGATGTTTACGGTAAAAACATCGATGACGACTCCATAGAACCCTTTATGAAAACCTCATTCTTAAGATCAGTCTGATTGTTGGGCATCTTCAGAATGTTGAACACCATCTTTATAAAACGCGAGTCTAGAAACCATCACGTCGCTCTAATCGTCTCTTTTGACGGCGGCGACAGATGGTGACTCCACTGGGGAAGCTAGAGAGTTGATCCCATTTAGTGATGGACTAATTCAAATAAATAATGATTCGAAATTAGGCTTTTACCCTTCCTTGTATTTATAACATGCTTTATTTTATGGCTTTAATAACTGTTGTATGTTTATTTTCTGCAATTGTTTGAAATAGCAACTGTACACAAACCTTTGCACACAACAATCCCTCTATACCCGGGGGCATGAGGGATAAACTTAGGGAGTGGGTGGCAGGTACGATTTGTCGAGTGAAGGCCTTGTGCCCACCGGTATGGTCGGAAACCACCACTCAAGGTGATAACCTTCCTTTTTCAGCCTAAAGATTGACAAGGCCCTAGTGCCATGCAGGGTCTAAGGGCTGAGAACGTGGGGACCCTATAATGGGGGCACCTTGGGGACCTGACCTTGGTGAGAACAGTTAGAACCACCTTGAATACGCACTTTTCTACAGGATACCCCTACCTCGTAATGAAATATCGTCACTATGTTCGCGGATGAATGAATTGTTTGTGCATATATTTGTTGCATTTGTTTGTTGCATTAACATTAGATAATCATACAACAACAAAAAAATATATAAAGATAAAACCACTTTTATCTCGCATAGTCTACATTTTAGCTAACCTGGTTTCAAGTTCTTTGCAAGCTAAGTAGTCACGTTGACCAACAGAAGAGATAAAAGGTTATCAAAGAAAAATACAAAAAATAAAAAATTCAAAGAAATAAAAATAATTTTTTACAATAAAAAGGTTTTGACAAAGTCAATCATATCATCATCATTGCATAAGTGGTAAAACCAAGAGAGAAAATAAATGCATAAGGAAAGTATGCATATGCATCATCTTAATGAATCCCTCATACATAAACCCATCCATCCTAAGGGGCACTAGATATCCCTAGACATAGGCGAAAGAGACCCCAATGCATTTTTATGATAGGGAAGGAATCATTACACTAAAGAGGGTATGGTACCCGGCAAAGCATAAGCTTTGAGAATGACACCAAAGTCATTGTCTTAAGGCATATCTATCCCACACCAATCATTCATGTTAAACAATAAAAGTTCATTTTTGCATTCTAGAAAGGGGCTAGTTTTCCTCCTGTCTGAACCCGCGCACAGAGAGCCAAAATGATGGAATAGTTAGAGGAACAGAATCGCAAGCTTACTGCTAAGGTCAGTTCCCTAAGGGAGCAAATGACGCAAATGTTGGAATTAATGTGCCAACAAAACCTCAACAAAGGTGACCCTCATGGCGACCGCGCCTCCCGCCATGAGGAAGAGGAAGAGAAAATCGTTTATGGCCATGAATAGGAAACTCATGTGCAGTCTAACGCGAGGGCAGTGCTCATCCAACCCCTTGAGGTCTCTAAGCAACAAATCTCTGCCTTGGAAGAGAGACTGAGTGCTATGGAGGGGCATAGCTTCGATATAAAAGAGGCGACTGACCTGTGCCTCGTTAAGAACATCTAATTCCCTCCAAAATTCAAAGTTTCAGAGTTCCCTAAGTACGTGGGGTTAACTTGCCCCAAAATTCATCTCACCATGTAAGGTCGTAAGATGGTTGCATATGCTGACAACGAAAAGCTCCTGATCCACTACTTTCAGGAGAGCTTGGTTGACTCAACCTTCAATTGGTATATGCAGTTGGAGAGGGGACAGGTCTAGAACTGGAAACAACTGGCAGACGTCTTTCTTTGTTGCTATAAATATAACATTGATCTGACCCCCGATAGGTCATATTTTCAAACAATGAGCAAGAGAAGAGATGAACCCTTCAAGGCGTATGCTCAACACTGGAGGGAGTTAACCGCCTAGGTGGAATCCCCGTTATCGGACAAGGAGACCGTGTCCATGTTTATCAATTCATTGACGGGACCCTATTATGACAAGATGATAGGGAACTCGTCAACCCTTTTCGCGGACGTGGTAGCCATCGGTAAGAGGGTGGAACAGGGACTGAAGAGTGGAAGGACAGCGCAACCTTCTTCCTCCTCCAATACGTCATTCAAAAAGCCCTTCAACAAGAAGAAGGAGGAAAGAGTGCATGCAATCAACCTTGCTACTCCTTTTTCTGCTCCACAAGCAGCTAGACAGCCATGCAAAAAGGAGAGGAAGTTTATCCCTCTCGTAACCTCCTATGGGAATCTGCTTCCGAAGTTGATAGAGGCTAAATTCCTGGTACACATCCCTCCTAAAAAGATGGAGCCACCCTACCCTGAATGGTATAAACTCAACGAGAAATGCGATTACCACTCAGGCACTCCTGGGCACTCAACAGAGAAATGCTTGACCTTGAAATACAAGGTCCAAGACCTACTGGATGTCGGGTGGATAACATTTGACCCTGCCCCTAGTGTGGACTTCAAGCCTCTATCACAACCAGAGTGAGATAGGGTTGGATAGACTAGGGCTCCTCATTTTTCAAAAGATTTCCTTGTATCTCTTGCGGTCCCCGCCCGTGGCCACGAGAATTTTGATTAAAAGGGCTTTTGTACATATTTCTTTTTCCATCAATATATTGAGACATTTTTTATTCACATCCATTTTCGTTCCTTTCTCTCTTTTATTATTATTCTTTCAAAATAATTGAATAATAAAATTTATACCTAAACAAAACCTTTAAAAACAATCATGTCTGTGATTGATGGCTCTCTATCGGATCCGAAAGTTGAAGGCGAATGGATAGAGTCGGACAGTAGTGAGGGGATCGTCTCCCCGGACATGCAGAGGTTGCTAGAGTTAGAAGCTCGATCTATACGGCCCCATCAAGAAGAAACTGAGGCCATTGACTCGGGGCAAGGAGAAGATAAGAGGGAAATAAGCATCGGCACCCAAATCAATGTTGACGTCAGGGAAGGACTGATACAATTGTTAAGGGAATATGTAGACGTATTTGTGTGGTCTTACCATGACATGTTAGAGCTTGATGCAAGCATTGTAAAGCATTAGTTACCTTTGAAAGAGGGATTCCAGTCTGTAAAGCAGAAGCTCAGAAGAGTAAAACCTAAATGGTCCTTAAATATCAAGGAGGAAATATAGAAGCAATTGGACGCCAACTTCCTAATCATGTCCAAGTACCCTGAGTGGCTGGCAAACATCGTGTCAGTCATTAAAAAAAATGGAAAGATCAGAGTTTGTGTGGATTATAGGGATTTGAACCGTGCAAGCCCAAAAGACGATTTTCCCCTACCACACATTGATATGTTGGTGGATCACACTGCCACAAACACACTCTATTCTTTCATGGACCGATACGCGGGGTACAACCAAATTAAGTTGGTCATCAAAGATAGAGAAAAAACCTCCTTCATCACACCGTGGGGGACATTTTGTTATAGAGTAATGCCTTTTGGGCTCAAGAACGCAGGGGCTACCTATCAGAGGGCCATGGTGACATTATTCCACAACATGATCCATAAGGAAATTGAAGTATATGTGGATGATATGATTACTAAGTCCAAGGACGAGATGGACCACATCCTTTATTTGAGGAAGTTATTCAGCCAACTCTGAAAGTATCAACTTAAGTTAAACCCAGCGAAGTTTACTTTTGGGGTACGGTCGGGTAAACTGCTCGGGTTCATCGTTAACAAAAAGGGAATCGAGGTAGACTCCAACAAAACAAAGGCGATTATGGAAATGCCCCCACCAAAAATAGAAAAGGAAATCAAAGGGTTTCTGGGCCGATTAAACTACATATCAAGGTTTATCTCACAATTAACAGACAAGTGTGCACCCATCTTCAAGCTTTTGCGCAAAAATCAACCAACAGTTTGGAACTAAGAGTGCCAGCAAGCCTTCGAAAAGATTAAATTGTGCTTAACCAATCCACCAATACTGGTGCCGCCCGTTGAAGGAAAATCTTTGATCCTTTATTTATCAATACTCAAAGAGTCTATGGGATGTGTACTAGGTCAACAAGACGAAACGGGAAAGAAGGAGCAGGCCATATATTATCTTAGCAAGAAATTCCTGGACTATGAGACCCGTTATACACCACTTGACAAGACATGTTGTGCATTGGTGTGGGCAACTCAACGTCTTCGACAATATATGGTTAGGCATACGACTTGGTTGATTTCCAAAATGGACCCAAATCAAGTATCTATTCGAAAAGCCCGTCTTGATCGGAAGGATAGCCAGGTGACAAGTGCTCCTTTCAGAATTCGACATCATTCATGTCACCCAGAAAGCTATCAAAGGTAGTCCTCTAGCAAACTACCTAGCACACGGTTCAACAAATGAATATTAATCCCTACAAGACGACTTTCCAGATGAGCATATCATGCATATTGAACACGAAGAAACCAAAGATGATGCATGGATCATATTCTTCAATGGGGCCTCGAATATGCTTGGACATGGGATCAGAGCTGTTTTAATCTCTCCCAAACAGAAATATATCCCAGTAACGGCCAGGATAAACTTCAATTGCACGAACAATATGGTTGAGTATGAAGCCTGCGCCCTGGGTATCCAAGTAGCTCTAGATCACAGGGTAACCATACTCAAAGTATTCGCTGACTCATCCCTTGTTATCTATCAACTCAAGGGTGAATGGGAAACTAGAAACTCCAAATTAATCTCGTATCTAGAGCATATTCACAATTTGATTTCGAGGATGGAAAGCATCACTTTCAAGTACATCCCTCGGGAAGACAACCAATTTGCAAATGCCCTCGCTACTCTTTCATCCATGTTCGCCTCAGACCAAGGACATGAAATGCTTATAATCCATATCAGGTTGCATGGCAAGCAGGCTTTCTGCATGGCAGTAGATAATAAGGAATACAAATTCCCTTGGTATCATGACATCAGGCGATACCTTGTAAAGGGCGAATATCCTGAGGGAATTAGCGATAATGACAAAAGGACTATTCGGAAGAGAGCCATGGGGTTCACATTAGTAGGAGAGACTCTCTACAAGAGAAACTTTGACTCTAGCCTACTAAGGTGTGTGAACCAAGAAGAAGCTCAAACTCTAATGAGAGAAATCCATGAAGGAACCTTCGGAACGCACGTGTCAGGGTGTGTCATGGTAAAGAAAATCCTAAGAGTAGGATACTTTTGGTCCACAATGAAAGGTGATTGTTATCGATATACCAAGGGATGTCACAAGTGCCAAGTCTATGCTGACAATGTTCATATGCCACTAGCACCCCTCAAAATTATGGTTGCACCATGGCCATTTGATATGTGGGGCATGGATGTCATTGGACCCATCGAACCCAAAACGTCCAATGATCATCGTTTCATCTTGGTGGTCATCGATTACTTTACAAAATGGGTGGAAGCGATGTCTTATGCTCATGTGACTAAGAAAGTGGTAACCACCTTCGTCAAGAGGAATATCTTGTGTCGATATGGCATCCCTCATCGTCTCATTACTAATAATGGGACCGATTTAAACAATAAGATGATGGAAGAGCTTTGCTAAGACTTCAGGATTCAGCATCACAATTCCTCTCCTTATCGACCTAAAATGAACGGTGTACTAGAGGCAGCCAATAAGAACATCAAGAAGATAATTCAAAAGATGGTCCAAACTTACAAAGATTGGCATGAAATGCTACCCTTTGCCCTTCATGGCTATGGAACGTCTGTATGGACCTCCACAGGAGCTACCCCATATTACATTGTATATAGCATAGAGGTCGTACTTCCAATAGAGGTCGAGACACCTTCCCTGCGAATTATAATGGAAGCAAAACTGACAGAAGTCGAATGGGTTCAAAGCCTATACGACCAGTTGAATTTAATCGAAGAAAAATGGTTGGACGCCATATGTCATGGACAAGTCTACCAAAGGAAGATTAAAAAGGCTTACGAAAGAAAAAATCAACCCCCATACTTATCATAAGGGGGATTTGATGATAAAGAAATTGCTTCCAGCCCAAAAGGATAAAATTGGAAAATGGGCAGCAAACTATGAAGGACCCTTTGTGGTCAAGAGAGCTTTCTCAGGAGGAGCTTTTATCCTCATCGACATGGACGGAGAAGAACTTTAACACCCGGTCAATTCAAATGTGGTGAAGAAGTATTACGCTTGAAGGCATTGCTCATGACCTGTCAGGATGAAAACCCACAAAGGGCACCTTGGGAAAAATATAGAGTCCATATTCCTCACTAGGATACATCCTAGGCAAAATTTCAAGGTAAAAAACAAACAAATAAAAAGAAGAAGAAAAAAAGAAAAAGAGTAATGGTTGCCTTAGTCGAAAATCGAAAAGCGGGTAAGATAACATCCTTCCAGAAGTAGGCAAACTCTGCATAGTCTTCACTCCGAACTCGGGCATCTCAACTAAAGCAAATAAGAGAAGTAGGGGGGCAGATATCATAGGCATGATTGTTAAAGCCCATACAGTATAGCCAACCTTGGCCAGCCATTCTTCTAAATTCAGTTGTAATCCTTTTGTAAAATAATAAACCTTTTGTTTATACATATCAATAAAAATCACTCTTTCATTTCCTTTCTCTTGACCAATTTATGGAAATGTCTCTCTATTGATAAATTATAAGTATGTGCAAAGACCTTTTGTCAAGATCATATTATGCAAAAAGAATAATTCCTGCTAAAAGATTCTTAGGCAAAAGATAGGGCAGCCTGCTAGATCGAAAACCCGCAAAGGGCGGTTTAGGCAAAAGTTAGGGCATTCATAAATAAGGAGAAGTCCGCTAAGATATCTTAGGCAAAAATTAAGGTAGTCTGCTAGACTGAAAACCCCAAAAGGACGGTCTAGGCAAAAGTTAGGACTAAACAAAAAATATAAAAGAGGAGCCTACCGGCATGATCATGAAAGTCCAACAGGAGAATGACAGTCATTTTTCTAGATGCATCAAATAAAAGAATAGATTGCATGTAGGACATCCACACACAAGTTGTCACACAAAACGACTTTGTCAAAATCAAAAATAAAAATAATAAAAATCTTTGAAAGTAAATAGCAAAAACAACATTCATGCATATAAGGAGACTAGGCTCCATGATTATGTTTGAAAACAAGATAATCAAAACCAAGTCTCCAAATAAAGCTCTCCCTCAAGAAAACCGAGCAAGTTGTCATGAATGAAGAAACCAAGATATAAGAGTTTCATAGTCAAAGCTCCATTATTCCATCCAAGAAAGAGAAGACTCATCAATAAAGAAAAAGCCGACGAAAAGGTCTAGCCATCCCCAAGCGGATCTTCGCCTACTCTAGAGGCAAAACAAAAAATTACTTCACGACTCAGCATCGCCATCGCATTGAGTCAGCAAGCATACCCATTCTACACCACATTCACCAAAGGAGAATAAAGGCTACACAAAATCCTATCACCAACCAGGAGTCAAAACTTCCGCTCCAACACGAAAAAAGATAAAAAAAAAAATTCATCCCCCAACGGATGTCCAAAAACAAGGGCCATGGCAGGAAAAGACCAATAAAACCCCCAAGTGGATCACCGCAAAAATCGAAAAGAAAACATGGAATCGGAAATTTCATTTCCCCTACAGAATAAGAGCTTCGCAAAGTCAGCTCCTACCAGCATCAATCAAGGAATCAGAAATTCCATTCCCCCCTAGAGGGCTACCAAAATTAGATCCCTAGGGAAACAAAAAATTCCCCAGTTGATCGCCAAAAGGAAGAACCTATCCCCAGTTAGCCTACTGCAAAGGAAATTTTCAAAGACTCACATCCTCAGAGATTCATTTTCTTATGCATAGGCAAGACCTGGTAAGATCCAACATCCCCAAAGGGAACACCAGCCTACTCAGAGGCAAAGAAATATAACTAAAAGTCTTCACCTTCAAATGAAGCATCGCCTACCCAGAGGCATTATCATCAGAATCAATAAATCCCCAGTGGATTCTGCCTACCTAAGAGGTATTCATCAAGAATCCCCAGCAAAAACTAAGTTGGATGGCTAATGGAAAAGCCAAAAACAAATAATCTTCAGCATACTGGAAGACTACATCAGAAAAGTCAACAAAAATATCTTCAAGCAAGAACTACTCCCCAAGGAGTCGACGCGTGACCAAGATCAGTAAGCCGGCATCACACATTTTTAGCCAACAAAGTGGACTGCAAACCATACGGAGGTTCATACTCGTCAAACTAGATGAGGGTGCATACTCATCCAGCCCTACAAATTGGACTACAAACCAGACGGGGTTTGTACTCGTCAAACCAGATGGGGGTGCGTACTCATCCAGCCCTACAAAGTGGAATTACAAACCAGACGACGGTTCGAACTCGTCAAACTAGATGAGGGTGCGTACTCATCCAGCCCTACGAAGTGGACTGCAAACCCGATGGGGGTTAATACTCATTAACCACACCAAAGAAGCAACTAGAGCTTCACATTCATTATCCAGAGGGTTAGCTATCGCACCAAAGGAGCATCCGACGAACAACCGGGCAAGAGGGTTAACTCCTTCACCTACCAACCAGTCTCTTGGTACACTAGCTGTTGACTTATTGGCAAGCGTACCAAAATTATCAATCGCAGTATAGTATTTCGATTAAATAAAAGTCGATCCCATGAAAAACAGTTTCAATGGAAATTCCCAATTATATGCTTACTAAGTAGATTAAAACAGAATGGGTTTTGCATAAAGAGTTGAATTGAAATTAAATGACAAAGAACTGTAAATTGTTGAGAAAATATCAATTAAAGGCACTTAGGATTGACTTCCTTCCTTATCCCTCTTTTGTAATGACTATGTCAATTAAGAACGTCAATTAACCTAACAATGTTGATGCCACCTACTCAAGTCATCCATGTTGATTCCTCACACATGAAATTCATCAGAAAATCTAATAAATGTTGATTCCTCACACAATTAAGAGATTTTCCAGCATTAGGTTTATGGTGTTAAGCAATTGATACATTCATTCCATTCTTGACAATTAACGTAACAAATATTCTTACAATGATCTAGGGTTCAAGATATATTTTCCAATCATACCCCAAACATCAAGAATAAATCATTCCAAAGCACAAAGGATAAGAATAACAACATCAAAACATAGATTAATATCTCAAAATATCACCATGATACAAAAGAGTTCAAAGGAAGTGCACCAAATCCTAAGAGAATGAAGTTAGCCACTTATGTTGGCCATTACAATGCTCCAAATGTGGAATAAGTGAAGAATTGATGAAGATTGGACGAAACCCTAGCAGTAGTCACGCCTCTTCTTCTCCAAAACTACTTCCTTTCTCAAAACACATCTTATCTTTTTATAAGAGAATTTGGGTCGGGCCTCGCATCATTCATTCGCTTAAGCGTTCTTCTTTTTTTCAATTTTTCTTCAATTACTTCACAATTATGATCTTTGCTCTTGCATCAAGGTATTCTCAAATTCATCCTATATTGGGAGAAAAATAGATTAGAATTAACATAAGTTAAGTGATTTCATAACATAATTATATCAACTTTTTACCACTTAACAACTCCCCCTAACCTAGAATCTTGTTTGTCCCAAGCAAAGTAATTTTTCCAAAACAAAACCATCGCCTATTATCACTTTCTCTTCCAGAACCACAACATAAAAAATTTTCAGATGTGATGCTCACAACTCCAAATGAAAAATATAATACATAAGCATTCAAGTTACGAGAAACTAATAAAGAATAATTAGTCCTCAACTATCCTCGAGAGAAGCATGATCTCTCAAATAGAGTTATATATATAATCATCTCTAATTCTCACAGGTAAGTGTTTATCTCATTTAATCACTTCATTTAGACAATCCAATATTCATTATCATCTTCAAGCAATCAACATTTGTTAAGCAAGACTTAAATAGTTTTTAGGCTCAGGGGTTCTGTTTAAGAAACAATATTATTTTTGGCTCAAAAGGGGTTCAAATGGATGTCTTATAATTAATGCAGGGTTAGTTATTTGGCTCTGGGTTATATCTACTACAAAGAGAAAAATGCCTTTATCATTTTCAAGTCTCGCCAACATGCAATCACATCAAAGAATCAACCAATACCAGTTATCATCATAAAGTATTGACACTCAATTTTAACTATTTGTGACACTCTACTCACCTGGGTTTTGGCTAGCTTCTCCAATTTAGTTAATTCCTAATTCTCCTCATCAATTCCTTTTCACTATCATACTCATCATCCCAAAATCACTTGTTATTGGAAACAATCAAAATGATTTTTCACATTTCAGATTTGAATTAGACAATAAGCAATAATCTCATATATGACTCTAAAACAAATTATGGGACAACAAGGAAATTCAAAATTTAAAATAAAGTAATTAAAAACATTAAATTAAAAACAAAGGAATTAAAAACATTAAAAACAAAGTAAGTTTCCTCCCTCATTTTCTTCACTTGTCATCTCCTCTTTATCTTGTGCCTCAGCCTCCGCTGCAGACTTTCTTACCCCCTCCAGAAAAGTTGGACTGTCCCCAGGCCATTGAAGTAAGGCTTCAAAGTCTTGAGGAGAAGTTCACTGTGTAACTGGAGCAACCTTGAAAAGAAAGAACCTAAGGAAGAAAAATGCACAAAAAACTTAAACTGCAAAAAGAAAAACAAAACAAATTCAAAACATCGGGTTGCCTCCCAGGAGCGCTTGTTTAACGTCTTCAGCTTGACGCCTATTTGCTTTAGGGCTCATGCAGGTGAGTGATCAAGGTGATCTATATGCATTCTCCATCCCTTGACTGTCCTTATGGGAATGAATTTATTCTTTTCATTGCGAATAACCTTACGACTGTCAGAGATTGGATAAATTATACCTGCTTCAGGAGGTTTCAGTACCTCTCTTTGAACAACTTCCTTCATAGTCAGATTGAGATGTCTTTGGGGTTGTGCAACAGGCTTGTAATCTTGTTTTTTAGTTGATATGGGTAATTCCTCCATAGTATCTATTCTGAGGCAATCTTTCTTGTCTTCCAGTTGTTGTACAGCTTCAAACAGATTAAAATTAACTTCATCATCTCCACTTCTAATTTTCAACTTGCCCATGTCAACATCTATAATTACTTTTGTTGTCTTCATGAAAGGTCTTCCCAGTATAAGAGGAACTTCAGTGTCTTCCTTCATATCCATCACAACAAAATCAATTGGAAACATAAATTTATCAACTCTGACCAAAACATCCTCCGCCACACCATAAGGGAATTTTAGAGATCTGTCAGCTAACTGTAGTGTCATTCTTATAGGCTTTACTTCCAAGTCTCCTATTCTTTTAAGCATAGACAAAGTCATTAGATTTATACTAGCACCCAAATCAAGTAATGTCTTACCTACTTGTAATGTCCCAATTGTGACTGGTATAGTGAAACTGCTAGGATCCTTGGACTTTTGAGGTAATGATTTCTGAATTATAGCGATGCATCCTGCTTCTAGCTCCACTGTTTCTACAGTAAATCTCCTTTTCTTAGTTAACAACTCTTTCATGAATTTTACATAAGTCGGCATATGCTCCATAACTTCCATAAATGGAATATTAATTTGTAAATGCTTGAAAATATCCATGAATCTTGCAAAATGTCTTTCTTTATCTTTCTTGGAAGGATGACGAGGATATGGTAAATCCTTTAGTTGCGGTATTTGACTTTCATCTTTCTCCATCTTTTTCTCACTTTTTATTTTTTTTCTTCTTTTTCAGTATTTTTTTCTTTTTCTATACTATGACTTTTATTTTTCTCTTTTTCTCCTTCACACTCATCTTTCTTCTTTTCATCCTCTTTTTCTTGTAGGATTTCCTTCTCTACAGTCAGGTTGTCACCAATCTCTTCTCCTACAACCTTACCACTCCTTGTAGTTATTGAATTGCATTGCTCCCTGGGGTTGGTTTGTGTGTTAGCTGAAAATTATCCTCCTTGTTGCTGCTTAGATAATTGCTTAGTCAATTGGCCTATCTGGGTCTCTATATTTTTGAATGAAGCCTCAGTATTTTTCTGATTAGCATAGTGCTTTGCATGAATTTTTCTAAAGTATCCTCCAACTTACTCATTCTGTCAGGCATTGAAGGATATTGTTGCTGCTGATATGGAGGTTACTGATATGATTGCTATTGAAATGTAGGTTAACTTGTAGATGAGATAACACCTTGCTTCCACCCAAAATTCTGATTCTGATTCCCTCTCCATCTGTATGCAAAATTATTCTGATAATTGTTGGAATTAGGGAAATTACCTTGTCTGCCTTGACTACTACCTTGAGCACCCATATAATTAGCTTCTTCTTGTTGAATGTTGTCTTGATAAGAGCATTGTTCATTTTCATGATCACCTCCACACACGTCACAACTCATCTGTTGATTAGGAATGGATTGTACTATATGCATTTATTAAGGTAATTTCTCTATTTTCTGGTTCAATGCTTCAATTTGTTGGGTTAAAAGTTTATTCTGGGCTAAGATAGCATCTGAGGTGCTAAGTTCAAGAACTTCCTTTCTTTGAACTGGATGTCTATCATGTTGGGTCTGTTGGTCTGTAAAATCTAGTGCATCAATAATTTTGTGGCATGTTCAATTTCTACATCCAACATGGATCCTCCTGCTGCAGCCTCTAATAACATCTTTGCATTATGTCGCAAACCAGTATAGAAAATATTCAACTGAGCAATGTCATCAAATCCATGATTTGAGCATCTTCTCAACAGTGATTTAAATTTCTCCCATGCTTCACAAAAAGATTCATCTGCTCCTTGTCTGAAAGAAGTGATGTCGGATTTTGCTTTGATGTAACGGGATGATGGGAAAACTCTGTTCAGAAACTTCTCTTCTACGCTACTCCAATTAGTCAAACTCTGATTAGGATGTGCCTTCAGCCACTCTTTTGTCGTATCTGCCAAAGAAAAAGGAAATAATCTCAAATATGTAGATTCAAGATTTGCTGCTCTAAATCCCATGGTACCAATCAACTCATAAAAAGTAGACAAATGAATATAAGGGTCTTCATGATCCAGTCTAGTGAATTGATGAGCACTAATCAAGCTTAAGAAAGCTGGATTCATCTGCAATGTTTGATCGTCCGGTACGGTAATGCTGGAAAAGTGTCTCGGACCTTGCTGCATAACATAGTTTCTGAGAGTTCTTCTAGGCAGATTTGAATCTGGATTTTTATTTGTATTTGGATTCAGATTTGCTCTGTCTCCTGCCATATCTTCTATAATTGGGTCTGGTAAATTGAGTGTGTAAGAAGGGTTAACAGATTCTCCTATGGCTTGTTCTTGAGTTTCCCTTATTGTTAAGTGGTAAAAAGTTGATATAATTATGCCTTAAATTGTTATGAAACCATTTAACTTATGTTAATTATAATCTATTTTTCTCCCAATATAGGATGAATTCGAGAATACCTTGATACAAGAGTAAGGAGCATAATTGTTAGCATAATTAGAGAAAAATTGAAAGAAAGAAGAACGCTTAAGCGAATGAATGATGTGAGGCCCGACCCAAATTCTATTATAAAAAGATAAGATGTGTTTTGAGAAAGCAAGGGGTTTTGAGGAGAAGAGGCGCGACTACTGCTAGGGTTTCGTCCATTCTTCATCAATTCTTCACTTCTTCATCAATTTTAGCATTATAATGGCCAACATGAGTGGCTAACTTCATTCTCTTGGGATTTGGTGCACTTCCTTTGAACTCTTTTGTATCATGGTCATATTTTAAGATATTAATCTATGCTTTGATGTTGTTATTCTTATCCTTTATGCTTTGGAATGATTTATTCTTGATGTTTGGGGCATGATTGGAAAATATATCTTGAACCCTAGATCACGGTAAGAATATTTGTTACGTTAATTGCAAGGAATGGAATGAATGTATCAATTACTTAACACCCTAACCCCAATGCTGGAAAATCTCTTAATTGTGTGAGGAATCAACATGGATGATTTGAGTAGGTGGCATCAACATTGTTAGGTTAATTGAAGTTCTTAATTGACATAGCCATTACAAAAGAGGGATAAGGAAGGAAGTCAATCCTAAGTGCCTTTAATTGATATTTTCTCAACAATTTACAGTTCTTTATCATTTAATTTCAATACAACTCTTTATGCAAAACTCATTATGTTTAATATACTTAGTAAGCATAATTGGGAATTTCCATTGAAACTGTTCCTCGTGGGATCGACTTTTATTTAATCGAAATACTATACTACGATTGATAATTTTAGTACGCTTGCCAATAATTCAACAAGTATTTCTGGCGTTGTTGCCGGGGAACGGTGTTCTTTGAGAATTCTTTGTTTAGCTTATTGAGTATTTTATTTTTATTTTTATTTATGTTTTCATTTTATTTTTTAGTTTTATTTTTTTTTAATTATTGTCTTGTGCTAATCTTTGCGTGTGTTACTCTTTTGATTTATGCGTTTAAGAGGACAGGTATCTTCAGAGCAGTTAGAATTTAATCCAGAGATTGAAAAAATAGCTCGGAGGAACCGGGGTAGAAGAAGGAGGGAAACTCAAGAACAAGCCATAAGAGAATCTGTTAATTCTTCTTTCACACTTAATTTACCAGACCCAATTATAAAAGATATGGCGGAAGAAGGAGAAAATATGAATCTGAATCTAGATCCCAATAGAAATCTAAATCAAAACCCAAATGCAAATCCACCTAGAAGAACTCTTAGAAATTGTGCTATGCAGCAAGGTCCAAGACATTTTTTCAGCATTGTCATTTCAGATGATCATACATTGCAAATAAATCCATCTTTCTTAAGCTTGATTAGTGTTCATCAATTCACTGGATTGGATCATGAAGACCCTTATATTCATTTGTCTACTTTTTATGAGTTGATTGGTACCATGGGATTTAGAGTAGCAAATCTTGAATCTGCATATTTGATATTATTTCCTTTTTCTTTGGCAGGTAGGGCAAAGGAGTGGTTGAAAACACATCCTAATCAGAGTTTGACTAATTAGAGTAGTGTAGAAGAAAGGTTTCTGAATAGATTTTTCCCATCATCCCGTTACATCAAAGCAAAATCTGGCATCACTTCTTTCAGACAAGGAGCAGATGAACAATTTTGTGAAGCATGGGAGAAATTTAAATCATTATTGAGAAGTTGCTCAAATCATGGATTTGATGACATTTCTCAGTTGAATATTTTCTATATTGGCTTGCGACATGATGCAAAGATGCTATTAGAGGCTGCAGTAGGAGGATCCATGTTGGATGTAGAAATTGATCATGCCACCAAAATTATTGATGCACTAGCCTTTACAGACCAACATGCCAAACATGATAGACATCCAATTCAAAGGAAGGGAGTTCTTAAACTTAACAGCTCAGATGCTATCTTAGCCCAGAATAAACTTATAATGCAACAAATTGAAGCATTGAACCAGAAAATAGACAAATTACCTCAACAAATGCATACAGTACAATTTATTCCTAATCAACAGATGAGTTGTGATGTGTGTGGAGGTGATCATGCAAATGAACAATGCTCTTATCAAGGCAACATTCAACAAGAAGAAGCTAATTATATGGGTGCCCAAGGTAGTAGTCAAGTCAGACAAGGTAATTTTCCTAATCCTAACAATTATCAGAATAATACTGCATAAGGATGGAGAGGGAATCAGAATCAGAATTAGAATTTTGGGTGGAAACAAGGTGTTAGCTCATCTACTAGACAACCTGCATTTCAACAACAGTCATATCAGCAACCTCCATATCAACAGTAGCAACAGCATTATCCTTCAGTGCCTGATAGAATAAGTAAATTGGAGGATACTTTAGAAAAATTCATGCAAAGCACTATGGCTAATCAGAAAAATATTAAAGCTTCATTCAGAAATATAGAGACCCAGATAGGCCAACTGGCTAACCAATTATTTGAGCAGTAACAAGGAGGACAATTTTCAGCTAACACACAAACCAACCCCAGGGAGCAAATTCAATAACTACAAGGAGTAGTAACGTTATAGGAGAAGGGATTGGTGAGAACCTGGTTGTAGAAAAGGAAATCCTACAAGAAAAAGAGGATGAAAAGAAGAAAGATGAGTGTGAAGGAGAAAAAGAGAAAAATAAAAGTCAGAGTATAGAAAAAGAAAAAAATACTAAAAAGAAGAAAAAATAAAAAAAAAGTGAGAAAAAGAGAGAGAAAGATGAGAGTCAAATACCGCAATTAAAGGATTTATCATATCCTCGTCATCCTTCAAAGAAAGATAAAGAAAGACAGTTTGCAAGATTCATGGATATTTTCAAGCATTTACAGATTAATATTCCATTTATGGAAGCTATGGAACAGATGCCGACTTATGAAAACTTCATGAAAGAGTTGTTAACTAAGAAAAGGAGATTTACTACAGAAACAGTGGAGCTAGAAGCAGGATGCAGCACTATAATTCAAAAATCATTACCTAAAAAGTCCAAGGATCCTGGTAGTTTCACTATACCAGTCACAATTGGGACATTACAAGTAGGTAAGGCATTACTCGATTTGGGTGCTAGTATAAATATAATGCCTTTGTCTATGCTTAAAAGAATAGGAGACTTGGAAGTAAAGCCTACAAGAATGACATTGCAGCTAGCTGACAGATCTCTAAAGATTCCTTATGGAGTAGCAGAAGATGTTTTAGTTAGAGTAGATAAATTCATATTTCCTATTGATTTTGTGATTATGGACATGGAGGAAAATGAGGAAGTCCCATTGATCCTAGGAAGGCCATTTATGAAGACTGTCAAAGTAATTATAGATGTTGACATGGGCAAGTTGAAAATTAGAAGTGGAGATGATGAAGTTAATTTTAATCTGTTTGAAGTTATACAACAACCGGAATACAAGAAAGATTGTCTCAGAATAGATACTTTGGAGGAATTACCCATCTCAAATGAAAAACAAGATTACAAGTCTGTTGCACAACCCCAAAGACATCTTAGTCTGACTATGAAGGAAGTTATTCAAAGAGAGGTACTGAAACCTCCTGAAGCAGGTATGATTTATCCAATCTATGACAGTCATAAGGTTATTCGCAATGAAAAGAATAAATTCATTCCCACAAGGACAGTCAAGGGATGGAGAATGCGTATATATCACCTTGATCGCTCACCTGCATGAGCTCTAAAGCAAATAGGCGTCAAGCTGAAGACGTTAAACAAGCGCTCCTGGGAGGCAACCCAATGTTTTGAATTTGTTTTGTTTTTCTTTTTGCAGTTTAAGTTTTTTGTGCATTTTTATTCCTTAGGTTCTTTCTTTGAAAGATTGCTCCAGGTACACAGTGAACTTCTCCTCAAGACTTTGAAGCCTTACTTCAATGGCCTGAGGACAGTCCAACTTTTCCAAAGGGGGTGAGAAAGTCTGCAGCTGAGGCTGAGGCACAAGATAAGGAGTAGATGACAAGTGAAGAAAATAAGGGAGGAAACTTACTTTGTTTTTAATGTTTTTAATTCCTTTGTTTTTAATTTAATGTTTTTAATTGCTTTATTTTAAATTTTGAATTTCCTTGCTGTCCCATAATTTGGTTTAGAGCCATATATGAGATTATTGCTTTTTGTCTAATTCAAATCTAGAACGTGAAAAATCATTTTGATTGTTTCCAATAACAAGTGATTTTGGGATGATGAGTATGATAGTGAAAAGGAATTAATGAGGAGAATTAGGAATTAACTGAATTGGAGAAGCTAACTAAAACCCAGGTGAGTAGAGTACCAAAAACAGATAAATTGAGTGTCAACACTTTGTGATTGATAACTGATATTGGTTGATTCTTTGATGTGATTACATGTTGGCAAGACTTGAAAATGATAAAGGCATTTTTTCTTTGTAGTAGATATAACCCAAAGCCAAATAGCCAACCCTGCATTAATTATAGGACATCCATTTGAACCCCTTCTGAGCAAAAAATAATATTGTTTTTTAAACAGAACCCTTAAGCCTAAAAACTATTTATCTACCTTCCTATATTTGAGAAAGGAAATGAGTATGAATGTCATTATTTTTCCTATTGTTGGGTATTGCTTGTTATCCTACAGGTATTATTGGGGTGTTATTAAAAAAAATAAAAAAAAAAAAGAGGTGTAAAGGAAAAGAAAAAGCAAAGCTTAAAAATTATGGCAAAGCCAAAAAGAATACATGCAAAAGCATGAGAAAAAAAAAAAGAGAAGTCAAAAGGGGGAATAATAACATGTGAGATCATTAACTCACTGTCATTGTGTTAGAGACAAAAGCATGAAGTTTGAAACTTGACTTGAGGAATTCTTAATCAAGAATCATTCATATGAGTTGAATTTTTCAAATATTTTTTTTATCTCAGAAAAACCAATAATTCTTTCTTAGCCCAGCCCCATTACAAGCCTCAAAAGACCTTTTGATTTAAGTCTTGATTAACAAATGTTGATTGCTTGAAGATGATTATCAATATTCGATTATCTAAATGAAGTGATTGAATGAGATAAACACTTACCTATGAGAATTAGAGATGAGTATATATAACTCTATTTGAGAGATCATGCTTCTTTGAGGATAGTTGAGGACTAATTATTCTTTGTTGGTTTCTGTAACTTGAAGGCTTATATGTTCTATTTTCATTTGGAATTGTGAGCATCACCTTTGAAAATTTTTATGTTGTGGTTCGGGAAGAGAAAGTGATAATTGACGATGGTTTTGTTTTGGAAAAATTATTTTGCTTAGGACAAGCAAGATTCTAGGTTGGGGGGAATTGTTAAGTGGTAAAAAGTTGATATAATTATGCCTTAAATTGTTATGAAACCATTTAACTTATGTTAATTCTAATATATTTTTCTCCCAATATAGGATGAATTCGAGAATACCTTGATACAAGAGTAAGGAGCATAATTGTCAGCATAATTAGAGAAAAATTGAAAGAAAGAAGAACGCTTAAGCGAATGGATGATGCGAGGCCTAACCCAAATTCTCTTATAAAAAGATAAGATGTGTTTTGAGAAAGCAAGGGGTTTTGAGGAGAAGAGGCACGACTACTGCTAGGGTTTCGTCCAATCTTCATCAATTCTTCACTTCTTCATCAATTTTAGCATTATAATGGCCAACATGAGTGGCTAACTTCATTCTCTTGGGATTTGGTGCACTTCCTTTGAACTCTTTTGTATCATGGTGATATTTTGAGATATTAATCTATGCTTTGATGTTGTTATTCTTATCCTTTATGCTTTGGAATGATTTATTCTTGATGTTTGGGGTATGATTGGAAAATATATCTTGAACCCTAGATCACGGTAAGAATATTTGTTACGTTAATTTCCAGGAATGGAATGAATGTATCAATTGCTTAACACCCTAACCCTAATGCTGGAAAATCTATTAATTGTGTGAGGAATCAACATTTATTAGGTTTTCTTATTAATTTCATGTGTGAGGAATCAACATGGATGATTTGAGTAGGTGGCATCAACATTGTTAGGTTAATTGACGTTCTTAATTGACATAGCCATTACAAAAGAGGGATAAGGAAGGAAGTCAATCCTAAGTGCCTTTAATTAATATTTTCTCAATAATTTACAGTTCTTTGTCATTTAATTTCAATACAACTCTTTATGCAAAACTCATTCTGTTTAATATACTTAGTAAGCATAATTGGGAATTTCCATTGAAACTGTTCCACGTGGGATCGACTTTTATTTAATCGAAATACTATACTGTGATTGATAATTTTGGTACGCTTGCTAATAATTCAACAAGTATAATTCAACACTTCTTCTTCTACCCCGGTTCCTCTGAGTTGTTTTTCAATCTCCGGATTAAATTCTAACTGCTCTGAAGATACTTGTCCTCTTAAACGCATAAATCAAAAGAGTAACTCAAACAAAGATTAGCACAAGACAATAATTAAGTAAAACTAAAACTAAAAGATAAAACAAAACAGAAATAAAAATAAAATACTCAATAAGCTAAACAAAGATTTCTCAAATAACACCGTTCCCCGGCAACGACGTCAGAAATACTTGTTGACTTATTGGCAAGCGTACCAAAATTATCAATCGCAATATAGTATTTCGATTAAAAAAAAGTCGATCCCATGAGGAACTGTTTCAATGGAAATTCCCAATTATATACTTACTAAGTAGATTAAAACAGAATGGGTTTTGCATAAAGAGTTGAATTGAAAGTTGAAAAAATATCAATTAAAGGCACATAGGATTGACTTCCTTCCTTATCCCTCTTTTTTAATGGTTATGTCAATTAAGAACGTCAATTAACCTAACAATGTTGATGCCACCTACTCAAGTCATCCATGTTGATTCCTCACACATGAAATTCATAAGAAAATCTAATAAATGTTGATTCCTCACACAATTAAGAGACTTTCCAGCATTAGGTTTAGAGTGTTAAGCAATCGATGCATTCATTCCATTCCTGGCAATTAACGTAACAAATATTCTTACTGTGATCTAGGGTTCAAGATATATTTTCTAATCATACCCCAAACATCAAGAATAAATCATTCCAAAGCACAAAGGATAATAATAATAACATCAAAACATATATTAATATCTCAAAATATCACCATGATACAAAAGAGTTCAAAGGAAGTGCACCAAATCCTAAGAGAATGAAGTTAACCACTCATGTTGGCCATTACATTGCTCCAAATGTGGAAGAAGTGAAGAATTGATGAAGATTGGACGAAACCCTAGCAGTAGTCACGCCTCTTCTTCTCCAAAACTGCTTCCTTTCTCAAAACACATCTTATCTTTTTATAAGAGAATTTGGGTCGGCTCTCGCATCATTCTTTCACTTAAGCGTTCTTCTTTCTTTCAATTTTTCTTCAATTACTTCACAATTATGATCTTTGCTCATGTATCAAGGTATTCTCGAATTCATCCTATATTGGGAGAAAAATATATTAGAATTAACATAAGTTAAGTGATTTCATAACAATTCAAAGTATAATTATATCAACTTTTTACCACTTAACACTAACCAACAACCAGTCAGTCAGGTGAAGGGGGGGCAGATGTAGACCCCAAATCTTGCCCGACCTAGCAATAAGTTTAGAAATCCTCCATTTCAAAGATGGTTAAGACTTTGATAGGTCCCTAGTAGCATTTTCTAGGTTCCATTTAAGATAAGGAGAGTTTTCTGAGAAAATAAAAATCAAAAATTTGTCGCGAACGTCGGATGGTCGTCGAGGCTAACCAGATGGTTGTCCATGCTCATCACCAAGCAATGGACAATCGTCCATTTGGACTAGACGGTCGTCCATGCCTATTTTCAGCCATGGACGGTCGTCCATGCTCATTTTAGGCCATGGACAGTCGTCCACTTAAGCCAGACGACCATCCACTTTTCCTAGCTCGTTTCCCTATAAATAGGACCCTCATTTCTCACTTTTCCACTTTTCCTAAGACTTCGAGATAACTCTGAGCACTTTCCAGAGTTCGAGTAAGATTTCCGATTTCTGTTTAAGGTAGAAATCGATTAAGGAAGTCTCCTTTTAAGACATCCGGTACTCAATGGGGAGGATATTTTCTCTTTTTCTGGTGAGGAGCGTGCTTGTAAAGCAAGGAGATTTCCAAAAAACGTCCTCAAGTTTGAAGAGTTAATAGAAATCTCGCTTCAGAGATTCATTTCTCTATTCTCTCTCTTTTACCGCTTTCTTTTACTACTTTCCTTGTATGCATTAGATACTAGGGTCATGTAGACATTTAAATTCTGCCAGTAGATAAATAAATAGGGTAAAAACATAGTTTCTTTTATTCTTTATTTTATGAATCAGTCCATCACAGGAACCCGAAAGGGGCGTTGTGGGGTGCTAACATCTTCCCCACACGTAACTAACTCCCTTACCCAACTCTGGTTGTAACAGCCAAATTTGGTTTTTCTAAACCAACGCCTTTTTCTTTTCCTTTTTCGATGTTTATGGTAAAAACATCGGTGACAACTCCATAGAACCCTTTACGAAAACCTTATTCTTAAGATCACTCCGATTGTCGGGCATCTTAAGAATGTTGAACACCATCTTTATAAAACGTGAGTCTAAAAACCATCGCGTCGTCATATTGACGGCAGTAACAATCCCTCTTCTATGTAATAATACTAGTGTCATCATATTAAAAAAAAAATCCAATACAACATTCCAGAACAAAACACATTGAGATTATACATCATTTCATTAGGAATCATGTTTCAAAAGGTGATTGTGAAATCTTTTTCATAGAAACTGAGAAACAGTTAGCAGACATTTTCACAAAACCTCTTGCTCATGATCGCTTTTATAAAATGAGGACTGAATTAGGTATTCTGGATGCATCAAACATTACATAAACTCATACATTCTAATTGATTTAAATGATATAAAACAGTTTTAATCGACTAAAATACTGGAATCAGCATAATTATTCTCTTTAAATCGATTAAATTCACAAAATAATCAGTTAAATTCACTTCTAGAGAATTTTTGAAAAATTATCCGTACTGATTTAATCGATTATTCATCGAATTAATCAATTAAAAGCTCTCAGGTTTCCAGTTTACAATTCTCATCTCTATTTTAATATATAAAAATATGATTTACATCAGTTAAATTCATTAATTGGTACAAAATTAATCAATTTTTTTTCGTTTTAATTGATTAATATTCTGTCATTCTATTTCTAACCCATATCCAAATCAAATTAATTGGTAAAATAATCTATTAGTTTATTCTTAGAAACTGTTTCAGAGGCTTTTAATTACAGGATTTTAGAAATAAAACAGCTAATCAAGGGTTGAAAATCAAGATTCGTCTTTTACTAAATTCAGAAACAATACTAAAAGCACTGTTGACCAGTCAATCCCTATTTTCCGAAAAGAACAAAATAGCTTATACATTGTGAAAACCCACTGTCCAATTCCAGTGCAGTTGTAATCGGTCAAGGGAACAATTGAATTAGAAAAGGTTGGAAACATAACAAATTTTCATTGACTGACTCTCAGACCCCATAATTTGGATTTGAAGTCCGGTCTCTGTTTTTCTTCAAAACTGGGTTCTATCTCTTTAAACTCACACTTACACTATTCTTCTTCTTGATCACTCCTTCTTCTCTTCTCTTCACTTCTCCATCAAAAACTGCAATGACTCTGTCAGAATTTTAAATGCTGGAAAGATGAGTCTAGAACAGAGATTGTTGGACTTCCTCATAGCATGGGGCTGACACCCAGAGGGAGCAACCATGCACTACTAAATGAAGGATATTTGACCCTCAAGTACTGCATTCAAAATAACTGTCGCCGCCGTCAAAAGAGGCGGTCGGAGCGACACGATGGTTTTGTTTGACTCTCGTTTTTTAAAGAAATGGTTCAACGCCTTTAGGTTGTCCGATAACGGAGTTGGACCTAAAGGCGAGGTTTTCGAAAGGGTTCGAGGAGTCGCCACCAATATTTTTACCAAAAACATTGGAAAAGGAAAAAGAAGGCGGTGGTTTTTAAGAAAAACCAACTTTGGTCATTACAACCAGAGTTAGGTAAGGGGGTTAGTTACGTGTGGGGAAGGTATTAGCTTCCCCATGATGCCCCTTTCGGGTTCCCTATGATGGATTGTTTTTATAAAGAAATAAGAACATTAAAACTACACTTTTACCCTTATTTATTCATTGCAAAAAATTAAATTATTGACTACATGGCCCTTAATGACTAATGCACAGAGATAGTATTTAATAAAAGCAATAAAATAGAAATAGGGATATGAAAGAACCTTCGAAGCAAGCTTTTTATAAAATATTCTCGAAAAGGACGTTTTTTGGCAAACCTCACGCTCTACAATGCAGCTCACTCTTCTCTCGAAGTGCTTTAGAACACTTCCTAAGAACTCTAGAACTCTGGAAATGCTTCAGAGGGGTCCTAGGAGAGTATTTTGAGAATTATACAGTTGGAGAAGTTGTAGAAGATTGTTGAAAATGAGGAGAAGGCCCCCCTTTTATAGAAATTTTCACCTATCAGATCGGGACCGCCATCTCACCTGACAAGGTCAGGATCGCCGTCTCGCCTGACAAGGTCGGGACCGCAGTCTCGCCTGACAAGGTCGAGACTGTCGTCTTGACTTTCGAGACCGTCGTCTCACCTTTGGTAAATGGCGAGACAGCGGTCTCGCCTTTGGCGAGTGGCGAGACGGCGGTCTCGCCGCGTTTAGCCAACGGCGAGACGACGATCTCGCCAAACGAGACGGCGGTCTCAACCCTTTGGGTGGAATTTTTTATTTTTTGTGTACAAAAAAGTTTTCCTATTCTAATATGGGGCCTATTGTCAATCCTAGGGACCTTTAAGGCCTTGCCCATCTTCAAACAAAAGTCTTTTGCTCATTATTTTGAGACCAGGCAAGATTTAGGGTCTACAATAACATTTGGGTCAATTGGGTTTATGTGATTAAAGATCACATGATCAAGGCAAAAAGGCTCAGTGATTTTCGCTTACCCTATACTATGATACTTAACAAATTTTTTACATATTTTGTAGTTGATTTGTAAGGTGAATATGTGGAGGCTCCAAAATCCTCAAATGAGATTGATGATTTCACCCTCCGGAAGAGGGGTTTCATCAAAGTTGATGGAGAATGGGTATCCAAAGTTGAAGCTGGAATATCAGGAAATGAGGATGAAGAGGAACCTAATAACACTGAAATCCCATCCCCTCTAACAGTAGAAGTACCTCAAACTATTGAAACAGAGCACACGTCTACTAATTTTCAGAACATGGAGATCACTCCATATTTTGCTCAACCAGATCATGGTACTCCTCTTTCTCAGTTTGAGTGCACCATGTTGTCTCAAATGTCATCCCTGCAAGAGAATCAACAGAAGCATATGCAGATGACTTACCAACACTACCAGCACACCAATACTCAGTTCTTCAATCTCAGTAATCAAGTTGTTGATTTATACATCAAACTGGAGGATATGCAAATGAATCAAGATCAGTGGGATGACTACATAACTCACGGCAAATGGGGTCCCTCTCTTTTATCACAACTCCTTTTTATTTTTATTTTCTGTTTTTTTTTTCTTTTTGGGTCTGTAATATTTTAACTGGCTTCTGACCTGAATACTTTGAACCTTTAATGTATTATGCATGCTTAAATTTTGAATAAACTGCTCTTTTCTCTGTTTTTGATGAAGTCAAAGAGGGAGAAATGAATATTGAATAAACTCACTAACACAAAAACACCTAGTGACTTCTCTGCAGGATTCAAAAAGGAGTTGTCTTCATCAAATAGGGGGAGATTGATGATGATTGAAGATCTGGAAGATTTGATGAACTCAAAGGATTCTTTGAATAAAGGGAGATTTGATGAACTTAGTGAAAGTGATGAAGATCTTATTGAATTACTTTGGCAAAGATCTTGGTGATTTGATGAAGACAAAAATGAAGTCAAAGTTTAAATGATGGCAGTCAAAGGTCACTTAGATATAAGAATAGGGGGATTAGTGAGTCTGCATCTTTTGCTTAGGTATAATCATTTTTATCTTTCTGCTGCATGAGGTTTCTTCATTTAAAAGATTTTGCAAATGCCTCTAAAAAATGTTTAAACAGTTAAAAACAAAGTATTTTGATAAAAGTTTTCTTAACCAACTATTTTAACTAATAACATACAAACTTTATCAACTAAAATGTTCTTAACACTTTTTTTAACTGATATAATTTCAAAATAACCGATTATTTTCATTAAAAGAAGTTTTGAAAACCTTCTGTCAGTATTTTAACTGATATAGTTTTGAAATAACCGATTAAAATCACTTAAAATGATCAGGGAAGTGTTCTGGCAGTATTTTAATCGATATAACTTCGAAACAATCAATTAAAACCACTTGGAGTACTGTTTGACCGATCAAAATGGGTTTATGACCGATCAGAACCAGATATGATCGATCAAAATTGTGTTATGACCGATCAGAACCAGATATGATCGATCAGAATTGTATTATGACCAATCAGAATTATTTTAATCGATTAAACTACGTTTCAATCGATTAAAACAACTGAAGAAAATTTTTCCTAAGCCTTTTAATCGATTAAAACAGATTTTTATCAGTTAAAATCACTTGAAAAAGTTTATAAGAATATCTTGCAGTATTTTAATCGATTGAAAGACGAAACAATCGATTAAAACAAATTAGAAGATTTTTTACAAAGAGTTTTAATTGATATAAACGTTGTCGTATCAGTTAAAACAAATCTGGAAAATAATCAATAATGTTTTAATAGATTAAAAGAAGTTTTAATAGATTAAAACAAGACTTTTAACAGATTAAAAGATTATTTTAACAGATTAAATAAACCAGCAGTTTTGAAAATCTTCTATAAAAACAGGGTTGCTTGAACTTTTTAAATATCATCTTTTACACATCTTTTAGCAATCATTCAAGCAATTAAAAGTGCTACTTTTCAAGAGAGAATCACGCTAGTTTTTGTGAAGCTCATTAAAAGTTCTTTCTTGAGGCAAATTGCATTCTTTTGGAGAAGAAACACATACTGTAGAACTGCATAAAACTGGTTTGAGCATTCTTAGTTTCTTCTACTTGTTTCTTTACTTTCTTTTACTGTATTGTGGGTGCCTGGAATTGTGGGCACTGGTTTCTGTAGCTGGAATTTGGCTGCAGGGTTGGTCAAGAACTGGAATTTGGTTCTTGGTGTAAGGTTTAGGTGCAGGAACTGGAATTGTGGTTCTTGTGGTAGATTGAGTGTGAGATTAAGGTTGTAATCTGTAAAACATTCAATCTAGTGGAACCCAGCTAGAATTTGGCTGGAGACTGGACGTAGCCCTGGGATTGGGTGAACTAGTATAAACCTTGGTGATATCTTTCTAAACCTTTCTCTTCTTTAATTCTGTGACTGCATTTATTTTTTTATTTCTTGTTGTGTAATTCAAGAATTGGTCAGATTTTTGAATCTTTGAAATAGATAATCTGTTAATTGTGAAAAACTTTCAAAGATCAATTCACCCCCCCTCTTGATCTCAGCCTACATTTCTAACAATTGGTATCAGAGCAAGGTTCTTGAGAATTAATCAAGTCTTTCGATCCATGGCTGGAAATAAATTCTCTGAGGGTGCTTGTATTGATAGACCCCCACTGTTTTGTGGAACAGATTATCCATTTTGGAAGATTAGGATGAATATATTTATTGAATCTGTTGGTATAAATGTTTGGAATATCATTGAACAAGGAACTTATGTTTCTAACAAAGATTGGTCTAGCTTAAATGATTGTGAAAAGAAATTAAATCAAGATGATTGTATTGCCAAAAATATCATCATATCTGCACTTAACAAAGATGATTTTTTCAGGATAGCACATTGTCAAACTGTCGCACAAATGTGGAAGACCCTTGAAATGACCTATGAAGAAACGGCGAGAGATATGCTTGATGGTCAACTTCGGATTCGCCAATAACCGAGTGTAAGTTTTGACTCAACAACTACTATGAATTATAGTTCATTACAAGATGTTTTTTATGAAATGCATGCAGTAGCTAAAAGATTAGAAACTGAAAACAAAAGATTAAAAAGCATAAATAGTTTATTAGAAAACAAGATCACTATTCTTGAAAAGAAAATAGTTGATGAAGAAACCAAGAATGAAAATTTAGAAATAGGTAATAACTCTGATTGCATGTGTAATGTTAAAGATTGTAAAAAATGTCCTGAGTTACAAGAAAAATTAACATATTTAATAAAAACTACATCTAAACTTGCACAAGGAAAAACTAGTCTTGATATGATACTTGACTCTCAAAAATTGGTTATTGATCGTAGTGGTATAGGTTTTACACCTTCTATTGGAAAGAAAACTAGAGCATTTAAAAATTATTTTGCATATAGTAAATATATGTCATCTCCATTTATTAAATGTTTTTACTGCATGAAAAAAGGTCATTCTATGAAATATTGTAGAATTAGGAAATATGCTATTCCTAAAGGTAGAATGAAGTGGATACCCAAAAATTCATTTCAAATAACATGATTAGACCCAGTAATTAAAAAGGGGTACCAGAAATATGCCAAATTTGTTTTGCAGGAACAAAATCTAGAAGTCCCTGGGTATCAAATCTGCAAATTCTGTTTCTGGATTCATGGACTGAGTATTTTAATTGATATAAAACTATTTTAATCGGTTAAAATCACTTACAGAGAATTCCAGAAAAACTATCTGCACAATTTTAATCGATTAAAATGCGAATTAATCGATTAAAATGTTCTCTGGAATCTAGTTTAGCTATTTTAATCGATTAAAATGGATTTATATCAGTTAAAATCATTAAAAGGATAAATTTAACCGATTATTCCTCGTTTAAATCGATTATTATTCTGAGATATTTTTTCAGAAATTGATTAATCGATTGAATATCAAATTAATCGATTAAAATGTTACTTCCAGTGCAGAATTAATTGTGTATTTCAACTCTATACTGCAACTATACTAATTTTTCTTTCAGGCAAAACAAACTGAAGATCTCTGGTACCTTGGCAGTGGTTGTTCCAAACACATGACAGGTGATATTACAAAATTTTAAAACTTAAAACTAAAGAATGGTGGGACTGTTGTCTATGGGGATAATAACAAAGGAAGAATCCTTGGAATAGGTGACATCAAATGCACAAAATCATGTATTATTAACAATGTATTATATGTTGAGGGTTTAAAACATAATCTGATTAGTATTAGCCAGCTTTGTGATAAAGGACACAAAGTTGTCTTTGGTCAAAATCAATGTCAAATAATCAAATCAGATTCGAGCAGTGCATCGATTCATGGTAAGAGGATCAACAATATTTACATGTTAGATACTAATTCTGCTAAAAATTGTTGCTTAATCTCTAAAGAGAATGATTCTTGGTTGTGGCATAGGAGGTTAGCTCATATTCATATGAATCATCTTAATAAACTGATTTCTAAAGATCTTGTAGTTGGCTTGCCTAAACTTAAGTTTGTGAAAGACAAAGTATGTGATGCATGTCAAAAGGGGAAACAAGTAAGGAATTCTTTTTCACAGAAAAATATTGTTTCAACTTCTAGACCTCTTGAACTTTTGCACATGGATCTCTTTGGTCCTTCTAGAACTATGAGTTTAGGAGGAAATCTATATGCACTGGTTATAGTAGATGATTACTCAAGATTTACCTGGACATTATTTTTAAAACTAAAATCTGATACTTTCCATTTGTTTAAAAAATTTGCGAAACAAATTCAAAATGAAAAAGGCTATTTCATCTCTTGTATTCAAAGTGATCATGGGGGAGAATTTTCAAACGAAAATTTCAATAAATTTTGTGATAAACATGGTATTAAGCATAATTTTTCTGCTCCTAGAACTCCTCAACAGAATGGTGTAGTTGAAAGGAAAAATCGTTCTCTTGAAGAGTTAGCTAGGACAATGCTTAATGATAAAGCATTACCAAAATATTTTTGGGTTGATGTCGTTAGTACTGCTTGCCATGTATTAAACCGTGTTTTAATTAGACCTTTTCTTAAGAAAACTCCCTATGAATTATACAAAGGTAAAAAGCCGAACATAAACTATTTTAGAGTATTTGGAAGTAAGGTTTTTGTTTTAAACAATGGAAAGGAAAATCTTGGAAAGTTTGATTCCAAATCAGATGAAGGTATCTTCTTGGGATATTCATTGAATAGCCATGCTTATAGAATCTTTAACAAAAGGCTAAATACTGTTGAAGAATCTGTCCATGTTGTATTTGATGAGACTAACCCAAGTATGCAGAATATTTCTGAGTATTGTACAGAAGATGATGTTTTAACTGATAAAATGTATCAGTTAAAACTGTCAGAATCAACAGTTTCTCAAAAACAGGCTGAAGATATTGAAGAATCTGAAGAGCAGCTACCTAAAGAATGGAAAACTCCAAGAAATATTTCAATAGACAACATCATTGGTGAAATAAATCAGGGAGTTTCCACTAGAAGATCTTTAAATAAATTTTGCAATCACATGGCATTTGTATCACAAATTGAACCAAAAACCATATCTGATGAATTAAAGGATAATAACTGGATTAATGCTATGCATGATGAATTAAATCAATTTACAAGAAATGAAGTATGGGAATTAATTCCAAAACCAGATAATGCAAATATTGTAGGAACAAAATGGGTTTTTAGAAATAAAATGGATGAAAATGGTATAATTACTAGAAACAAGGTCAGATTAGTTGCTAAGGGGTATAATCAGCAAGAAGGAATTGATTTTGATGAAACATATGCTCCAATTGCTAGATTAGAGGCTGTTAGACTTTTACTTGCTTATGCTTCAATGAAAAGTTTCAGGTTATTTCAAATGGATGTCAAAAGTGCTTTCTTGAATGGTTATTTGAATGAAGAAGTTTTTGTTACACAACCACCTGGTTTTGAAGATCATATTCATCCAGAATATGTTTATAGATTAAAGAAAGCTTTGTATGGTCTCAAACAAGCCCCAAGACAATGGTATGAAAGGTTAAGTAATTTTCTCATTTCAAAGGGCTATCAAAGAGGTTTGGTTGATAAAACTTTATTCTTGAAAAAATTGAATAATGATGTAATTCTAGTTCAAGTATATGTTGATGACATCATATTTGGAGCCACTAATGAGTCTTTATGTAAAGATTTTATCAAAGATATGCAGGGAGAATTTGAGATGTCTATGATGGGGGAACTCAACTACTTTCTTGGATTACAAGTGAAACAACTTCAAGAAGGAAGTTTTCTTCATCAATCTAAATACTGCACAGAACTTTTAAAGAAATTTGAGATGGAACATTGCAAAGAAGCATCAACACCAATGTCCACAAATTGCTATCTTGATTTTGATGAAAAAGGAAAACATGTTGATGAAACCAAATATAGAGGGCTTATTGGTTCTTTACTATATCTAACAACAAGTAGACCTGACATTATGTTTAGTGTTTGTATGTGTGCCAGGTTTCAATCTGCACCAAAAGAATCCCATCTTACTGCTGCAAAAAGAATCCTCAAATATCTCAAAGGAACTTTAAATGTTGGGTTATGGTATCCTGGTGAGTCCAAACTAAATTTAATTGGATACTCTGACTCAGATTTTGCAGGTTGTAAGCTTGACAGGAAAAATACCAGTGGCACCTGTCATCTCCTTGGAAGCAGTATAATTTCATGGCATAGTAAAAAACAATCATGTGTTTCCCTTTCTACAGCTGAAGCTGAGTACATTGCAGCTGGAAGTTGTTGTGCTCAATCTCTTTAGATCAAACAACAGCTTGAGGATTATGGTTTAATTCTCAGAAAAATTCCTCTCTTATGTGATAATACTAGTGCCATTATGTTAACTAAAAACCCAATTCAACATTCTAGGACAAAACATATAGAAATTAGACATCATTTCATTAGAGATCATGTTTTGAAAGGTGATTGTGAAATTTTCTTCATAGAAACTGAAAAACAACTAGCATATATTTCTACAAAACCTCTTACTCGTGATCGGTTTTACAAAATTCGCACTGAATTAGGTATGATAGATGCATCAAACATTACTTAGTTTTCAAAACTGGTTGTTTTAATCGATACAAACAAGCTTTAAATCGATTAAAACCACTTATACAGCATTTTTCTTTACTATTTTAATCGATTAAATATCGATTCAATCGATTATATCAACTTATGTTTTAAACTTTTGAATTTCATCACTGTTTTAATCGATTAAAACTTTATTTCAATCGATTAAAACCATTAACAAGAACTTTTTAATCGATTCTGTCCTGTTTTAATCGATTTTTACTCTGGAAGGAAAAATTAAAGGCTTTAGTTAATGACTGTTCTTGTAACATGCTACTAAAGCATGGTTCCCTTATCTTTACACGTGTTAATTGTATTCATTACAAACGTGTTAATGAAGATAAGTTTGAATCAACTTTGATTGGTCTTTACATGAGTAAGGTATTTTGTCCAAATTTTTTTTCAATCTAAAACTTTTGATACATACCATAAATAATTTTTTGTTTTGTTCCTCTGTTCCCTATTTTTGATGAAGTCAAAAGGGGGAGAAATAATTGCTTTATTTTTGATCAATTTAGGGGGAGCAGCAATACAGGGGGAGAAATGGGTAAATGATTAAATTTTTTGATTACTCACTAATCTATATATTCAAGTGACTTCTTCTGCAGATTTATTATTCAGAGGTGTCAAAGAGGTGTTTGTCTTCATCAAATAGGGGGAGACTGAAAGTGATGAAGATCTTATTGAATTACTTTGGCAAAGATCTTGGTGATTTGATGAAGACAAAAATGAAGTCAAAGTTTAAATGATGGCAGTCAAAGGTCACTTAGATATAAGAATAGAGGGATTAGTGAGTCTGCATCTTTTGCTTAGGTATAATCATTTTTATCTTTCTGCTGCATGAGGTTTCTTCATTTAAAAGATTTTGCAAATGCCTCTAAAAAATGTTTAAACAGTTAAAAACAAAGTATTTTGATAAAAGTTTTCTTAACCAACTATTTTAACTAATAGCATATAAACTTTATCAACTAAAATGTTCTTAACACTTTTTTTAACCGATATAATTTTGAAATAACCGATTGTTTTCATTAAAAGAAGTTTTGAAAACCTTACGTCAGATATTTTAACCGATATAGTTTCGAAATAATCGATTAAAATCACTTAAAATGATCAGGGAAGTGTTCTGCAGTATTTTAATCGATATAACTTCGAAACAATCAATTAAAACCACTTGAGAATCTTGTTTGGCCGATCGAATGGGTTTATGACCGATCAGAACCGGATATGATCGATCGAATTGTGTTATGACCGATCAGAACCAGATATGATCGATCAGAATTGTATTATGACCGATCAGAATTATTTCAATCGATTAAACTACGTTTCAATCGATTAAAACAACTTAAGAAAATTTGTCCTAAGCGTTTTAATCGATTAAAACAGATTTTTATCAGTTAAAATCACTTGAAAAAGTTTATAAGAATATCTTGCAGTATTTTAATCGATTGAAAGACGAAACAATCGATTAAAACAAATTAGAAGATTTTTTACAAAGAGTTTTAATTGATATAAACGTTGTCGTATCGAGTTAAAACAAATCTGGAAAATAATCAAGAACGTTTTAATAGATTAAAAGAAGTTTTAATAGATTAAAATAAGACTTTTAACAAATTAAAAGATTATTTTAACAGATTAAATAAACCAGCGAGTTTTGAAAATCTTCTATAAAAACAGGGTTGCTTGAACTTTTTAAATATCATCTTTTACACATCTTTTAGCAATCATTCAAGCAATTAAAAGTGCTACTTTTCAAGAGAGAATCACGCTAGTTTTTGTGAAGCTCATTAAAAGTTCTTTCTTGAGGCAAATTGCATTCTTTTGGAGAAGAAACACATACTGCAGAATTGCATAAAACTGGTTTGAGCGTTCTTAGTTTCTTCTACTTGTTTCTTTACTTTCTTTTACTGTATTGTGGGTGCCTGGAATTGTGGGCACTGGTTTCTGTAGCTGGAATTTGGCTGCAGGGTTGGTCAAAAACTAGAATTTGGTTCTTTGTGTAAGGTTTAGGTGCAGGAACTGAAATTGTGGTTCTTGTGGAAGATTGAGTGTGAGATTAAGGTTGTAATCTGTAAAACATTCAATCTAATGGAACCCAGCTGGAATTTGGCTGGAGACTGGACGTAGCCCTGGGATTGGGTGAACCAGTATAAACCTTGGTGATATCTTTCTAAACCTTTCTCTTCTTTAATTCTGTGATTGCATTTATTTTTTTATTGCTTGTTGTGTAATTCAAGAATTGGTCAAATTTCTGAATCTTTGAAATAGATAATCTGTTAATTGTGAAAAACTTTCAAAGATCAATTCTTTGTTTTCTCTTTTGACACGTTAATAATATTCATGTGTTTTTGTTTCTTCCTTTTTCTCTTCTCCATTTTTCTTGGTGTATACCATGTTGATGATTTGTTTTAGTTTGAAAAATATGTTTTCTTATTTATGAAATTTAGTCTTTGAGATAAACAATAAACTTTAATTTCAACTCAAGTTAGCTCATATATTTTGTGGTTAGAGTAAAAAAAAAAGAATGAACACAATCATTACTACTTTCTATCATTCCTTTGTGGTAGTGACGACATTCCACCACTAATGCATATTCTTATTCATCGTAGATAATACAAACCATCAAATAAATAACAACATATATTTCATGTCCACATTGAACTGATATAAACTCAAAATTTTACCATACTTCATACTTAATACTTCCTCTCTTGCTTGCTTAATACCAATCATCATCCCAAAGAGCTTTAGACTCATCTCCTCAACCGCGTTGTTCCCTAACATCAAACCAAGAATTTGAGTAATTGGACATGAGATTGAATATGTTGTTGTAGAGTGTGATGATGATTGAAGATCTGGAAGATTTGATGAAGTTAGAGAATTTATGGGATATGGGATGTAGTGTTTAGTGAGTATGCATCAATATTAAATAGGTATAATCATCTCTTCATTCCTACTGCATGAGGTTCTATCATTTGAAAGAAATAAAAAAGTCTTTAATCTTTTTAATCTGTTAAAAATCTTTTTAATCGGTTAATATGTTCTTGAGTCTCGCAATTAACTGATATAATTACATATTAATCGATTAAAATCAACTAAAAACATTTCTGACATATTTTTAACGATATATTTTCGAAATAATCGATTGAAACCACTTAAAGCATATATTGTCGCTATTTTAATCGATATATATTTGAATTAATTGATTATTTTCAATAAATATTTTTTGGAAAACCTTTTGCCAGTATTTTAACCGATACATCTTCGAATTAATCGATTAAAAAAACTTAAGAAAGTTTTATAAAATGTTCTATCGAGTATTTTAATCGTTATAACTTCAAAATAATTGATTAAAATCACTTAAAGAATTTTTGGTTAATTGTTTTAATCGATTAAACCAAGTTTTTATCAATTAAAACACATAAAAAGCTTTAGAAAATGTTTTGTAATTTTATTAATCGATTAAACTTCGAATTAATCGATTAAAATCACTTAAGGATTTTTGGAATAATTGTTTTAATCAATTAAATCGCATTTTTATCAGCTAAAATAATTCGGAAAATATGGTAGAGCATTTTAATCGATTAAATGATCTTTTTATCGGTTAAAACCATTAAAGTCAAGTTATTTTAATCGATTAAAAGGCGAAATAACTGATTAAATAAACTAATTTGTTAGAAAAATTTCTATATAAACATAATTGCTTCAATATTTTAAAACACATCTTTTAAAAATCATTCAAGCAATCAGTAGAGATTTTTTCAAGAGAGAAGTGCGCTATTTTCAGTGGGAATTTTCGAAGTTCTTTCTTGAGGCATTTTTGTTTTCTTGCTTGTGAAGAAACTCAATCTACAGTAGAATTTTGCATCTACATAACCGGGTTTGATTGTTCTAGTTTCTTCATTCTTTCATTTCTTTTTCAATTCTTTTGTATCTTGTTGTCTGGAAGCTTGGGCACTGGTTCTACAATTGGAACTTGGTTGTAGTTTGGGTACAAGAATTGGAATTTGGTTCTTGGTGCAGGTTTATTGTTTTGTAATTCTGTTTTGTAATCAAAACAATTTCAATCTAGTGGAACTCAACTGGAATTTGGTGAGAACTGGAAGTAGTCCAGTGGTATGGGTGAACCATTATAATTCTTTGTGCTTCTTTTCCTCTTTCATCACTTTCTTTAAACTATGCTTGAACCTTATTCAATTCTGATTGTTTTTCCTGGTTTAATACTTGGCTAGATTTCTTAATCTTTGAAATTGGTAATTTGCATATGTAAATTGTGAAATTTTGAAAAGATCAATTCACCTCCCTCTTGATTTTAGCCTATATATAAATCATACAGATTGATGAAGTTAATATTGTCGCCTAGATTTCATTAAACAATTTGCAATTAAAGTAATGCCATACTAGGATTTGGCCTAGGTCGAATCCTAAGAAGAATTGCTTGATTTTGTTTTAAATCTTGATTTTCTAAGTCAAAAGCAAGAAGATAGGGGAATTTTTTTGTGCTTTTAGAATTTGAAAACAGTAACCTATTCTATGAAAGCAATTAAAGAAAGGATTAAAGAAAAGTAGTAATAAAAATATTGTAAATCTAATCTAAGTAAGTTTTAACTGCTAAAGAACATTGAAAACAAAGTTTAGAAATAAAATAAAAAAAAAAACAAAATCAAAGTAAAAGTTTATGAAAAACAGTGAAGAAATTATGTTGATTCTCCAATCATAAACTTGTTTTTATGATTATCATTGATTTATATGGAATTATTTTGCAATCACAATAACATTTCCACAACACTTCCAATCAATTATAATCCAATTGAAATTCATATTTACAACTCAATTCCTAAATCAAGAAATTACTTAAACGTAAAAGTTGAATTATGATGTAAAAGAGACATTCAATCAAATAACCTCATTCACAATGTTCGTAATGATTATAATCGGTTAGAATCATTAAGAATCAAATCTAAATCATAGAAAACAAGTTTTAATCGGTGAATCAACAAAAAAAGTAAATTAGAACATTATGATCAATTGAAAAATGCAAAAATAGTAAAGGAAGGAATGGGAAATGAAAGATAAGATGAAACAGAAAGTAAAACCAAAGATTTAAGAGAAAAGGAATCAAATTTAATCAAGGAGAACTTGAATTGATACATTTTATTCCATAATTCGTACAAGAAACTTCATGAATAAGACTTGGAAGCTAAGCATTTCTATTGAAAACTAAGAACTTCATAACTGAATTAGAGAGAATTTATTGAATGTATTATGATTCAAATTTAACTTAACTTATGTTTCTACACCTTCAAAGGTCTATTTATACAACAACCAAGGTATACGAAGCGTTCAAGGTCCATTCAAGGTCCAAAAAAACAAAATATAACTAAATACAACTTTCTTCAAAAACTTATATTTGACTCATCTGCTCAGTTGGATTGCAGTTAAATTAGTTACACAAGCTTTTTGGACAAATTTCGCTCGAGTAGATCCATATCCGCTCAGCAGATTTAAAAACGCTCAACGGATGACAAAGCGCTAAGCGAATTACTAATATTCAGAAGAAGAGCTCTCAAGTCCAATTCCGCTCGGCAGTTCCGAGCAAATTTTGTGTGCTCAACAGGTGAATTTTGAAATTTTTAAAATATATTTTTTTAATTTTATCAATCCTACAAAAGAAAATAAATAAGTAATAAAAATGTATAATTTAAGCAATAACTAATATTAAAATATTTTTATTTTATTCTACAAAACTATATTAATTATTAATAATTCATTAAGAAAATATACTAAATATATATAAATTATATAAATAAAAACATTAATAAAATATGTTATTATAGAGCAATCTCATCTCTAATTCTTCACCATCAAAATATTCTCCTTTCTCAATCGCATGACGAGTTAGAAATTGATTGAAATATGATTTGGTCGTTAAAGTGGTTATTGATCGAAATAATTAAAATGAGAAACTAAAGGTTTACATTCATTTTAGAGATTAACATATCATAATATATGTCATGGATATAAAAAAAACAATAATTAAAATTAATAAAGTTAATATATTATAATTCTAATCCAAAGTCAACATAATAGAAATATTAAAACTATAATAACAACATACTAGAATAGAAGAAAAAATTGTCGTAATTTCATGGCCCAAAAAAGTGTGCAGAGTTAAGATTTATGATAGAAAACTATTGTTTATTTAACATTTTTACCCACACCGTCACCATAAACAGTATTTTGGTTAGATACTCTAATTGGAATACCTTTTTTAAAGGATATTTTGTAGAGAATGTTAAAATTTAAGAGTTACTTAGCAAAAATTATTACGTATTCAACATCAACAATCTAATATTGTTTAAAACACTAATAATTACACTTTAAAAGGCTTAGCATTATTAATATTTCTTTCCTGTAGTATCGCGAACTTTTATTGAACAATATATAACTAACACCTAAATTTTTCATCAAAAATTATTCTTTAAGAAAAAATAAGATAAAATTTATTTAACTGTATGAAAGTGAGGTACATCTCATTATTGAAAAAAGGTTTTTTAAGCTTATATATATATGATTACAAAGAATAGGTATATATACAGTAGTAGCAGAGAATATATCTCTGAAAAAAGAAAAGGTGCAATTTCCATAATCGATTATCGTGATGTCATACATTTTTCTCCTAGGTTATGCATGTACTGACTCAAAACACTTAATGCATAAGTAAGATCTGGTATGGTATGAGCCAAGTACATTAATATTCCTACAAGTCTCTGATATCTCCCTTTGTTAACCGGTACCTGATTTGGCTCAAGACACAATTTCAATCCTTCTTCAATAGGAGTAGTAGATGAATGACATCCTTCCATGCATGTTTCTCGTAAAAGATCTAGAATATATTTTCTTTGGGAGAGAAATAGTCCTATTTTTATCTAGAAATTTCTATCTCAAGAAAATATTTTAGACGACCAAGATCTTTCATTTCAAATTTTCCAGATAAGTAGCTTTGTAGAGCTTTCCTTTCCTTAGGATCATTTTGAGTAACCATCATATCATCTACATATATGATAAGAGAAATGATCTTACCATGTTGTTTCTATAGAAATAGAGTATGATCTGAATTGCTCTGATGATAGCCAAAACCAATCAATGCCTCTGAAAATCTTCCAAACCATGCCCTTGGGGATTGTTTCTGTTAGAAATGTAGGTTGAGATCAAGAAGGGTAATGAATTAATCTTTTGAAACTTTTTTGGACTTTATGGATACAGATTTTCTATTTCAAAATATTAAGAAGTCTGACCAATAATTGATCCAAGAAACACAAGCATAATTGAAAAATATACAAGAAGAATTAAAGAGTGTATAGGAAAAGAGAAAGAAACACAAGAATTATACTGGTTCACCCAAACCATAGGGCTACATCCAGTTCTCAACAAAATTCTAGTTAAGTTCCACTAGATTGACTATGTTTTTTATTACAAACCCGAATCACAAAACACTCAGCCTGTACTAAGAACCAATTTTCAATTCTTGAATCAAACCTTCACCAAAAACCATGTTCCAGCTCTTGAATCAACCTGCATCCAAATTCCAACTGTAGAACCAATGCCCAAATCTTCCAGACACCCACACAATACAGATATGAATTAACAAAAACAAAGAGAAGAAACTAGAACAATCATACCCGGTTATGCATATACAATTCTTCATCTGCAGAATGAGTTCTTCACATGCAAGAATGCAAAAAATGCCTCAAGAAAGAACTTTGAAAAACTTCACAGAAACTAGCGCACTTCTTCCTTGAAAAGATCTCTATTGATTACTTTATTGATATCTCAAATATGTTTTTAAAACGTTGAAGCAAATATGTTTATATAGAGACTTTTTCTAACTAACTAGTCTAATTAATCGATTAAAACTTCTTTTAATCGATTATTAATTCTTGATCGTAACAGTTTTAATTGATTAAAATGTCTTTTAATCGGTTAAAATGTGCTTCATAATTTTCCGATTTATTTTATTGATGCAAACGTGATTTAATCGATTAAAACATTTATACAAAAATTTCTTAAATTATTTTAATCGATTGATTCGCGGTTTAATCGATTATAATACTATCATAAAATTTCTCAAAATTTCATAAGTGATTTTGCCTGATAAAAACATGGTTTAATCAATTAAAACATTTAACCAAAACTTGTCTAAGTTGTTTTAATCGATTATTTCGAAATTACATCGATTAAAATACTGACAGAATATTTTTCAAAATTTCTCAAGTGATTTTAATCGATTATTTCGAACTTACATCGATTAAAATACTGACAGAACAATTTTCAAAACTTCTCAAGTGATTTTAATTGATTATTTCGAAGTTACATGATTAAAATACTTGATGAACATTTTTTAAAACTTCTTAAGTGATTTTAATTTATTATTTCAAAGTTACATCGATTAAAATACTGATAGAACATTTTTCAAAACTTCTTAAGTGATTTTAATCGATTATTTCAAAGTTACATCAATTAAAATGCTGACAAAAGGTTTTCAAATACTTATTTAATTAAATTAATCAATTAATTCAAGTGTGCATCGATTAAAACAGTGACAATATATGTTTTAAGTAGTTTTAATCGATTATTTCAAAAATACATCAGTTAAAACTCTGTCAAGAACGTTTTCGGCTGATTTTAATCGATTAATCTTAAAGTGTATTAGTTAATTTTAAGTCTTAAAACAGTTGGAGCCATTTTTAATTCTTTCAAATGATGAAATTTCATGCTGCAGAAAAGAATGAATGATTATACCTATTAATATTGATGCAGACACACTAATCACTACACCTATTAACCCAGAGACCCTTTTACTTCATCAAATCTTCAAGATCTTCAATCAGCATAGAGTTCAATAAGATCTTCATCACTATCAGTTTCAACCCATACAACGATTTCTTTAATTTGCACACATTTTTACTATGCTTCTTTGGAACTATACATCCTGGTGGAAGTTTCATATTAAATTCTTCACATGATTCTCCATGTAAGAAGGCGTTCTTTACATCAAACTGTTGTAATGGTCAATCTAAGTTTATCACAAGAGCTAACAACACTCGAACAATGTTAAGTTTAGCCACAAGAGCAAATGTCTATGTATAGTCTACCCCATAAGTCTGAGTATAGCCTTTGTCACTAGTCTCGCTTTAAAACTTTCACTTGTGCCATTCACTTTGTACTTTACAATGCAAATCCATCAACATCCAACTTTTTTTTTTTCTAATGGGCAGCTAACAAGTTCTCATGTATCATTTTGTTGCAAGCCTTTCATTTCCTCATTCATTGCATTTTTTCAGCTTGGATCAGCTAAGCTTCTTGTACATTATTAGGAATAACTACAATAGATAATTGATTTACAAATGACTTATTTGATTCTTACAAATGGTGGTAGGAAACAAAATTATTCATGGGATATTTAACCTTAATAGAAAGAGTAGGTTCATAAGTGGGTTTAGGAATACCTCTAGTGTGACGTTCTAGGAATTGTTTTTTTTTTTTTTGCGCAAGATTAGGAACATCTATTATAGCAAATGATTTGTTTGGTGTGTCATCAAGAGGTTCATTCAAAGATATAGGGGAAGTCATACAAGTTCGGTAACCACTTCATCATGTGAAGTCTCATTTTTTTCATTTTTCATCTCATCATTATAACTTGATTGCAAGTTATCTGCATAAGAATAAGAATTACCGCTACTGCAATTTGCTTATGCATGATAACTAACCTATGAAGAATCATTGTTGTTGTAATCAAATGTTGTAGTAGTATTTGTTTCGAAGCGGCCATTATCTTAATGGACTCACCTTTCTCAAGATATACATATTCTTGACAATCATAGTCAAAAGTTTGCAGTTCTTAATGGTTCTCCTCCTGAAGTGCAGAAAAATACATTATTTGCTCATGAAAAACAACATCCATGCTTACAAACATTTGTTTAGTTGGAGGATGATAACACCCATACCCCTTTTGGTGCATAGCATATCCAAGAAACACACAACGTAAAGCTCGAGTTGCCAATTTGTTTGGGTTCTTTTGAATATGAACAAATGTAACACAACAAAAAACACGAGGTAAATCCATACTACAAAGAGTAACCACATTGTTAGTGAGAGTGTTTGAAAATCATTAGAGCTAGAAGGGATCCTATTTATGACATATGTTGTCATGGTAAGAACCTCTCCCCAACACGACAAATGCATATGAGCTTCTAATAATAAAGAACTTAGTGCCTCCAATAAGTGTTGGTTTTTTCGCTCAGCAACACTTTTTTTTGTGGCGTATTAGGACAAGTGGTTTAATGAATAATCCCATGTAATTCCAAGTATGTCTTGAGTTCTAGACTTTGGTATTTACCACCATTTTCACTACGAAGAACTTGAACTTTTGCATTGTATTGGGTTTTAATCATTTTATGAAACTTTTGAAATATCAAGTTCACTTCTCCTTTAGATTTAATTAACCATAACATGACTTGTGCAGTCAAACAAACCAACGTGATCCTTTTAAAGTAGAAATCTTAGAAGGGCCCCCAAACATTCGAGTGTATAAGCATAAAAGGAACAAGACTTTTATTCAAACTGAGTGGAAAAGGAACACGATGACTTTTTGTTTGTTCACATATATTGCAACGAAAAACAGAAATATCAACCTTTGTAAATAATAAAGGAAATCATTTTTTAAGTAACTAAACGAAGCATTAATCCCAAGACCCGATGTCATAGCCACATTTCAGTTTCCTCTTTTTGTTTGGTATAACTCTTCACTGTCGAAGCACCTTTTAACTTCCTAGAATGTTTTCACACCAAGTAGAATAACCTCCCTTGTTTAACACCATAACCAATCGTTTGTCTGGTCTGAATTTCCTTAAACACACAAAAATTAGGTCACAAACTAACAATACAATTTAAGGCTTTAGTGATTTGAGAAACAGACAAAAGGTTATATTCTAAAGAAGGAACAACTAATACGAAATCCAAAGTCAAATTATTAGTAAGAGTCAAGGATCCTTTTGCAATAACAGAAGTTGTGTTACCATTAGTGTAAATCAATTCTTTTCAGGAGGGTTTGATGAATGAAATTTTTCTTTAATCAATAGTCCTGAATCAATTATCCATGTGCTATTAGTAATGGGTACACAAAACTCACCACCATTACCTCTAGTTGCCATAACTGCAGTGGACTCCTTAAAGGTATCATCTATGATCTTTGCCTCGACAGTTGCTGCCGTTGGATTTTTCTTCGTTAATCCTGACTATGATCACACCATTTTGGATATCCATTAATTTCAAAATGACTCTTAGTGTCCTTGTTGATTGTAGTGTGTGCACTTAAAACTTCTTATTTGTATTTGAATTGGCTTTAGGGTGATTTCCTTTTGTTTGACCTTGCCAGTTTCGATTTTCAAGCTATCATTGTTATGTTATCAGAGCTTTCAGATTTACCTTTCAAAGTTGCTCGACGTAATGCCTCTCTACGAATCAATGCATAAGAATTGTCCAAGTCTGGGACAGGTTCTTTATGTAAAATCTCTCCACGGATTTGTTCAAACTCACCATATCTAATCCAGTGTTGGGCATCATACTAACTGCACAAGAACTCAATTAAAGTAGAGATGAGAAAAAATTGAATAACTACAATAGGCAAAAAATGGAAATTTTATAATAGGAGAAAAATTACATACCCCTTCTCTAGTCCCAAGAAAAATAATCACAACCCTTTCTTGGAAATACAAATAACACTAGAGAAAGAAAAGGGAGAAACTTTTTGGGATGACTCTCACTATAAGAAAAAAGCATTTTAGCGACCGAAAAAATCGGTCGCTAATGTCAAAAAATCGGTCGCTAATCAGTTAGCGACCGAAAATTTCGGTCGCAAAATAGCGACCGAAATTAATATATCAAATTGGTCGCTAAATCGGTGACAAAGTTAAAAAAATAGCGACCAATTAAAATCGGTCGCTAAATCAATGAAACAATTAAAAAAATAGCGACCGATTTAAATCGATCGCTAAATCAATGACTAAGTTAAAAAAATAGCGACTTATTATTTATTTCCCCTACCTCTTTTTATATTATATTTTTTAGAAGTTTAACTTATTATTAGGTTTATTGTCATTGTTAGGATTCGAACCCAAGTACCTAAGAGTTGGAGGTTGAAACTCCAACCATTGAGATACTTAGGATTTTTTAATAATAACTTACAAATAAATTATATTTATATACAAATAAATGTATATACTGTATCAATATATAAATATAAAATCTATAAATAAAAATATATTTATATATTTTAATATATATTTAAATATTAATACATCGATACATTTAAATATTAACATATTTAAATTTAAATATTAATATATTTATATATTTATATCTTTATATATTTATATCTTTATATTTTTATATATATTTATATCTTTATATATTTATATATTTATATTTTTACATATATTTATATATAAAGATATTAGTTTTGTATACAAATAATATTATAATATAGTATATTATACTATTAGTATAGTATACAAATTATATATTAGTATAATATAGTATACAAATTATTAGTTTTGTAATTTATACACTATAAAAATAAATTACAAATATTATAACATAATGGTATATTAATATAATATAATATATTTGTATTCTAAATTTTAATTAAACTAAAATTACGCTAATAATGTATAATAATATATGAGGGGATAATATTGATATATTAATATATATATATATATATATATATATATATTTATATATATTTATATAATGATATATTTATATATTTATATTTTGATATATATATATTGATATATTTATATATTTATTTATATCCTTATACATTTATATCTTTATATATTTGAAAACAAAATTAAATATTAAATTTTAAAAATAATATTATATTTTTAAAAAAAATATTAGAAAAAGATTTAAAAATATATATAAATTATATTTACATGTACAAAATATTAAAGATATATATTTATATCTTTACATATTTATATCTTTATATCTTTATATTTTATATCTTTATATCTTTACATATATTTATATCTTTACATATATTTATATCTTTATATATTTACATCTTTATATATATATATATATATATATATATATATATATATATATATTTATATCTTTATATCTTTATAAAATCTATAAATATAAATATATTTATATATTTTAATATATATTTAAATATATGTTTAAATATTGATATATTGATATATTTACATATTTATATATTTATATATTTATATATTAATATATTTATATATTTATTTATATCTTTATATATTTATATCTTTATATCTTTATATATTTATATCTTTATATATTTATATCTTTATATATTTATATCTTTATATATTTATAAAATCTATAGATACAAATATATTTATATATTTTAATATATATTTAAATATTGATATATTTATATATTTATTAATTTATATATATTTATATATTTATATATTATATATTTATATACTAATATACCATTATATTATTTTCATTGTATATAAATTACAAAACTAATAATTTTTAAAAAATTTAATGATAATTTTTTTAACTTATATATTACAAAATATTTTTTAATACTTTAATAAATATAACTTTTTTTAAATATTTTCATTAATTTAAAGTATAGCTTTTAATATTTTTTAGTATTTTTTTAATTGTAAATATCTTTAATATTTTGGACATATAAATATAATTTATACATGTTTTTAAACATTTTTCTAATATTTGTTTTCAAAAATATAATATCATTTTTAAAATTTTATAGATTTATTTCCAATCTATAATTTGAGTTTTTAAAAATGTTTATTTCCAATCTATAATTTGACAGAAATTACATAGAAATGTATTATATGTTATATTATAGAAATGAAATTAAATTATACTTTGGAGAATATATATATATATATATATATATATATATATATATATATATTAAAATATAATTTATTTTTAAGTTGATAATTTTTATTTTTATTTATGTAAATTTTATATATAAAATTAATTTAGAGTTCATATATGTAATTTTAATTTATGTAATATATATAATTTATATAATATATATAATTTATTTAACATTAAAAATAGTTATATTTTTATTAATTTTATAATTATAATTTTTTTTAAGGTTATAATTTTAAATATAATTTTTTTAACTTTATATTTATAATTTATATAATATATATAATTTAAAAATAATTTTTTTTTAATTTTAAGTTGATATATTTTTTATTTATAATTATTTAATATATATTTGAAAAAATAATTGATTATTTAAAAATTAATCAATTATTTAAAAAAATAACTGATTCTCATCAAGTATGAAAAAATGAAGTATGAAAAAACTAATAGATTACTTTTTAAAATAATCGATTAGTTTTTTAAATAGTTAAAAAAAATATATATATATATATATATATATATATATATTTTATATATTATAGAAATAAAAATTATTTATACTTTGGAGAATATATATATATATTAAAATATAATTTATTTTTAAGTTGATAATTTTTATTTTTATTTATGTAAATTTTATATATATATTTAATTTAGAGTTCATATATGTAATTTTAATTTATGTAATATATACATATATATAATTTATATAATATATATAATTTATTTAACATTAATTTTATAGTTATAATTTTTTTAAAGTTATAATTATAATCGAATATTGAAATATGTGGTGAGATATGATAGCGGTTCACCTGAACCGCTCTTAAAAGTGAGAATATAATAGTGGTTAACTTGGAACCGCTATTATATATTTTCAAATATAATCGATTATTTGAAAATTTAATCGATCATAATGAAATATGTGGTGAGATATAATAGCGGTTCCACTGGAACCGCTCTTAAAGTTAACATATAATAGCAGTTCCACGTGGAACCGCTATTATATGTTATATTATAGAAATGAAATTAAGTTATACTTTGAAAATTATAATTATAAAATTAATAAAAATATAACTATTTTTAATGTTAAATAAACTATATATTATATATATATATATATTACATAAATTAAAATTACATATATGAACTCTAAATTAATTTTATATATAAAATTTACATAAATAAAAATAAAAATTTTCAACTTAAAAATAAATTATATTTTAATATATATATATATATATATATATATATATATATATATATATATATATATATATACTCCAAAGTATAACTTAATTTCATTTCTATAATATAACATATAATACATTTCTATGTGATTTACGTCAAATTATAGATTGGAAATAAAATAGAATAAACAAATACTCTTTACTTTATATTATATTTAAGTGTGTGCACAAATGCTTGACCTTCTTAACTATAAAAAAGCAGTAGAAAAATATAAAGATAGTATTTGAAGAAGTGAATTTTGAAGATAAAGATTATTTTTATATAAATTTATTCTAGTATATCAATTAACAATAATAATACATAAAATTTAAAAACTAAACTAAAAAAAGTAAGTTTAAATTTATAAAAAAATAAATTACTAAAAGTATCATATTATATTAAGATTTTCATTATTTTCGTTAATTATAAATTTAAATGTGTTTCATAAATAAAATTATAAATTTAAATGTATTTCCACTTTTGATCCATCATAAATAAAAATAAATAGTCTCTTATAAATGTTGTTCTATTTTAATCTATCATTAAATTTGTTTTATATACGAATTTGATGACTTATCATGTTATTAAAAATTTGGATGAAATAATTATTTATAATACTTTTTTAGTATATTATGTTTTTAAATTTGTTAATAGAGAAAAAGTTTCAGAATTCAAAATGTTAAATACTTTTAAATATTAAAATTGACATTATAAAATTAGGAAAAAAATAATTAATCCAAAAATATAATAATGATATAAAAATATTATAAAAAAGAGTTCAAAAATGTATTATAATATTTTCAGTTTTAGTTTAATTATATTTTTAATTCTCAAAGTAGAAAAATATATTGTAATTATTTTAATTTAATAAAATATAATATAGATTTTTAATAATAAAATTAAAATATTAAATAATAATAAATTTAATTCTTTAAATTTAGTATTTAGAAACTAAAATTATAGTTTCTCTCTTTTAAAAAATTAAAATAAATATTTAAAAATAAAAATAAAAACTAGTATTATCTTAAATTTATTAAAAGTATAATTAAATCTCTATTTTCTTATGCAATTTTAGAAAGTTTTTAATGAAAATCCAATATATAAAAAAGTTAAAATTTTAAAAAGGCCCAACCTTAATTTATATTAACTATTTTTAATATAAATTTAAATATATGTTGAATATAAAGTTTAAAAAGGCACAACCTTAACTATGTTGAATATAAATTTAAATATATTTTTCATTTATTTAAATATGGTTTATTTTTAGTATTTATAAAATAGATTAATTTTAAATTTTTAATCTTTTTTATTAATTATGTTAAAAATAAAAAATATTAATTAGTATACTTAAACTAAAAAATATTTTAACTAAAGATAAATATATTTTTATAAATAGTTTAATTAAATAATATATTTATTATCTAATGTATATTGATATAAATTTTTTTTGGTATATCAATTCTATGACAACAACCATGATTAAGTAATTAATAATAATAAAGCAATAAATTTAAAAATTAGATTAAAAATAAAGTATTATAAAATAAAATTGTAATAATTTGATTAAAATTGTATTTTTTTAATTAATTAAGTTAATGAGGAATTAAAATGTGATAATTTGATGTGTTTAATTTTTTTAATATAAATTTTTAAAATATAATTTAATTTCAATTGAAATTTTCAATTGAAAAATAAATTAAAGAATATTCGTTATTAAACTTTTCTTAAACACTTGTATTGAATAGTTAATATCACTCTAGTCTTAATTTATTACAATTTAAATTTTTAATAAATTTGATTTATTACAATTCATTTTGTTAATATTGACACCAAAGTTTATTTTTAAAGTATATTTTAAAAATTAAATTATTTTTAAAAAATAAATTACTTTTAAAAAATAAATTGTAAAAAATATACTAAAACAATTAAAGTATATTTATAAAAAAATAAATTTAAATATAATAAAATAATAATATTCATTAGCGATCGATTTCAAATTCGGTCGCTATTTTCTCATTAGCGATCGATTTTAATTCGGTCACTATTTCAATTTGTAATTTGGTCGCTAAATCGATCGCTAAATGATTTTTTTATTTTAGTATGGAATAGTCACTGATTTAGCGATCGAAATTTTGCGACGCAAAATATTGGTCGCTATTTCGGTCGCTAAATAAAAAAGTGAAATAAAATCATATTTTGGTGGCTAAATCGGTCTCTAATTGCGACCGAATTAAAGTGGTCGCTAAATTGGTTGCTAATTGCGACCAAAATTAAATCGGTCGCTAATTGCGACCGGAAAAATTCGGTCACTAATTTCGGTGGCTAAATGTGTTTTTTCTTGTAGTGTCTGAAGGAAACATTAGGTTCCTTTTATAACATAAAAGACAAGTCCCTAAACATATTTTATTCTATGTGGGACTTTTCCGCTATCACAATCTCCCACTTGAAGATTTTGATGAAATTAATCAAATCTCCACACCATGATATTCTTTGCCATTCATGTTACTTATGCTTCTGATAGGCCATAACACGATCAACTTCGTATAAATTTGTCAGCATTTACCGGTTTTGTCATGACATCTGCTAGGTTTTTGTCAGTGTGAATCTTTTGTAGATCTACACTCCCTTCTTCTACTACTTCTCGAACAAAATGATATCTTATTCCTATGTGTTTTATCCTGGAATGAAAGATTGGATTTCTTGCAATGTGCAAGGCACCTTGACTATCACAATACACAACAATTTGTTGCTGCTTGTGCCCAAGTTCTTCCATTATCCTTTTAATCCAGATAGCCTCCTTACATGCTTGGGTGGCTGTCATGTATTCAGCTTCTGTAGTAGACAGAGCTACAACATCTTGTAACTTGGATAACCAACTTACTGCCCTTTCAACAATGGTAAATACATAGCCAGTAGTAGATTTTCTTTTATCTAGATCACCTGTAAAATCTGAATCAACATAGCCTCTGGCAATTGCTTCTGATCCACCATAACATAATGCAACACTTGAGCTTCCTTTTATATACCTAAGGATCCTCTTGACATTATTCCAATGCTCTTCACCAGGATTCCCCATGTGTCTACTAACCACTCTCACTACTTGCACAATGTCTGGTCTTGTACAAATCATGGCATACATAAGACTTCCACCGTTGATGCATACAGTACTCGAGACATCTCAATCCTCTTCGCTTTATTGTTAGGACTCATACTTGAGGATAACTTATAGTTGATAGGAAGTGGGGTAGAAACTGGATTGCAATCTTGCATGTTAAAGCGCCGCAAGATCTTGAGTAAGTAATTCTTTTGAGAAAGTCAAATCTTCCTATCCTTTCTGTCTCGATGAATCTACACCCCTAAAATATTGTTTGTTGGTACCTAGTCCTTCATATCAAACTCCCTAACCAACTGTGCCTTCAATTCTTGGATTCATGCTTTGTTGGGGCCTATCACCAACATGTCATCCACATACAACAACAATATGATGAAATCATTTTCTTCAAACTTATTGTAATAAGTACAATGGTCCGACTCAATCTGTTATAACTAAGGCTAATGATAAAGAAATCAAATCTCTTATACCAACACCTTGGTGCCTGCTTTAGACCGTATAGAGATTTGTTCAACCTGCAAACCAAGTTTTCTTGTTCTTCAAATCCTTCTGGTTGGAGCATATATATTTCTTCTTTAAGTTCTCCATGAAGAAAAATAGTCTTTACATCTAATTGCTCAAGATATAAATCAAATGCAGCACACATTGCAAGGTCAATTCTGATTGTTGACAATCTAGCAACTGGTGAGAATATCTCGTTGAAATCAATGTCTTATTTCTGAGTATATCCTTTTACCACCAATCTAGCATGATATCTTTCCACTTGATCATTGTCATCTCTCTTGATCTTGTAGACCCATTTGCAACCAATAGCTTTTCGATCCTTTGGAAGTTCCACAAGATTCCATGTCTTATTTCTATGAAGAGCCTCAATTTTTTCTTACATAACAGTCATCCATAGGGAAGCTTCTGAACCACTCACAGCCTCTTGAAAAGTTGAAGGTTCTCCTTCTCCACTTAGGAGACAATACACATCATGACTTGTCATCACATATTGTGAATGTCAAGATGGTTTTGCTCTTTCTCTTGTTGATCGTCAAAGTTCTCCATCGCAAACCTCATTTGGCTCATGTTCTTCGTAACATCCTAAATTTTGCAACCAATTATATAAATAAATTTTGTAAGTTATAAATATGTACTGAATATTATGTAGAGTTATTATAAAAATAAAACATGATTTTTGTTTATAGTAATTTTATCTTAAGAAAATTATAAAATAAAATCCAAGGTTAATATTGTGTCAAATAATAAAATAATAATTCTTAATAATAAAATTAAATAAATGAATAAATAAATATTTAGGAATTTAATACTATATAAAAAAATATTAATAATGAACTTATTTATTTAAATATTATGTAAACTTTCTATGAGAAAAAAAAGAAATAGAAGGTCAGTGGTGGCCAAAATACATTTGAATTAAGTGAAGAATCGGAATTAAATTAAGGCGGTGGAGAATTAAGACATTGAAGAAAATCCTAAAGGGAATTAAGTCGGTGAGTAAGTTTATAAATAGGAGGAAACTGGAAACATACACCAACACAATTCACGGCCAACTTGAAGAATAAACAGAGAGGCACCAAAATTCTAGGAAGAAGAATTTGAGAGAAAGGAGGAAAGGAGGAGCATACAAAATTAGGAGAGTAATAAGATTTTTGAGGACGTTTAATTTTATACGAATGTCTGAAATTTTGAAATTGGAGATTACTATTCATCATTTGCAAAGTTTGAAATATTGCTGAAATTCTTTCAATTAAGGATGAATTATATAATAAAATTGTTGTTTTTAACTTAAATTGAACATGTTTATGGTTTAATTTTGATTTGGAACTAATTTGGATGATTGAAACTAAGAAATTTGAACTCTGGATTTTGAAAATGGCGTACTGGAGGTGATTACTATTCGTAGTTTGCAAAGTTTTAAATATTGATGAAATTCTTGAAATTAAGGATGAATTATATAGTAAAATTGTTGTTTTTGACTTAATTTATACATATTGCATGTTTAATTTTGATTTAGAACTAATTTGGGTGTTTTAAACTGAGAAATTGGAAAATCTGGATTTTGAAAATGGCTTACAGGGAGCGAAGGAAGAAGAAAGGACTAGGTGGGAATTTTTGCAAAAGATCAAGGGTAAAATAGTCATTTCACATATTAGGGTCATAAATGGAATTTTGAAAAAGATCAAGGGTAAAATAGTCATTTAACATATTAGGGACATAAATGGAATTTTGAAAAAGATCAAGGGTAAAATAGTCATTTCACATCTTAGGGACATGGATGGAATTATAAGAAATGTTCAAGGGCAAATGGTCATTTTACAACCTAGGGACATAAATGGAGTTTTGAAAAAGGTTAAGGGTATAATCGAGATAAAGTCAAACAGTACATTATCACTTCTTTGTTTACTAGGAAAACGACTCAGTAAACGTTAAAATTTGATGATAGTGTCTTCATCAAAGTTATAGGTTATTGTCTTATCTTTCCAACACAATTGGAATCATCTTAAAAGGAGGTCTAGAACTCAAGATATCGACAAAACACTAAACCCTACGAAATAAATTATTAATAGAAATTGTCTTGTTCAAAACAACTATGGATTGTAATTGAGATTTTGAATATATGAAGGAGATGTTTCTAAGTACTTAATTGATGATAGATTGTTTTGTTTCATACAAGACATAAACATAATGCATGAAATGTTTTCTGGAAGTCACAAAAAAGTTTTTACAGAAAAGTATTTGGAAATTTCTCTTAAGTTGCTACCAAGGACGGTTGGTAGTAATAATGATGTGCAAAACAGAATTTTGAAAATATTTCTGTGAGTCAATTTACTATCAAGAGCATCTGGTAGTGGAATATGACTATGAAAATGGCCGATCAAATGAGACAGAGAATGTATGAGAATGAATTATTGAGAATCGAGCTACCAGAATCTCTGATAGTAAATGGGGGAGTAGAATAGGTAAGACAGGACCTTTGGTCTATGGGGATGGACCTCTAGTTTAGGGAGTGTTTAGGCATGGGCAATCCCATAAGTGACCACTCTTTGTTTGATTTTGTGTCGTGGTAGCCTACTGGGTGCACTTACACTCCAACTACTGTCTACTTATTCGCGTTTAGTAAGGCATTGTCGAATCACCGGATAGGGTGATGTTAAGCTTTGGTTCCACTAGACACTCAAATGAGTCTCCATGGAGCACTAAGTCAAAAATAATTTTTTAGATTTTGAGTCAAAAGCATGATTTTAAAGTTTTACGTTTTAAGTCACATGTGCATATCATAAACATATCGTATGATGAAATTGTAGATTATTCATGATTTGTATGATATTCTCTATTATGATTTCATGATTGATTTTTTTGTTTCTCATAATTAATTTTCAAATTAAATTATATATGATTGTATATTTATATGCAGTTATGAACTTATTAGAATGAATGTTTCATTGGTTGATTTTATCGTATAAATGTTTGCTTTATTTGTCTGTGGATAAAATTAAATGTCTAACCCCATAAATATTTCAATCCCGAGATGTTGATGACGTGTGATGCAAGAATATATAGTTCAAGAGATAGATGTCAGATGCAAAAATCCAGAGCTTAGGTTGGGAATTGTATAACATATAAGTATAACTTTATGACTTGTAATATTTTGAAAACTTTGTACTAGAACTTGTTGCTTGATTTAATATAAAACTTTACCTAAATTAATTGTTCACTTGGTATATTTTCTATTAACCTTCTATGAATATTGAAAATATTACTAACATAGATAATAAATTAGAATTAATAAATGTAATTTGTAAGGGGAGTTACATTTTTCGTGCTCCTCCTCTAACTCAAAAGAATCTTTCGAATGCTTCTTCTCTATCTGTACTACAACTTTGTCCTTCTTCAAGCTATCATTTATTTGCTCACTTTTGCAGTTCATTTTCTGCAAAAACTACATCCCTGCTAACAATAACTTTGTGGGTAGTGGGATCCTACAAGCGATACTCCTTCACATTGTTAGCATAGCCCAAGAAGATGCATTTCCTAGATTTTGGATCCAACTTCGCTCTTTCCTGGGTGTTGAACATCATGTACACAGGACAACCAAACACATGTAAGGAAGAGTAATCAACTGATTTGCCACTCCACATCTCCATAGGAGTTTTCAGCCCAATCGTTGTTGATGGTGACCGATTTATCAAGTAACAGGTAGTCTTAACTACTTCTGCCCAGAAAGAATTGGCTAATCCTATAGTCTGCAACATAACTTTGGTTCTTTCTAGAAGAGTTTTATTTATCTGCTCTGTTACACCATTCTGCTGAGGCATATATGGAACAGAAAATTGCTTGATAATACCTTCTTGCTTGCAGAATGCTAGAAAATCTCCATCTACATATTCTCGTCTGTCTTTAAGTACTTTATTCTTTTTCCAATTTCAAGTTCTACTTGCACTTTAAATTCTTTGAACCGGGCAAACACCTTAGACTTCTTCTTGATAGGGTACACCCATAATCTCCTGGAGTAATCATCGATAAACGATACAAAGTATTTTTTTTCCTCCGAGAGACAATTCCGGTGATTCCCACACATCATAATGGATCAAGTCCAATCTCTGCTTACTTCGTGTAGTTGTTCTAGCAAACTTCAACATGTGTTGCTTACTTGTCACAAAATGCTTGCAAAAGGGTAAATCAATTTTCTTGAGCCCAGGTAAGAGATTGCGTTCCGCAAGAATTTGTAGACCTTGCTCTGACATATGCCCAAGTCTATGATGCCACATTATCATCGTTTCTTCTTGATTTGTCGATGCAGTTGTTGCATTAGCTTCTTACAAGGTATCTCCCATAAGCACGTACAGATTTACCATGATCTTCTCTGCTTTTATGACTACCAAATTTTCCCTCACAGCCTTCAAGATCTCATCTTCAACATGGATCTTGCATCCAAGGTCATCCAATTGCCCTATAGACAATATATTTTTCTTCAAGTCTTTCACATGTCTTACCCCTTGAATTGTGTGAATAGTATAATCATACATTTTTAATTTGACTGTACCAATTCTAGCAATCTCCAAAGCATGGTCATTTCCCATGAACACGAATCCACCTGAGATTAACTCATACTTTTGAAACTAGTCTCGGTGTGGAGTCATGTGTCAAGTTGCACCTGAATCCATTATTCACTTATCATGAAATCTACTTTCACCATTTGAATTGGTCTCTGTTTCGCTCACCAAAATTTCTCCTTCTTCAGATGTATTTGCAACGCAACTTTATGAGGTTGGTTCTCCATTTATCCTCTTCCAACACTCTTTCTTTGTGTGTCTTTTCTTGCCACAATGGTAGCATTTGAATTTGAAATTCTTCTTATTTCAAGAGCTCGACCTGCCATGATTTTGACTCCTACTAGAGTCACGTTCCATTGATCTTCCTCTCATCAATGTCAAAGCTTCTACTTGTTTGGAACTTTCTACCTTATTCTTTCGCCTAGATTCTTCTTCTAGAGTAGCTCCGACAACATCCTCAAAGTGTAGATGTCCTTCAATATTATTATTTGTTATGTTGATGATAAGTTGATCATACGAGTCTAGTAGGCTCTGAAGTAGAAGTTATGCACGCTCATTTTCAACTATGTTGAAATTTGTTGTTGAGAGTTGGGTAAATAAGGTGTTCAAGTGGTTGATGTGGTATGTCATCGATGTGGACTCACTCATCCGAAGAGTATAGAGTTTCCACTTCAAGAATATCCTTATGTGAAGAGACTTCACCTCATATAATTTGATGAAGGCATCCCAAATCTCCTTTGCTGTATTTTTCTCCACAACACTAGATAGTACAAAATCTACCATTGCTAGGTGCAAATTCGCGATAGCCTTCCACTTCTGATCCGTTGTTTCTGCGGGTCTTCCTTCAATTGCATCTAAGCAATTGTCCTTTCTCAAAATTGTCTTCATCTTCAATTTCTATAATGAGAAATTGTTCCCGTTGAACTTCTCTATCTCGTACTTTGCTGCCATGATTGTATACCGACTTATGCAACTCTCACTTATGAATAGTATTATCTACTGAAATAATAGTAGTAGACATGCACTTTCACATTACCACACATTTTCCAGTAACAACTCTTTTCTAATGTGGAAGATCAGATTAAAATGCAACTACATAGCATACTTAGAATTCTACCAACACTATTCTAGTGACTAGCACAACGGAATAAGAACGTGGTTCTGATACCACTGTTGGGCATCAGACTAATTGCACAAGAACTCAATTAAAGTAGAGACGAGAAAAAATTGAATAGCTACAATAGGCAAAAAATGGAAATTTTATAATAGGAGAAAAATTACATACCTCTTCTCTAGTCCCAAGAAAAATAATTACAACCCTTTCTTGGAAATACAAATAACACTAGAGAAAGAAAAATGAGAAGCTTTTTGGGATGACTCTTAAGGAAACATTGGGTTCCTTTTATAACATAAAAGACAAGTCCCTAAACATGTTCTATTCTATGTGGGACTTTTCCCCTCTCACATCCAGCAAGAAATATATGCACTCTTATCGTCCCACAGATTTCTTGTAAGTTATAACATCTTCAGGATCTTTCATGACCACCTTATCACGATGATCTTATTCTTGGAAAATTTCTATCAACTCTCCATAATACTCTGAGAGAGACCTACCACTTTATTTAGCGGTGAATGCCTTTTGATTTAAAGTAAAGACTTGTAATTCATCACTTCCATCATATAATGCCTTAGATAATGCACTCCAAATTTCACCTCGTGGCTAAGTGTAAGTAACGCTTCCTAATTTTCGGGCTCATGGATAGCAACTACCACCTCTTCACCTTTTGATTCTTTGCATACCATTTTTCATAACCTGGATCTTGTTATATAGGTTGCTTCTCCTTCCTTAGAATATGAGAGTTTCTCCCTCTCTGCAAAATGCATTTCCATTATTTGTGACCATATGTCATAATTTGTTTCACTAAGAATGATTCTAGAATTGAAAGCACTCTCGGATTGAATGATGATAGGAGATGATGTGATAGGAGTTTATGCATGTGATAGGAGTTGATGCAAACCCAGACATCTCTTAGGTTCACACTTTACAAGGGGTTCTAAAAAAATAAGAACGTGGTGGATCAAGCTTAAAGAAAGGAGCTTTTATACGATATTGAAAAAAAAGGGTTTTTTAAGCTTATGTATATTATTACAAAGAATATATATATATATATATATATATATATATATATATATATATATATATATATATAAGTAGCAGCAGAGAGGGAATATATCTTTGAAAAAAGAAATCCAATCTCTATAATCAAGTTAATCCTTATAATGAAGACTAATTCCAATAATTAATCCTAAAAATTATCCTAATCAATCTCTATTTGATAATTTACAATATAATGAATAGAGCTGCAAATATGATTGATATATTTTAGGATGATAAAACAAATTTTATTCACCCGTTTTTAGTCTGCCAATCTATTGTTATCAGGAATAGGACAAACTTATTCGTTTTAAAAAGATATTTATATATTAAAATTAAAATTAAAAAATTATAACTAAAAATATTATATTTTTTTATAATATTGTTGAAATATATAAATATATTATAATTTAAATTATAAAAATTAATTAATTAAATTTAAATTATTAATTATAATTAATTATTTTGACATAGGAATATAGTATATTTTTAATTTATGTCATAAAATATTTATTTTAAATAAAATTTCAAAAATGATTCATATAATTAAATATATATATATATATATATATATATATATATATATATATATATATATATAAACTATTCTGTTTTGCCATCTAACAGACATTTAGATCTATTAGTGCTCCTCCATTAATGGTGGGTGTTGATTAGTCCTTAGAGTTGTGTTGAAGTTAAGCTTTGTGATAAACATCAAAGAAACATAATACCCCAAATCTTTTTTCGCATTGACATCTTTTAGATTAAACTATCCCTTACTAAAAAAGAAAGTTGTACAAGTAAATAATTAAAAAACATTAAGAGTATTAATGATAAGAAATAGTTGGAACAATTCAATAACCAATGGAAAAAAGCAAGGAATGGGAAGTAACTACCATCAAGTTATTGGCATTTTGACCATCATATTGGATGATCCATTTAGCAATTATGCTTCAATACAGTTCAACAATTTCTGTGCCTATGCAATAAATCACCTTTCCCAGTGCTCTTTAATCAAACAAGACATTGATGAATATTTCATTCATTCCGTTAAGTAGACCAAGTGCAACGACAAAACAGTTGTTGATAATGTATTAATATTACAACAGTTATAATATGAGAATTTCCTTGCATCATAATATGCAGCATTGTGATAACATGAATGAACACCTACCTGTTTCTAAACATTTCTCTCTTTGCCCATAATGAATTTTGAAGAACGTATAAAACAAAGTGGATCACCTCTATAAAGGCAGCTGCTATAAAATTTCCAAGGCATTTAAATGCACGGATAGACGTTTAGAATCATAATCTACCAAACCGCTTCAAAAGGGAACAGACGAAATAGTGAAACAAAAATGATAGGCAGAAGCTGGGACGTGCAGATGATACAGGCTTTTGCTATGGAGTGAATAAACTAGAGTGGAGATTTTGGCTGAAGCTCTGTCCCAAGATAAAAAAACTACTGTAATAGCTCCCAAAATAGAATGTATTATTATGTTATATTACCTTTTCCATCTGAGATACGGGGCAATTGGCAAGATATCCGAAAATTTAGATAAAGCCAGTAAATTAATTTTACAAGAGCCGAAAATTAAACCATCAAGAAATGAAGATGGCTGTACTTGGCAAGTTGAAGTTAAAAAGGCTTTCCTCTACTGTAACTTCCACTATTTGGGTTATCCCCAACACCACCGAAACCACTGCCACGTGAACCTCCAAAGGTGCTGCTCTGGCTTGACTTTCTATCACCAAATGAACCAGATTGACCCCACCCAGAATTTTCAAACCTGCCAGATCGATCTGAACTACCAAATCCTCCAATACCCCCACCCGACGTACTTGAACCAGGGCTGCCAAATCGGCTAGAATTTGGTCCTCCAAACCTTGCCGTCTCACTGGAATTTCCATAGCTAGATCGGCCAAATCCAGAGTTACTGTAACTGCCAGAACGGCCAAATCCAGGACTATGACCAAAACCTGTACCTCCAGACTGACGATCCCTCATACCAAATCCTGAAGAACCAAATCGATCACCACTCATTCCACTGAACATGTCTCCTGATCCAACTTGAACATTAATCTTTGCTAGCTGATAAACAAGAAAATTGGAATAAGATGTCAGCAGTAAATCATTACAGTAGAAGTGACCTATAATATAAGATCATAAGAAGGGTTAAAGAAACTCGTTGGCAAGAAAAATAATTATAGCTGAAGGATTGACCTTTCACATCTTAAAGAACAAATAGGTGCACAGGTTTACATTTGTTACACGGGTCAACATCAAAGATCAAATAACGTCTAAGCACTCAGTTTGACAACTACTCAATTTTATGTCAGTCCGATGTTGGTCAAAATGAGAATCCATAACAAAAGAACTACTGCTCTATTGGATGTTACTAAGAATATGCTGGCTAAACCCATGAAAGATATGCATAAAGCGAGGACAGTTATTTCCACTGCCAAAATTGACACAACTTCACCTTCCTCTTACTAATTATTCAACAACATAAAGAACTGCAGCCTTTCTCGGATCATTTCCGTTGAACTCGTAGTCTAGATCAGAATCCTTGTTTTCTAGCATTTAAAAATAACATTTTGCAACACTTTCCCTTAACTTTTTATCCTTCATGATCCAGGAACATACAACTAACAGGTTTAAAACAAGCTTTAACTTATATTTCAATATTATTTACTACTAAAACCAAACCGAGAACTATAGATGTATATCCATAATTGAGCATGAAATTGATAGGATTTTATGACAAGGAAATGTGCAGTCTGCATTGCAATAATATCACCAAAACTTAATGTCTATCTAATTGCCATAACATTTTAATGATTCGAGGCATTTTAGTCTGAATTTTGCAGCTTTGTCCCTCCCTGCTTGATGTTATGAACGCCAAAGGCAAAATAGACCCTTAACAGTTGAACATGGATTCACATTTACATACAATTTTTATTCCTTTAAGCTCATCAAGATAACATCATGTATAAGTGAGTAGAACTCAACACTTGCCGTGTGCAAGGACAGTAGTTTGCTTGCTGAACATAGATTTTGACCAACTTGAGTTTTTTTGTCAGTACTTAAGACCCATTGGTAGTAGAAATCCTAGGTAAAATTAAAGACTTTTTCGATAACTCATTCACAAACTAGTAAGATATTCACCACAAAGTTCCCTTAGAGAGGGGTAGCACATTCAAATGCCCCTTTAGGGTGAACTGGATGGGATTTATGGCAAGAGTTGGCTATCATCTTGGTGCAGCAAGGACTAGAATAATGTTAACAAAGAAAGCTTCAATTGTAAAGAAATGGAAAAGAAGCAAAATCACCTCTGTAAATTTGCATCCAACATCACGCTCAATAGTCTTCACAGTCCTGAATTGATCTTCTGAGTAAACAAGAATAGCAGCTCCTTTCTTCCCAGCACGGCCCGTTCGTCCAGATCGGTGAACAAATATCTCTGATGAATTGGGAAGATCATAATGTATTACCTGTACAAGACAACCAATTAAAAGTTTACATGCAAACTCTATAACAGTGTATGTCATCGTCTTTGCATATACACAGATAAGAGTGAATGAGATACACAGAAAACCAAATAACCGCGAAAATGAAAAAGTAATACAACAAAGACTAATAATAGTGAATACAAGCATGTGGAAACCAAACATCACCCCGTATTTCCCCTCCCACTCGAAATTTAGGGAAATCCAACAATTAAAACATGAAATAATGATCAAGTTCTCCCTCCCCCAATTTCTTCCCCAACAAAGGAAGAATTATCATGTAGAAAATTAGAAACTTAATCAACTATCAAGAAACAAGGATCAATAGATGATAACACAACAATTTCAAACAAAATGTTTAGCAAAACAACACTTACGAGATCCACATTTGGAATATCGAGGCCACGTGATGCAACATCAGTTGCCACTAAAACATTGAAATTGTTGTTTCTGAAGCCAGCAAGAGTCCTTTCCCTCTGAGTTTGAGAAATATCTCCATGCAAAGCCTCACATTTAAGGCTTTTGGCCATGACATATGATAATCGATCAGCATCACGTTTGGTTTGAGTGAAAACAATACACTTTCCTCCATTCGCACGTTCCTACCAAATTATATACAATTAGGAAAGGCAAACAGAACTGTCTAAGAACCAAACATACTGCATTGCAATCATTTTAGTAAAAAATAAAAAATTATAAAACAGATTATTATATTAAAATATCAATGACAGCAACAATCATATTTACAGCTTATGCAAACATAAAGAGAAATGATTGCATCTGAAGCCATACTGTTATCAGAGGTGCAAGAATCCCTGCTTTAGTGCGCACATCAGCCGCAATAGAGTACAGTGAAATTCCATCTGCCAACTTCTGATCAGAATCTCCAACCTACGCCACCAACAAAAACCAAAATAACTAATTACAAATCAACTATAAGGTTTCTGCAAGTTAATCTAAAAATTTTTATTTCTTCTTTCTTCATCCTTACAATGTAAGAATCATGGAAAAATGTGCATACGAAAAAAATCAGTACATTTCACTTCCTTGTGCTAGATATCAGGGCAAGAAACCAAACTAAAAATTGAATGAAGATCTCATGTTGCGGCATAAATTCCAAAATTATATACAATACCTTCTACAGTCATATTTAGAGAATCAACGTATATCGAACCCCATTGTTTAATTTTAATAAACTTGTAGCAGAAAAACAGTTATACAGACAAAAATATAGAGAGCAACTATTTCTTCTGAAGGTTGAGAATACATCTACTGCCACCCACATATATACACATTATATAATATAAATTACATTACATTTATATACATAAAATTTCTTGCTGAAAGATTACCCCAGCATTACTACACTTTAATTTTGGAGACATAGGAGAGCCCACAATCCAACTTGTGGAGTTCAGTACATGATTTATCTCAGTTGAATTGAAGACAATGTGAAGAGGAAACCTAATATGCCAGTTTCTTATTGAAGGACATATAATACAATATGGTAACTTTGTGTTTGTAAAAGAAGACAACTTGTGGAGACATAGGAGAGCCCACAATCCAACTTGTGGAGTTCAGTACATGTTTTATCTCAGTTGAATTGAAGACAATGTGAAGAGGAAACCTAATAATATGCCAGTTTTTGATTGAAGAACATATAATACAATATGGTAAATTTGTGTTTGTAAAAGAAGTTGATGCATAAATTATAATTTTAAGCGTTTTTATTTGTAAATTTTCTAGGATATAGTTGTAGTGTCTTTTATTCTACACCTAGAAAATAAAAATTAGATTTAACCATTACACATAAATAGTCATATCTTTGTCGTCAAGGTAACTCTAATTAAAAATTTATAAATTAATAAGTAATCAAATTATAATTAAATTAGTTCATATTTGATATGATAAAATCTAATTAACTAAATAAATTCAAATCATTTTAGTTTTTTTTTTTACTCAAAAGTTTCGTGAGACTAAAGTAATTTTTTATATATGTGAATATTGAACCTATATGAAAGGTGATGGTGTGTGCTTACATGGATAGACATAAAGTAGGCTATATTATTAATCCTTATAAATATTTTCAGCCTATTGTCAAGATTTCTAAAAAGATAAGATACACATTTCTTCTATCTCAAGTCTTAAAGACGAAGATACCAAGATAATTTAATTTTCCATAAACAGTTGGCCTATGATGAAGGAGAGACCTAAGGGTTTCAATATTAAATTAATAGTTAACTTTTTAGTTTAATGAAACCATCTCTTAAAATAAAAATGTTATTTTATTGTAGAGCCCTCACATACGTTGCTTAAAATTGGACAAAATTGCTTATATAAACATCTTTCTTTCTATTTTACGCAAATTCATCCAATTTTAAGTAATTCATGTAAGCAACTATCTTTAGAGATGTTCTTACCCCAACTTGGAATCACTTGAATCCAAGTTCTGTCCAAGAAGACTTCATCTATTGAAATTTATTTCCTGATGGATCCCAAAATCTTAAGCTTTAGGAGATTCCATTAATTAAATTTGTAAGGTATCTTCTAATTTCTCCTCAAGACTCTCTTTGGCCCATGTCACACGACACTAGGCTCAATAGAAATTACATTTTAAAATTTGAATAACCTTTCTTACTGTTGCCTAAAATATATTTGTATACTTACAAGATCAATGGTAAGGGGGTTGTTTAGGTAATTGCGGGTAATACTCTTTATCCAAGATGGCATTGTTGCTGAGAACATAAGAGTCTGACGATTTGAAGACAATCTCTCCAAGATCTTCTCCACAGCTTCTTGAAATCCTACTTGAAGCATCTGATCAGCTTCATCAAGAACAACAAACTTGACATCCTTCAAATTCAGTGCTCCCCTATTGAGAAGATCAATAATTCGACCAGGTGTGCCAACTGCAATATCTACACCATAATTAAGCTGCCTCATTTGTTGGTGGATGGGCATACCCCCATAAAGACAGATCGTGTCCAGGTTAGGTGCAGCCTCATTGAATTCCTTCTCAACCTGCCGTGCAAGTTCTCTAGTTGGAGCCAAAACCAAAGCCAAAGGATCTTTTCCACGCCTTCATAATCAATCACAAAAATTTGTTTAGTTTAAGACACAAATCAAGATTAGGACCATGACCTAATCTTCATCAAGCAGAAAAAGAAGGCTACAGATTCAAGTGAAAGTATGATGTCAGTGTAACTAATATAAAGTACCCATGCTTAGCGTTAAGTTGAATAATCCTGTCCAAGATGGGTATCCCAAATGCGAGAGTTTTCCCAGTTCCTGTCCTAGCTCGACCAATCATATCACGTCCTTGCATTGCAGGTTCCAGCACAGCTCTCTACAACAACAATAACTGAGCATCTCAAGACTCGAGATCAAATATAACAAATTTTCTACACAGCACAGCAGTATTATATGGTATGAGTTAGTTTTCCTGAAATTTCTACGAACACAGACTTTTCTGCTCTTTTACAACCAAAAATATTTTAAACATGTATTTAAAAATAAATAAAAAATATACTTACTTAAATCAATTCATTTCACCACAGCTTTCTCATAATAATATAGTAGCTCAAACCCAAAATATAGCAACAAGTGCCTTTTGTGAAATTTCTATGAACACACACTTTTGCTTCTTCTTTTTTTTCAACCAAACTATCTCAAATTCAAACAAATTTAAGAAAGAACAAGAATTTACCTGAATGTAAGTCAAGTTATTTCTCCATAGATAATAATAATAACAATAATAATTATAAATTTGAGTGTTCATTCTTCATCAAGTGCGTGTTCAAGAGTTATTTGACATAGCACACCAAATTAAATATCTTTGTTTCAATTCTACATTTGAATCTTTCAGACAACATATGAAATTAATATATCCACAAATGACACGTCTTCATCTAGATAATTTATTACATAATTTCCTTCTTAATATCAAGGGTCTTATCTCTCTAAACTTTTTAGATCTAATAAAATTCTCATTATTAGATAGCTCCGTAGCATAACATGCAAGTGCAAAACTGCTTACAATGACTCTTCCTTATTTATCGCATGACAATGAATCCTGGGTCTTAATAAAATATTCACTATCAATAATAAAAAAACTTCCGTTTTGTTCACTTATTTTCAAGGTGCATAATTTCACTATTATTGAGTAAATAATAATTTTTTTACATAATTTTTAAAAGACTAAAATTTAAAAATATATACTTAAAAATAAACGAAAAACTTCTAGTTGCTACAACTAGAAAACTGATTTCGTGAAATCTTCCGACAAAAAAGTCATTTACCATTTCCCTTCTCCAAATTACAACAAAAGACGAACCTTACAACATAACTTCATGAATCATAAAACCTAATGTTTAAAAAAAAATTTAAAAATAAAAAAGTCACAAACTGGAAAGAGAACTGAAAACAACATGATTCAATGTTTACCTGAATAGGAAACAGCTTCGCGATTCCTTTCTTGGCCAAAGCATCCACGATATGCGTCGATATCCCGAGTTTCGCGATCTCGAGTCCTTCATCGTAGTTCACGCTGCAACCTACATCATCATTGGGGTAGTCGCGCTCCAAGGCGAACTGCGCCGCGCGAGAAACCGGCGACGAGCGGAAGTTCAATGGTCCAAATTTCGCGTGCAAGGATCTGACTCCAACTCCGCCGCTAGAGCCACCGTGCCGGAGCGCGGCGATCAGGCGGTGATGCGGAAGCGGTTCAACAGAGGCGAGAGAGGCGCAGAGGCGGCGCGAGATTAGGGAAGAGGATCTTCTGAGGATCACACTCGTCATGTTGGTGACACTGACTGGTGAAGCGATTGGGGTTTTCAGCTCTGTTCTTCAGTTTGAGGAAGGTTTTGAGAATGCGAGTGTGATAAACCCTTGAAAATTTATTAGAAGAAGGGTTTTAGGTTTCAGGGTTTTGGGGTAGATTCCTGTGCGGACAAGTCTACTCATCTTATGTTTCACCAGATACAATAACATATTATTGTTGAATTTAAAATTAGTATAGCTGACAAGTTTCCCTGTAACAGAAGAAAAATCAAATATTATAAAATTATTAATGAATTCATGTGGATGTTTTTTAAAATGGGTCTTATCATTAGACTAATGAAGATATTATGTAATTGTATTTAATAAAAAATTATTATATAAATATAAAATAAATAATAATTAAAATAAAATAAAAATTAATAAAATAATTACTATTTAAAATTTATATTACTAATATAAAATAAAAAAATTAAAAATATATTATATTTTTATAAAAAATTATATTAAAAAAAGAATCTTTAATTTTTTTATTAAAATCGATCCAATTTAAAAATTTATTAGATTTCTTAATTTTATCAATTTTATATTAATTTAATTAAAATTTAATTATTTAAAAATAACCTATCAATTTTAATAATTTATATTATTATCAGAGTGGTGAAATCGATTTATGGATAGATTGAACTATGTTAAAGTTTTTGGAAAGATAAAATATTTATTTTAGTTTCTAGTAAAAAATTATTTATTTATATTTTTATTGTTAATTTTATAGGCCTATTTTATCAATATGTTTTAATTTAATAATAACTATAAACTATTTTATTATTAAGTTATAATATTAAAGACAAATTTATTTTCTTTATATATTTAAAAATTAAATTAATAATTTGACAGAAATAAGTAAGAGCTTAAAGAAAATATGGATTTTTTTTCCACTTTTTAAATATTAGATATTTATATGACTGGAAGATTTAGTCAAGGATTTAATTGGTTATTTATTCAACATACTATACAACTTTTTGTCTTCATCTTTTTTATCATTATAATATGTACTCCTTCTCTATATTTTGATGTTTAGTTAGAAACATTATTTTAAATTTTGTAAATTTAAGGTATGTTAATTATTTTTTATTAATTATATCTTTATTTTTTAATCATGTCTATTATATAAATAATTATAATAAATTAAAGAAAATATTAAAATAATAAAAATATTAATAAATAATTAATAAATTTATTAAAAATAATAAAAATTAATTTTTATTTTATTTTTTATAATTTAATTTTAAATATTATAAGTGAATAATAAAATATGTACGCCCATGATAAATATAAAAATATAATTTTTATTTAAATTATTTTATGAAGTATTGTATAAGTAATATTTTATAAATTTAATTTAATTTTAAGGAGTAGTTTTGTATTTAGATAAATGCAAATAGTACATAATATTGAAAGCAATAAGGGAGAGATTAATGGAAATATCCCTACATTCCCAAGAGATGATTTTGATAATGATTCAAGTTAACTACATTCAAGTCAACATCATTCAAGATGAATTAAGGACAAGCTGAATTTATGACATTGGTGACAATGTGAAACATTTTCCTACATGTCCAAGATATAATTTTTATAAAGATGATGATGATTCCTAAAGACTAGATAGAGTCTTAGAATACTTGGATATGAAGGTACAAGTTGATGAAGTAATATTATACATAAGCCTCTAAAGCACAAGTGTGATAAAATTCATAACATGATATTTTTTACTATCATAATCAATTATGATGCATCAGAAATGAAAAAATGATTTTCTCTATCATAATTGATTATAATGGTAACATAATCAATTATAGCAATTCAAATTTAAAAAATATATCCGTTTTGAAGAATAAATATTTTTTAATATATCCTGATTTGTATTCACAAAAATATTAATGTCCAACGACCATTTTTCCGATGCTATTTTTCTATTTAATTAAGTTTTGATGAAAAATAAAAAACACACAATTACAGAATTTGAAAATACAATTTACATTCAATCAGTTTTGAGAAAAGAATTCTGAGCAAGGCAACAGAGATATTTACACCTTCTGAGAAAACTCTCTTCTCTACTGTCTTTTGTGCTCTCATTATTAATCACACTTGTCCTTGGAGATTGGCATTCTACAGGCTTCTATAATTTGTTGTCTCCATTACCCAGGTGTGACTGTTCTTATTTTTATTACCTTCATCCTTTGTGTATTGGTGGCAAAGGAGGTACTTTTCATCCCTAGTGTGATTCTAGGGAGGTGTTCATCCTTAGTAAGATTCTAAGGAGGTGTTTTCATCCTTTGATTTGTTCAAAGGAGGTTTTCATCCCTAGTGTGATTCTAGGGAGGTGTTCATCCTTAGTGAGATTCTAAGGAGATGTTTTTCATCCTTTGATTTGTTCAGAGGAGGTGTTCATCCCTAGTGGGATTTTAGGGAAGTGTTCATCCTTAGTGGGTTTCTAAGGAGGTGATTGTCTTTTTAATTAGTTTACTTTTTACTGGTTCTTCTGTTGAGTTGATTGTAATTTGTAAACTGAATTTGAAAGATAGTGAATTGGGAGTCACTCTTGTGTTAAGAGTTGACTGGAAACTGGATGTAGGGTTGGCTATACCCGAACCAGTATAAATCTCTGTGTGCTCTTCTCTTTCCGTTATCTCTTTCTCTTTTCCTGATTATATTATCGCTTCCGCTTTATCTGTATTCAAACAAATTATTGACTCACAAATAAATTTTTAATTTGACATCTATTTTAATTTGTGCATTTATTCACCCCCCCCCCCCCCTCTAGATGTCATTTGTCTAACAAGTGGTATTAGAACTTAGTTAGATAAGATATTTCTAAACGATCTGTCAAGATATCTATGCATAATCAGGTTTACAGGGAAGGAGTCTCAATAAACATACCATCATTATTTAAAGGAGAAGACTATCAGTTTTGGAAGGCGAGAATGGAAATATTTTTACAAACACTAGATTACGGTGTTTGGGATGATGTATTCAACGGTCCCTACATTCCGATGAGAACAATAGAGTCTGGAGTTGTTCCAAAGACTTTTGACCAATGGATGCCGGATGAAAATAAGCATGCCCATTATGATGTAAGAGCCCGAAATGCTATTGTTTCTGTCTTAACTCGTAATGAATTTTTCAGGGTCTCATAATGCAAGACGTAAAAAGAAATATGGGACACTCTTGAAGTAACACATGAAGGAACAAATGAAGTAAAGCGAGCATGTAAGAACACACTCATCCAGAAGTATGAATTGTTTCAAATGCAGCAGAATGAAAGCATCACGGATTTCCAGACATGCTTCACACATATAATAAATCACTTGAAAGCATTAGGAAAAAGTTTTGACAATGAGGAGTTGAGCACAAAGATCTTAAAATCATTAGACAGGAATTGGCAAACAAAGGTCACTGCTATTACAGAATCAAAGGATCTCACAAAAATGAATATTGTTACTCTATTTGGAAAGCTACGAGAGGATGAGATGGAGCTACAAAGGTTAAAGAACGGTGAACAGAATCAAATCAAGACGATAGTTCTAAAAGCAGAAAAATCTTCACAAGAAGAAAGCGAAAATGAAGGTAAGTTTTCGGATTCCGATATGTCTCTTTTTGTTAAACAATTTTCTCGCTTTATGAAGAACAGGAAAAAGAGATAGCAAAGAAAGGAGAAAACAAATAAATTCTATTGTTGTGAATGTGGAAAACCTGGTCATATCAAACCAGACTATCCGAAACTTAAGAAAGAGAAGAAAGATGTGAAAGAGAAGAAGAAAGAAAAGAACGATACCTATAAGAGAAAACACAAAGCTTACATTGTTTGGGAGGATAATGATTCTTCCACAACACAAGAGAGTTCTTTCGAAAGCAGTGATGGAGAAGAAGAAGCAAATCTTTGCTTGATGAGAAAAAATGATGATGAAGCCTCATCACAGGTAAGTAGTACAAATTCCTTAAATGAATATGATGAGTTATTTAAAGAATATCAAGATATGTATGAAGGTTTTACCAAGTTATCTAAGAAATACAATGCACTTAGGCAAAAGTTTAATGCATTAGAAAATATTGTTGGTATTCTTGAAAAAAAAAATGAGTGCTTAAAGAAAGATGTTGAGAAATTTAAAACTTTGTCTAAAAATAAAGAAGTTGCTAAACCTTGTGAAAATTGTAATCTTTTGGAAAATGAGATTTTCAAGTTAGAGAAAATAATAAGCAAGTTTTCAAAATCTTCTGAAAATCTTAACTCTATATTAGGTTATCAAAGAGGGAATTCTAGCAAAGCTGGACTTGGTTACAAACCCAAAGAAAGTCTAGAACCTCATAAAATTATTTTTGTGAAAGAGTAAAGGAAAACAGATGTGAAACCAGTTTCAAAAACTTTAAGAAACTCATTTAGACCTTTTTAAAGAAAACCAACATGTTTTTATTACATGAAATTAGGTCATACATCAAATAGATGTTATATAAAACATTTTGGCATATCTAATGGCAAATATGAATGGGTGCCTAAAGGAACAAAGCATTTATACATGTCTAGATGATAGTTTGAGCATCTAATTGATTATCAGAATCAGAAATTTTTTTCTTGTTGTCATAATCAATTATGTTGATTCTGAAGGTGTTGTGATAATCGATTATTATATCATGGTTATATTCTTTTAATCCTTAGTCTTTTGGCAGAGACTTGTGATTCTACTAACCTTTTTAAGGATCCAAAAATAATAAAAGGGTACCTAGATTTGTATGTTGATGTTGTAGGTAATTATCAATGATAAGAAATTAATGCAGGTTATTGAAGTTAAATTGGTGTATAGGAACAAACTAGATGAACAGAGAAATATTACAAAGATAAGTTTATGATTGTCTCTCAAGCCTCTATATTGAATATCTGCACTTATCTGTCACATAAATTTGATTGTTGACCAACTTTGAAATTTGAAAGTTTGAATTTTAAAAATTTGAATTTATGAAAATTTGAAATTATTAAAGTTTGAAATTTTGCAGTTTGAGATTCTTGAAATTTGAAATTTTGTAGTTTGAGATTTTTTTAAAAATTTTGCAGTTTGAGATTTTTGAAATTTGAAATTTTGTAGTTTGATATTTTTTTAAAATTTGCAATATGAGATTTTTGAAATTTGAAATTTTGCAATTTGAGATTTTTGAAATTTGAAATTTTGTAGTTTGAGATTTTGAAATTTGAAATTTGAAATTTTTATGAATTTTGAAATCTAGAATATGAGTGAATTTGAATTTGAAAGTTGCCTAAATAAGAAGACTGCAATTGGGGGAAACTACTGCATTTCATTCTATTATCTCTATAATCATTATATTCTCCTATCTTTCTCTCTCTTCATTTGTCTTGGGTATCCTAGATATTGTTTCCTTAATATGATACTCTTCTCTATGACACTTTGTAATGCATTATCTTCTCTACCTTGATTTATGTACTAATATGTGCAAATTTGTTCTCAGTTTCTATTGCAATATTTTTTCATAATTATTAATGAAACAGGGAGATATTTTGATGATATTAATCTGTGTGAAACAGGGGGAGATTTTTTTCTCTTATAATATTTTTTTATGATTATCAATGAAACAAGGGGAGATTTTTTGATGAATTAGAATCTATGTGAAATTCTTTCCTATCTCTAAATTAAACAAGGGGAGTTAAGAGAAGTCTTTGCTCATATGAGTTAGGGGGAGTCTTGTTATTAATATATCTAGGGGGAGATTAAGAGACTCTGACACTTGATACAAATTTGTGCTAATCTTGAGCTGGTGTTGAATTATTGGCAAGCGTACCAAAATTATCAATCGCAGTATAGTATTTCGATTAAATAAAAGTCGATCCCACGAGAAAAAATTTCAATGGAAATTCCCAATTATGCTTACTAAGTAAATTAAACAGATTGGGTTTTGCAAATAAGAGTTGAATTGAAATTAAATGACAAAGAACGGTAAATTGTTGAGAAAATATCAATTAAAGGCACTTAGGATTGACTTCCTTCTTTATCCCTCTTTTGTAATAACTATGTCAATTAAGAACGTCAATTAACCTAACATTGTTGATGTCACCTACTCAAATCATCCATGTTGATTCCTCACACATGAAATTCATAAGAAAACCTAATAAATGTTGATTCCTCACACAATTAACAGATTTTCCAGCATTAGGTTTAGAGTGTTAAGCGATTGATACATTCATTCCATTCTTGGCAATTAACGTAACAAATATTCTTACGTGATCTAGGGTTCAAGATATATTTTTCAATCATACCCTAAACAATCAAGAATAAATAATTCCAAAGCATAAAGGATAAGAATAACAACATCAAAGCATAGATTAATATCTCAAAATATCACCATGATACAAAAGAGTTCAAAGGAAGTGCACCGAATCCTAAGAGAATGAAATTAGCCACTCATGTTGGCCATTACAATGCTCAATTTGTGGAAGAAGTGAAGAATTGATGAAGATTGGACGAAACCCTAGTAGTAGTCGCGCCTCTTCTCCTCCAAAACCGCTTGCTTTTCTCAAAACACATCTTCTCTTTTTATTGGAAAAATTTGGGCTTCGCGTCTTTTGCTTGAGCGATAAACTTTCGCTCAAGCGAAAGTAGCCTATTTTCGCTCAAGCGATAAAACGCTCGCTTGAGCGAATGAACTCCAGAGAAGAGTAACTAACATTCGCTCAAGCAAATTTTCCTAAGCTTGAGCGACTGACTTCCAGAGAAGAATAACTATCATTCGCTCAAGCAAAAATTCATCCCGCTCGAGCGACTTCCATGCTGAAAATCTTCTTCCTTCTTCCAGTTTTACTCCAATTCTACCATCAATCATGCTCCTTACTCTTGTATCAAGGTATTCTTGAATTCATCCTATATTGGGAGAAAAATATATTATAATTAGCATCAGTTAAGTGGTTTCATAACAATTCAAGTTATAATTATATCAACTTTTTACCACTTAATAGTTGGCTATATAGAGTCAAGCATTTTAATTCATTTCAGGTGTTTCCTTGATCATCATCAAAAGGGGGAGCTTGAAAGCAATGAGGGGGAGATTAATGGAAATGTCCCTACATTCCCAAGAGATGATTTAGATGATGATTCAAGTCAACTACATTCAAGTCAACACCATTCAAGATGAATTAAGGACAAGCTGAATTTATGACGTTAGTGACAATGTGAAACATTTTCCTACATGCCCAAGATATGTTTTTGATAAAGATGATGATTCAAGCAAGCCCAAGATGATTCTTGAATACTAGATAAAGTCTTAGAATACAGGATATGGAGGTACAAGTTGATGAAGTAATATTATGCATAAGCCTCCAAAGCACAAGTGTGATAAAATTCATAACATGATATTTTTCAATGTCATAATCAATTATGATGCATCAGAAATGGAAAAATGATTTTCTCTGTCATAATTGATTATACTGGTAACATAATCAATTATGACAATTCAAATTTGAAAAATATATCTGTTTTGAAGAATAAATATTTGTTAATATATCCTTATTTTAATTCACAAAAATATTAATGTTCAACGCCCATTTTCCGATGCTATTTTTCTATTTAATTAAGTTTTGATGAAAAATAAAAAACACATAATTATAGAATTCGAAAATAAAATTTACATTCAATCAGTTTTGAGAAAAGAATTATGAGAAAGGCAACGAGAGATATTTTACACCTTCTGAGAAAACCCTCTTCTCTACTGCCTTTTGTGCTCTCATTGTTAATCACACTTGTTCTGGGAGATTGACATTCTACAGGCTTCTACAATTTGTTCTCTCCATTACCCAGGTGTGACTGTTCTTATTTTTATTTCTTTCATCCTTTGTGTATTGGTGGCAAAAGAGGTGTTTTTCATCCCTAGTGTGATTCTAGGGAGGTGTTCATCCTTAGTGGGATTCTAAGGAGGTGTTTTTCATCCTTTGATTTTTTCAGAGGAGATGTTCATCCCTAGTGGGATTCTAGGGAGGTGTTCATCCTTGTGGATTTCTAAGGAGGTGATTGTCTTTTTAATTAGTTTACTTTTTACTGGTTCTTCTGATGAGTTGATTGTAATTTGTAAACTGAATTTGAAAGATAGTAAATAGGGAGTCACTCTTGTGTTAAGAGTTGACTAGGAACTGGATGTAGGGTTGGCTATTCCCGAACCAGTATAAATCTCTATGTTATATCCTCTTTCCCTTATCTCTTTCTCTTTTCTTAATTATATTATCGCTTCCGATTTATCTGTGTTTAAACAAATTATTGACTCACAAATAAATTTTTAATTTGACATCTATTTTAATTTTTGCATCTATTCACCCCCTCTAGATGCCATTTGTCTAAGAGACGTTTGTTAAACTTTGGGTTTTTTATTAAATTATATATTTTTTCTTAAATTTTCACTTAAAAATCAACTTTTGTATTTAAATATTTGAAGAAATTAGACAATAACAACATTATATCTGATAAAAGTATTTAGTAATTATCTAAAATATGTATCATGTTAAACTTAAAAGGTATATCATTTTTTTTAACTTTTTATTAGAAAAAATTGCATAATTTTTGCTTTTATATTAAAAAAATTAAAGTAATTTTTTATAAAAATTCAATGGATTATTTATATTTTTGATGAATAAGTGGGTCACGGATTCCCTTTAAATAAACAAGAGAGTACTCAAGAGTATATGAATAATGGTAAGTATATAAATTTAAGTTTCTCAAATCAAAGGATAAATAATAATATTATATTTTAGACAAGTATATTTTTATCATTTTGAAATGTGTTTTTATAAAAAAAAATTGTCTTAGTTCAATATTTATAAAATATAAATATGATTTTTTTAATTATTTAACTTCATTAAAAAATTATTAAAAATATAAAACTATATGATACTATTATTTCAATTTTTATTTAGAAAAAATATTTTCTCTGTCTTTATATTTTTTTATTCAAATAATCGTTTAAATTTTTTATTTATTAAAATAATATTTTATTAGTTTAGTTCTTATAAAATAAAATAAAAAATCTAATTTCTTAACATTGTTAATGCATTAATAATGTAACGGAAAAAAGTTTTAAAAGCAATAAGGGGAAGATTGATGGAAATGTCCCTACATTCCCAAGAGATGATTTTGATGATGATTCAAGTCAACTACATTTAAGTCAACACCATTCAAGATGAATTAAGGACAAGCTAAATTTATGACATTGGTGATAATCTGAAACATTTTCCTACATGCCCAAGATATGTTTTTGATAAAGATGATGATTCAAGCAAGCCCAAGATGATTCCTAAAGACTAGATAGAGTCTTAGAATACTGGATATTGTTAAGTGGTAAAAAGTTGATATAATTATGCCTTGAATTGTTATGAAACCACTTAACTTATGTTAATTCTAATATATTTTTCTCCCAATATAGGATGAATTCGAGAATACCTTGATACAAGAGTAAGGAGCATAATTGTCAACATAATTGGAGTAAAATTGAAAGAAAGAAGAGCGCTTAAGCGAATGAATGATGCAAGGTCCGGCCCAAATTCTCTTATAAAAAGATAAGTTGTGTTTTGAGAAAAGAAAACAGTCTTGGAGGAGAGGAGGCACGACTACTGTTATGGTTTTGTCCAATCTTTATCAATTCTTCTTCATCAATTGAAGCATTGTAATGGACAACATGAGTGACTAACTTCATTCTCTTAGGATTCGGTGCACTTCCTTTGAACTCTTTTGTATCATGGTGATATTTTGATATATTAATCTATGCTTTGATGTTGTTATTCTTATCCTTTATGCTTTGGAATGATTTATTCTTGATTGTTTGAGGTATGATTGGAAAATATATCTTGAACCCTAGATCACGATAAGAATATTTGTTACGTTGATTGCCAGGAATGGAATGAATGTATCAATTGCTTAACACCCTAACCCTAATGCTGGAAAATCTGTTAATTGTGTGAGGAATCAACATTTATTAGGTTTTCTTATGAATTTCATGTGTGAGGAATCAACATGGATGATTTGAGTAGGTGACATCAACATTGTTAGGTTAATTGACATTCTTAATTGATTTAGTCATTACAAAAGAGGGATAAGGAAGGAAGCCAATCCTAAGTACCTTTAATTGATATTTTCTCAACAATTTACAAGTCTTTGTCATTTAATTTCAATTCAACTCTTATTTGCAAAACCTAATCTGTTTTAATCTACTTAGTAAGCATAATTGGGAATTTCCATTGAAACTGTTCTTCGTGGGATCGACTTTTATTTAATCGAAATACTATACTGCGATTGATAATTTGGTACGCTTGTGTTATGGTGTTTCTTCCTTAATTGATGGCTAAGGGAACCCCTGAGAATATAGTGAAAGAAGAACGAATATTTTTTATCTCAAGCTGCTGATTCATTCATCTGAAATAGGCTATATAGCCAAATACAGGAGTGCAAATCAAGTCTGTTACAATCCGATGGTGCTACTTGATTGAAAGGGAATAAAATCTAATAGAATAACAACTTATCAAATATAGCATAATATCTAGTAACGGAATAATGTGACTCAGCAGTTTGTTGCAACGGTGAGATCTCTAGGTAGTGTAATCCTTGAGATGGGCTGGAGTGGAGGTATTCCTTTTGGGCCTTGAATAAGCCAAGGGCGGTGTGGCTTGATTGCTAACAACATCCGGCTCTGGAAAAAACACCTTGTCCTCAAGGTGATAATCTAATCTGAGTTGTTCCCATTCTTCCCAACTGGTGTCATCGGGTGAGAGCCCATACCACCGAACCAGAACTAGTTTGGTTGGAGGACTTGTGGAGGTATCCATGCGAGTTGCCAAAATTGCCAAGGGTCGAATAATGGGTTGGTTGTTGAATGCCTCGGTAGGTAAAGGAGTGATGCCGGGATCTCGTGCCATGGTGTCTTTTCAACAACGAGCGAGTGGAAAACGGGGTGTATTTTGGACTCAACTGGTAAATCCAATTGGTAGGCAACGGAACCAATGCGGGCTCGGATTTTGTAGGGGCCATAAAACCTCTTGGAAAGCTTGTTATAAGTGGAACGAGAGAGAGACCGTTGTCGGTATGGGCGGAGACGGACATATACTAAATCGCCTATTTCATAAGTTACATCACGTCGTTTGGCATCAGCATAAAGCTTCATAGTGGCTCTGCGCGTTGAGTAGTTTCTTACGTAGCATCGTGTTAACATCGAATGTCGTGATGCCAACAAAGTATCAACGGCTTCCACTGTAGAAGAACCAAGTAAATAATTTGGCAAAGATGGGGCAGGCTTGCCATAGATAATATGGAAAGGTGAGTACCCGGTGGAGGAATGAACGGAAGTATTATAAGACCATTCAGCCGGGGCCAAATACTTAGACCACTCGCGAAGGGTTGGAATGAACGAAAGAGCGGAGGTATTGCTCTAAAACTCGTTAAACACCGCAGTTTGCCCGTCCGTTTCGGGTGATATGATGTACTCATTCGAAGTTTAGTACCACAAAGACGAAATAATTCACGCCGGAACTTACCGATGAATATAGGGTCACGGTCGGATACAAGACTACGAGGGATGCCATGGTATTTACAAATAATGTCCAAAAATAACTGAGACACCTTAGAAGCAGAATATTGTGTTGGCAATGGACCCAAATGAACACCTTTAGAGAATCTGTCTACAATAACCAAAATAACAGTGAATCCCTGAGAAGGGGGTAATCCAGTAATAAAATCAAGGGATAGATCTTCCCAAACAGCGGTGGGCACAGGTAGGGGTTGTAAAAGACCGGCTGGTTTGAGGGTATCTGATTTCACTTGTTGGCAAGTGGTGCACTGCTGGATAAAAAGTTTAACATCTTTACGTAGACCTTCCCAATAAAAATTGGCCAATAATCTGGCCACTGTTTTTGTGATACCCATATGACCACCGAGTGGGGTACTGTGATATTCATCCACAAGCTTAAGGCGGAAACTATTACCAGGATCAAGCCACAAACGATTCTTGAATAGAATTAAACCATTATGTAACTTATAATCAGTTGGAGTGTCCGGACGTCTAGAAAGTGCATCAGCAACAACATTGTGAGGGCCTGGTTTGTAGTGAACCTTGTATTCATACCCCAATAATTTGGAAAGATAATGTTGTTGTTCCGGAGTTTGAATCACTTGGGATAGGATCTCTTTCAGGCTTTTATGATCAGTATTGATGACAAAGGGGTGCCCCAGAAGGTATTGGCGCCACTTCTTTACTGCAAAAGTGATGGCATGTAGTTCGCGCACATATGTTGATGAATTGAGAAGCTTTGGGCAGAATGGCTTGCTGAAAAATGCAATTGGGTGATTGTTTTGCATGAGAACTGCGCCCATAGCTATACCAGAAGCGTCTGTATCAATGGTGAAAGGAACTGAGAAATCCGGTAAAGCAAGCACTGGAGCTTGAGTCATGGCTTGCTTGAGGGCATCAAATGCATTTTGAGCTTCTGGTGTCCAAAGAAAAGCATCCTTGCGAAGTAAGGCAGTAAGCGGAGAGGCAATGGTGGCATACCCTTTGACAAATTTCCGATAAAAACCTGTAAGGCCTAAGAAGCCACGTAGGGTTTTGACGTTGCAAGGGGGGGGGGGCAATCCAGCATTGCCTGAATCTTTGATGGATCAGGTTGAACTCCAGCTGCAGAGATGATGTGTCCCAAATACTCCAATTGCCTTTCTGCCAGCAAACATTTGGAAGGTTTGAGATAAAATTGACCTTCCAATAAACAGTGGAAGACCTGTTCCAAATGTGAGGTATGTTGTGGGAAGGAAGGGCTATACACGAGAATATCGTCAAAAAATACTGCAACAAAACGACGGAGAAATGGTCGGAGAAGGTCATTCATAAGTTGCTTGGAAAGTTGAAGGAGCATTACAGAGGCCGAAGGGCATCACTTTGTACTCGTAATGTCCCCGGTGTGTGCGAAGCGGTCTTCGCAATATCGTCTGGATGCATCAAGATTTGGTGAAAGCCTTGTCGGAGGTCAAGTTTAGAAAACCAGGTTGCACCACCAAGCTCGTCCAAAAGCTCATCAATGGTGGGCATAGGAAAGCGATCACGGATAGTAATAGCATTAAGAGCCACTGTAATCAACACAACATCGCCAACTACCAGTCCTTTTACGCACCAATAATACAGGCGAAGAAAATGGACTCCGACTTGGTTGAATCAAGGACGTATCAAGCATCTCTTGGATTTGTTTTTCCAATTCAAATTTTTGTGAGTGTGGGTATCGATACGGTTTAACGTTGATCGGTGTGGAGTTGGGGAGAAGGTGAATACGATGATTAGTGGGGCGAGAGGGAGGTAATGATTGTGGTGGCTGGAATAATTTGTCAAAACGGTGGAGAAGTCATGGTGATTTACGGGGATGGTGATGTATTAGAGGGTGGATGAGCTGGGGTAGACTTGGGTAGGGATATTAATTGTATGGTGAATAGTTCGGAGGCCCCATTAGTTTGGAGACAACGCTTAAGTTGTGGGCTGGATATTGGGTCAGGTTGGTGGTGGATCCCTTGTAAAGTAATGAGTTGGTCTTGTTGGGTAAATGAAATGGTGAGTTGGTTATAATCCATGAGAGCAGGCCCAATGGATTTTAGCCAGGGAGCGCCCAAGACGATATCTGCACCTCGCAAGGGAAGGATGTAAAAATTGACATTAAGGGTGTGGTCTTGGATCTGAATTTTCACATCAGGACAAAGTCGATCACATCGCATAAGAGTCCCACTACCAACCATGACGGTGAGTGGATGGTAAGGGATTGAAGGAAGCTCTAAGAACTTTGCTACACGATCTTGAATGAAGTTGTGATCACTGCCGCCGTCAACGAGAATGGAAACGGAGTGGTTGGCAATCCGACCCTGTAGTCGAATAGTTGAAGAACCGAGACCACCGGTGAAGGCATAGAGGCTGACTTGGGAAGGAGTGTCATCAGGATTTGTTGGTGGTGGGGAAAGGACCAATTGAGGATCCGGAGTGAAGTCGTCAGAGATGGCATCTTCAGTGGTTAGGACGAAAAATTTTGCCTTACAACGATGGGACGGGGTGAACACTTCATCACAGTTATAACATAGGCCCTTTTCGCGGCGAGAAGCCATTTCCTCTGGATTGAGACGTCGAAAATTGACACGGGGTTGTGGCGTAGGGAGGAGCGGGGTAGAAGGTGGGGCAGAGGTAGGGGTTGCAGATGAAATGAGAGTGGGAGCATGGTTCCTGTGTCGGAAAGAGCGACGACGTTCTTCTATTTTATCCTCTTGCAATTTTGCAAGCTGAGTCGCATGATCAAGAGATGCAGGACGTAGGGCTTGGACCTCGCGACGGATTTCTGGTGATAAACCAGAAATGAAACAATTCAGGGCAAAAGTAGGTGGTAAACCCACGATGCGATTGGCGAGTTGTTCAAACTCTGTGAGGTATTGCTGAACCGTACCCTTACGTGTAAGTTTGAATAATGCACCGGAAGGTTCATCGTATAGTGACGGAGCAAAGCGAGTTTCCAAGGCATGGAGGAACCCTAACCAGGTTTGGAGTCGACCATTTCGGTACATCCACCGATACCAACTAAGAGCTGGACCCTCCATATAAAAGGATGCGACTTGGAGGCGTTCCTCTTCCGGTGTGTTGTGGTAATCAAAAAATTGAGAAATTTTGAAGATCCGACCAAGAGCTTCGGTTCCATCAAACCGTGGAACCTCGAGTTTCATATGTGGACGACGGAACCCATCATGAGTGGGTGTGGAAGTAGAAGTATGTGGTGGGGGAGTGGTGGGTCTGACGGTCAAAAGGGCAAGTTGTTCCAAAATGGAATCAACCTTAAAGGTTAAATCATCCAAACGCTCGGCATTGGTGGGACGGTTGGCCATGGGAGGAGAGTTAAAATGAAAGCACCAATTGTTATGGTGTTTCTTCCTTAATTGATGGCTAAGGGAACCCCTGAGAATATAGTGAAAGAAGAACGAATATTTTTTATCTCAAGTCGCTGATTCATTCATCCGAAATAGGCTATATAGCCAAATACGAGGAGTGCAAATCAAGTCTGTTACAATCCGATGGTGCTACTTGATTGAAAGGGAATAAAATCTAATAGAATAACAACTTATCAAATATAGCATAATATCTAGTAACGAGAATAATGTGACTCAGCGAGTTTGTTGCAACGGTGAGATCTCTAGGTAGTGTAATCCTTGAGATGGGTCGGAGTGGAGGTATTCCTTTTGGGCCTTGAATAAGCCAAGGGCGGTGTGGCTTGATTGCTAATGACTTGCCAATATTTCAACAAGTATTTCACGGCGCGTTGTCGGGGAACGGTGTTCTTTGAGAATTCTTTGTTTAGCTTATTGAGTATTTTATTTTTATTTTTTTTATTAGCATTATCATTATTATCATTATTATCATTATTATTATCATTATCATTATTATCATTATTATTATCATCATTATTATCATTATCATTATCATTATTATCATTATTATTATTATCATTATTATCATTATCATTATCATCATTATTATTATCATCATTATTATCATTATTATCATTATCATTATTATTATTATTATTATTATTATTATTATTATTATTTAGTTTTTAGTTTGTGCTAATATTTGCTTGAGTTACTCTTTTGATTTATGCGTTTAAGAGGACAGGTATCTTCAAAAGAAGGGAAACTCAAGAACAAACTACAAGAGAATCTGCTAATTCTTCTTTCACACTTGATTTACCAAACCCAATTATAGAAGATATGGTGGAAGAAGGAGCAAATCTGAATCCAGATCCAAATACAAATCCAAATCAAAACCCAAATGCAAATCCACCTAGAAGAACTCTTAGAAATTGTGCTATACAGACAAGGTCCAAGATATTTTTCCAGCATTGTCATTCGGACGATCATACATTGCGAGATGAATCTAGCTTTCTTAAGCTTGATTAGTGCTCATCAATTCATTGGATTGGATCATGAAGACCCTTATATTCATTTGTCTACTTTTTATGAGTTGATTTGTACCATGGGATTTAGAGCAACAAATCTTGAATATGCATATTTGATATTATTTCCTTTTTCTTTGGCAGGTAGGGCAAAAGAATGGCTGAAAGCACATCCTAATCGAGTTTGACTAATTGGAGTAGTGTAGAAGAGAAGTTTCTGAACAAATTTTTCCCACCATCCCGCTACATCAAAGCCAAATCGACATCACTTCTTTTAGACAAGGAGCGAGATGAGCAATTTTGTGAAGCATGGGAGAAATTTAAATCACTTGTTGAGAAGTTGCCCAAATCATGGATTTGATGACGTTTCTCAGTTGAATATTTTCTATACTGGCTTGCGACATGATGCAAAGATGTTATTAGAGGCTGCAGCGAGGAGGATCTATGTTGGATGTAGAAATTGATCATGCCACCGGAATTATTGATGCACTAGCCTTTACGGACCAACAGGCCCAACATGATAGACATCCAATTCAAAGGAAAGGAGTCCTTGAACTTAACACCACGAGATGCTCTCTTAGCCCAGAATAAAATTTTGACCCAACAAATTGAAGCATTGAACCAGAAAATAGAGAAATTACCTCATCAAATGCACACGAGTACAAATTATTCCTAATCAACAGATGAGTTGTGATTTGTGTAGAGGTGATCATTCAAATGAACAATGCTCTTATCAAGGCAACATTCAGCAAGAAGAAGCTAATTATATGGGGGCCCAAGGTAGTAGTCAAGGCAGACAAGGTAATTTTCCTAATCTCAATAATTATCAGAATAATTTTGCACAAGGATAGAGAGGGAATCAAAATCAAAATCAAAATTTTGGGTGGAAACAAGGACAACCTGCATTTCAACAACAGTCATATCAGCAACCTCCATATCAACAGCAACAACAACATTATCCTTCAGTGCCTGACAGAATAAGTAAATTGGAGGATATTGTAGAAAAATTTATGCAAAGCACTATGGTTAATCAGAAAAATACTGAGGCTTCATTCAGAAATATAGAGACCCAAATAGGCCAACTGGCTAAGCAATTATCTAAGCAGCAACAAGGAGGACAGTTTTCAGCTAACACACAAACCAATCCAAAGGAGCAAATGCAATTCAATAACTACAAGGAGTGGAAAAGTTGTAGGTAAGGGGATTGGTGACAATATAGTTGTTGAAGAAGAAGTTTTGGTAAAAGAAGATGAAAAGCAAGAAGATGAGAATAATAAAGAAAGACATATTCCTAATAAGAAGAACGAAGAGAAGATAGAAAAAGGAGGGAGTCAAAAACCATTTGTAGAGAAGTTACCGTATCCCAAGGCTCCTTCACAAATAGATAAAGAAAGACAGTTTGCAAGATTCATGGATATTTTCAAGCAATTGCAAATTAATATATCATTTGTGGAAGCTATGGAGCAAATGCCAACATATGCCAAATTCATGAAAGAGCTCTTAACTAAGAAAAGAAGATTTACTGATGAAACAGAAGAGTTAGAGGCGGGATGCGAGTGCTATATTCCAAAAATCATTGTCTCAAAAGTCCAAGGACCCTGGAAGTTTCACTATACCGAGTCACAATTGGTGAATTACCGGTGAAAAAATCATTGCTTGATTTAGGGGCCAGTATAAACCTCATGCCATTATCTATGCTCAAAAGAATAGGAGACTTGGAAGTAAAGCCTACAAGAATGACATTGCAACTAGGTGACAAATCTCTAAAGATTCCTTATGGAGTAGCGAGAAGATGTTTTAGTTAGAGTGGACAAATTCATATTTCCTGTTGATTTTGTGATTATGGACATGGAGGAAAATGAGGAAGTCCCATTGATCCTGGGAAGACCATTTATGAAGACTGCCAAAGTAATTATAGATGTTGACATGGGCAAGTTGAAAATTAGAAGTGGAGATGATGAAGTTAATTTTAATGCTGTTTGAAGTCTGTATAACAACGGAAGACAAAAAAGATTGTCTCGGAATAAACACTTTGGAGGAATTAACCATCTTAACTGAAAAACAAGATTACAAGCGTGTTGCACAACCCCAAAGACATCTTAGTCTGACTATGAAGGAAGTTATTCAAAGAGAGATGCTTGAAACCTCTTGAAGCGTGTATGATTTATCCAATCTCCGACGGTTGTAAGGTTATTCGCAATGAAAAGAATAAATTCGTTCCCACAAGGACAGTTAAGGGATGGAGAATGCGTATATATCACCTTGATCACTCACCTGCATGAGCCCTAAAGCAAATAGGCGTCAAGCTGAAGACGTTAAACAAGCGCTCTTGGGAGGCAACCCAATGTTTTGAATTTGTTTTTTTTTCTTTTTGCAGTTTAAATTTTTTTGTGCATTTTTCTTCCTTAGGTTCTTTCTTTGCAAAATTGCTCCAGGTACACAGTGCACTTCTCCTCAAGACTTTGAAGCCTTACTTCAATAGCCTGGGGACAATCCAACTTTTCTGGAGGGGGTGAGAAAGTCTGCAACTGAGGCTGAGGCACAAGATAAGGAGTACATGACAAGTGAAGAAAATGAGGGAGGAAACTTACTTTACTTTTAATGTTTTTAATTCCTTTGTTTTTAATTGTTTTATTTTAAATTTTGAATTCCCTTGTTGTCCCATAATTTATTTTAGATCCATATATGAGATTATTGCTTATTGTCTAATTAAAATTTAGAACGTGAAAAATAATTTTGATTGTTTCCAATAACAAGTGATTATGGGATATTGAGTATGATAGTGAAAAGGAATTGATGAGGAAAATTAGGAATTAACTGAATTGGAGAAGCTAGCCAAAACCCAGGTGAGCAGAGTACCACAAACAGATAAATTGAGTGTCAACACTTTGTGATGATAACTGATATTGGTTGATTCTTTGATGTGATTACATGTTAGCAAGACTTGAAAATGATAAAGGCATTTTTTTCTTTGTAGTAGATATAACCCAGAGTCAAATAGCCAACCATGCATTAATTATAGGACGTTCATTTGAACCCCTTCGAGTAAAAAAATAAAATAAAATAAAAAATAATATTGTTTCTTAAACAAAACCCTTAAGCCTAAACACTATTTATCTACCTTCCTATATTTGAGAAAGGAAATGAGTATGAATGTCACTATTTTTCTTATTGTTGGGTATTGCTATTGTTGTCCTACAGGTATTGTTGGGGTGTTATTGTTAAAAAAAAAAAGAGTGTAAAGAAAAAGGAAAAGCAAAGCTTAAAAATTTGCAAAGCCAAAAAAAGGATACATGTTAAAAAAAAAAAAAAAGTCAAAAGGGGGGTAATAAGTTGTGAGATTATTAACTCATTGTCATTGTGTTAGGGACAAAAGCATAAAGTTTGAAACCTGACTTGAGAAATTGTTAATCAAGAATCATTCATATGAGTTGAATTTCTCAAATATTTTTGTATATCCCAGAAAAACCAATAATTCTTTCTTAGCCCAGCCTCATTACAAGTCTCAAAAGACCTTTTGATTTAAGTCTTGTTTAACAATTGTTGATTGCTTGAAGATGATTATCAATATTGGATTGTCTAAATGAAGTGATTGAATGAGATAAACACTTACCTGTGAGAATTAGAGATGAATATATATAACTATTTGAGAGATCATGCTTCTCTGAGGATAGTTGAGGACTAATTATTCTTTGTTGGTTTCTATAACTTGAATGCTTATGTGTTCTATTTTCATTTGGAGTTGTGAGCATCACCTCTGAAAATTTTTATGTTGTGGTTCTAGAAGAGAAAAAGATAATAGGTGATGATTTTGTTTTGGAAAAATTACTTTGCTTGGGACAAGCAAGATTCTAGGTTGGGGGGAGTTGTTAAGTGGTAAAAAGTTGATATAATTATGCCTTGAATTGTTATGAAACCACTTAACTTATGTTAATTCTAATATATTTTTCTCCCAATATAGGATGAATTCGATAATACCTTGATACAAGAGTAAGGAGCATAATTGTCAACATAATTGGAGTAAAATTGAAAGAAAGAAGAGCGCTTAAGCGAATGAATGATGCAAGGCCCGACCCAAATTCTCTTATAAAAAGATAAGTTGTGTTTTGAGAAAAGAAAGCAGTCTTGGAGGAGAGGAGGCACGACTACTGTTAGGGTTTTCTCCAATCTTTATCAATTCTTCTTCATCAATTGAAGCATTGTAATGACCAACATGAGTGGCTAACTTCATTCTCTTAGGATTCGGTGCACTTCCTTTGAACTCTTTTGTATCATGGTGATATTTTGATATATTAATCTATGCTTTGATGTTGTTATTCTTATCCTTTATGCTTTGGAATGATTTATTCTTGATTGTTTGAGGTATGATTGGAAAATATATCTTGAACCCTAGATCACGATAAGAATATTTGTTACATTGATTGCCAAGAATGGAATGAATGTATCAATTGCTTAACACCATAACCCTAATGCTGGAAAATCTTTTAATTGTGTGAGGAATCAACATTTATTAGGTTTTCTTATGAATTTCATGTGTGAGGAATCAACATGGATGATTTGAGTAGGTGGCATCAACATTGTTAGGTTAATTGACGTTCTTAATTGATTTAGCCATTACAAAAGAGGGATAAGGAAGGAAGTCAATCCTAAGTACCTTCAATTGATATTTTCTCAACAATTTACAAGTCTTTGTCATTTAATTTCAATTCAACTCTTATTTGCAAAACCTAATCTGTTTTAATCTACTTAGTAAGCATAATTGGGAATTTCCATTGAAACTGTTCCTCGTGGGATCGACTTTTATTTAGTTGAAATACTATACTGCGATTGATAATTTGGTACGCTTGCCAATATTTCAACAGATATGGAGGTACAAGTTGATGAAGTAATATTATGCATAAGCTTCCAAAGCACAAGTGTGATAAAATTCATAACGTGATATTTTTCACTGTCATAATCAATTATGATGCATCAGAAATGGAAAAATGATCTTCTCTGTCATAATTGATTATACTGGTAACATAATCAATTATGACAATTCAAAGTTGAAAAATATATATGTGTTTGAAGAATAAATGTTTTTGAATATATCCTGATTTTTATTCATGAAAATATTAATGTCCAACAGCCATTTTCTGATGTTTTGTTTCTATTTAATTAAGTTTTGATTAAAAATAAAAAACACACACAATTATAGAATTCGAAAATACAATTTACATTCAATCAGTTTTGAGAAAAGAATTCTGAGCAAGGCAACAAAGATATTTTACACCTTCTGAGAAAATCCTCTTCTCTACTGCCTTCTGTGCTCTCATTGTTAATCATACTTGTTCTGGGAGATTGACATTCTACAGGCTTCTACAATTTGTTGTCTCCATTACCCAGGTGTGACTGTTCTTATTTTTATTTCCTTCATCCTTTGTGTATTGGTGGAAAAGGAGGTATTTTAATCCCTAGTGTGATTCTAGGGAGGTGGTTAGTGGGATTCTAAGGAGGTGTTTTTCATCGTTTGATTTGTTCAGAGGAGGTGTTCATCCCTAGTGGGATTCTAGGGAGGTGTTCATCCTTAGTGGGTTTCTAAGGAGGTGATTGTCTTTTTAATTAGTTTACTTTTTACTAGTTCTTCTGCTGAGTTGATTGTAATTTGTAAACTGAATTTGAAAGATAGTGAATTGGGAGTAACTCTTGCGTTAAGAGTTGACTGAGAACTAGATGTAGGGTTGGCTATACCCGAACCAGTATAAATCTTTGTGTGCTCTTCTCTTTCCCTTATCTCTTTCTCTTTTCCTGATTATATTATCGCTTCCGCTTTATCTGTGTTCAAAAAAATTATTGACTCACAAATAAATTTTTAATTTGACATCTATTTTAATTTGTGCATCTATTCACCCCCCTCTAGATGCCATTTGTCTAACAAGTGGTATCAGAGTTTGGTCAGATAAGATATTTCTAAACAATCTGTCAAGATGTCTATGCAGAATCAGGTTTACAGGGAATGAGCCTCAATAAACAGACAACCATTATTTGAAGAAGAAGATTATCAGTTTTGGAAAGCAAGAATGTAAATATTTTTATGAACACTAGATTATGGTGTTTGAGATACTGTACTCAACGATCCCTACATTCCGATGAGAACAACAGAGTCTGGAGTTGTTCCAAAGACTTTTGATCAATGGAAGCCGGATGAAAATAAGCGTGCCCATTATGATGTAAGAGCTCGAAATACTATTGTTTTTGCCTTAACTCGTAATGAATTTTTCAGGGTCTCACAATGCAAGATGACAAAAGAAATACGAGACACTCTTGAAGTAACACATGAAGGCACAAATGAAGTAAAGCGAACACGTAAGAACACACTCATCCAGGAGTATGAATTATTTCAAATGCAGCAAAATGAAAGCATCACGGATTTCCAGACATGCTTCACACATATAATAAATCACTTGAAAGCAATAGGAAAAAGTTTTGACAATGAGGAGTTAAGCACAAAGATATTAAAATCCTTAGACTGGAATTGGCAACCAAAGGTCACTGCTATTACAGAATCAAAGGATCTCACAAAAATGAATATTGTTACTCTATTTGGAAAGCTGCGAGAACATGAGATGAAGCTACAAAGGTTAAAGAATGGTGAACAGAATCAAACCAAGACGATAACTCTAAAAGAGAAAATCTTCACAAGATGAAAGCGAAAATGAAGGTAAGTTTTCGGATTCCGATGTCTCTTTTTGTTAAACAAATTTCCCGCTTTATGAAGAACAGGAAAAAGAGACAGCAAAGAAAGGAGAAAACAAATAAATTCCATTACTATGAATGTGGAAAACCTGGTCATATCAAACCACACTGTCCGGAACTTAAAAAAGAGAAGAAAGATGTGAAAGAGAAGAAGAAAGAGAAGAAATATACCTATAAGAGCAAACATAAAGCTTATATTGCTTGGGAGGATAATGATTATTGCACAACACAAGAGAGTTCTTCCAAAAGCAGTGATGGAGAAGAAGAAGCAAATCTTTGCTTGATGACAAAAAGTGATGATGAAACCTCATCATAGGTAAGTAGTAGAAATTCCTTAAATGAATATGATGAGTTATTTAAAGAATATCAAGATATGTATGAAGGTTTTATCAAGTTATCTAATAAATACAATGCACTTAGGCAAAATTTTAATGCATTAGAAAATACTGTTGGTATTCTTGAAAAAAAAAATGAGTGCTTAAAGAAAGATGTTGAGAAATTTAAAACTTTGTCTAAAAATAAAGAAGTTGTTAAACCTTGTGAAAATTGTAATCTTTTGGAAAATGAGATTTTCAAGTTAGAGAAAATAATAAGCAAGTTTTCAAAATCTTCTGAAAATCTTGATTCTATATTAGGTTATCAAAGAGGGAATTCTAGCAAAGCTGGACTTGGTTACAAACCCAAAGAAAGTCTAGAACCTCATAAAACAATTTTTGTGAAAGAGTAAAGGAAAACAGATGTGAAACCAGTTTCAAAAACTTTAAGAAACTCATTTAGACCTTTTTCAAAGAAAACCAACATGTTTTTATTGCATGAAATTAGGTCATACATCAAATAAATATTACATAAAACATTTTGGCATATCTAATGGCAAATATGAATGGGTGCCTAAAGGAACAAAGTATTTATACATATCTAGATGATAGTTTGAACATCTAATTGATTATCAGAATCATAAATTTTTTTCTTGTTGTCATAATAAATTATGTTGAAAGTTTGAATTTTGAAAGTTTGAATTTATGAAAATTTGAAATTATTAAAGTTTTAAATTTTGCAGTTTGAGATTCTTTAAATTTGAAATTTTGCAATTTGAGATTTTTGAAATTTGAAATTTTACAGTTTGAGATTTTTTTTTAAATTTGTAGTATGAGATTTTTGAAATTTGAAATTTTGCAATTTGAGATTTTTGAAATTTGAAATTTTGTAGTTTGAGATTTTGAAATTTGATATTTTTGCAGTTTGAGATTTTTGAAATTGAATTTGAATTGGAATTTGAAATTTGAATTTGAAATTTGGGATTAGAAATTTAAATTTGGAATTTGTTGGAATTTGAAATTTGTTGCAATTTGAATTTGAAATTTGAAATCTTGAATATGAGTACATTTGAATTTGAAAGCTGCCTAAATAAGAAGACTGCAATTGGGGGAAACTACTGCATTTCATTCCATTATCTCTATAATCATTCTATTCCCCTATCTTTCTCTCTTCATTTGTCTTGGGTATCCTAGATATTGTTTCCTTAATATGATATTCTTCTCTGACACCTTGTAATGCATTATCTTCTCTACCTTGATTTATGTACTAATATGGTCAAATTTGTTCTCAGTTTCTATTGTAATATTTTTCATAATTATCAATGAAACAGGGAGACATTTTGATGATATTAATCCGTGTGAAACAGGGGGAGATTTTTTGATGAATTAAAATCTGTGTGAAATTCTTTCCTATCTCTAAATTAAACAAGGGGAGTTAAGAGAAGTATTTGCTCATATGAGTTAGGGGGAGTCTTGTTATTAATATATCCAGGGGGAAATTAAGAGACTCTGACACTTGATACAAATCTGTGCTAATCTATGCTAATCTTGAGCTGGCTATATAGAGTCAAGCATTTTAATTCATTTCAGGTGTTTCCTTGACCATCATCAAAAAGGGGCAGATTAAAAGCAATGAGGGGGAGATTGATGGAAATGTCCCTACATTCCCAAGAGATGATTTTGATGATGATTCAAGTCAATTACATTTAAGTCAATACCATTCAAGTTGAATTAAGGACAAGCTGAATTTATGACGTTGGTGACAATGTGAAACATTTTCCTACATGCCCAAGATATGTTTTTGATAAAGATGATGATTCAAGCAAGCCCAAGATGATTCCTAAAGACTAGATAGAGTCTTAGAATACTGGATATGGAGGTACAAGTTGATGAAGTAATATTATGCATAAGCCTTCAAAGCACAAGTGTGATAAAACTCACAACGTGATATTTTTAACTGTCATAATCAATTATGATGCATCAGAAATGGAAAAATGATTTTCTCTGTCATAATTGATTATACTGGTAACATAATCAATTATGACAATTCAAATTTGAAAAATATATCTGTTTTGAAGAATAAATGTTTTTGAATATATCCTTATTTTTATTCATGAAAATATTAATGTCCAACAGCCATTTTCTGATGCTATTTTTCTATTTAATTAAGTTTTGATGAAAAATAAAAAACACACACAATTACAGAATTCGAAAATACAATTTACATTCAATCAGTTTTGAGAAAAGAATTCTGAGCAAGGCAACATAGATATTTTACACCTTCTGAGAAAACCCTCTTCTCTACTACCTTCTGTGCTCTCATTGTTAATCACACTTGTTCTGGGAGATTAATATTCTACAGGCTTCTACAATTTGTTGTCTCCATTACCCAGGTGTGACTGTTCTTATTTTTATTTCTTTCATCCTTTGTGTATTGGTGGCAAAAGAGGTGTTTTTCATCCCTAGAGTGATTCTAGAGAGGTGTTCATCCTTAGTGGGATTCTAAGGAGGTGTTTTTCATCCTTTGATTTGTTCAGAGGAGGTGTTCATCCCTAGTGGGATTCTAGGGAGGTGTTCATCCTTAGTGGGTTTCTAAAGAGGTGATTGTCTTTTTAATTAGTTTACTTTTTACTGGTTCTTCTTCTAAGTTGATTGTAATTTGTAAACTGAATTTGAAAGATAGTGAATTGGGAGTCACTCTTGTGTTAAGAGTTGACTGGAAACTTGATGTAGGGTTGGTTATACCCGAACCAGTATAAATCTTTGTGTGCTCTTCTCTTTCTCTTTTCCTGATTATATTATCGCTTCCGCTTTATCTGTGTTCAAACAAATTATTGACTCTCAACTAAATTTTAAATTTGACATTTATTTTAATTTGTGCATCTATTCACCCCCTCTAGATGTCATTTGTCTAACATGTTTGATTTGAGATAAATGAAATTTAATTTGAGACTTTTGTGTGTAAATTTAATTAGCAAACTATAGTTATTTCCATAATTTGTCCTCGTACATTTACTAGGTTATGTGAAAAAAAATTATCTATTTTTTATGGGATTAATGTAATTCTTAGAGTATAAGAATACACTTATCTATTTTTAAGGGATTAATGTAATTCTCACAGTATAAGAATACACAACATATTTAAAGTTTAGAATGACTAAATTAATATGAAAAACTTTATAGAAACTATTTTAATAAATAAAATATTTTACAAGAATAAAATAAAAAATTATCTATACAAAATTTTAATTAGATGTGATACCTGGTTAATTTTTTCTACCATGTCAATTTTTTTTTAAAAAGTTAATGAATTAGAAAAAAAATGTTTATATTTTACCAGGAATGAACTAACACAACAAAAATTATAAAAATTATTTTAATATCGTATTCAATCTTAATTAAATACGAATAGAATATATAATTATAAATAACATCACTTTTTGTTTACTAAATATAATTGATTATAAAAACATATTTAAGATTAATTATTTGAAACTTATATAGTTTATGATCATATGAGAAATTCATCATGGATATATTTGTTATATTTTTGGATTTATATCACAATTAAATAAATAATGTTTTGTATCATTGATGATTTTGTTGACCTTCAAGATTACACGATTGAACGATTAGCATAAATTTGTGTGAAATTGAATATGTCTAGTTACAAATAAAATAATATATTAATAAATATTGTTATTTTAGTATCATATTATAAAGAGAGAGGAGTAATTAACTTAATTTTGTAAAATTAACCTATAAAATAATATTTATATTTTAATTATATATTCTAACTTAATCATATTTTTAAAAATAAGTCTTAAGAATAAAATATTTTAAAATTACTCAAATAAAATTAATATAAATTTATTTATTTAAATAAACCGGTTTAATATTCAAATGTAGTTTTTTTTCCTCTTCTCATAATTTTTTATTTTTATTTTTTCTCTTTCTTTACCCACTTCTCATCTTTCTCTTTTCTATTTTAGTATCTAATTTTTCTCACTTTTCTTTCACTTATTCTCCTAATTAAACTACTATATTAAAATTTAATAAAAATATATAAAAATAAATCTTTCAAAATAAATATTCAATTTTTCTTAATAATTATAACATAACAATGATATCTGAAGCATCTCAAATTTATCATATAATACTTTTTTCTCATATAATATAAAAATTATAGTATTTTTACAATATTTAAATATTTTTATTTTTCAATAATAATAAAAGATTCACATTATCAAAGTTTAATATAATATTTTTAATTGAAAAATAAAATGGTCTAATTAAATAAATAAATTTAAAAATATTATATTTAAGTAATTTTTTTCTTTAAATATATTATTTATTACATTGATTCTATTTTTAATCGAGGTGAGATACAATAGTAATAATTATAATTAGAAAATTAAAAGTAATGAAAATTTGTAAACAACAGTTAAAATTTTGTGAAAAGAAAAATTGATAGCTTGAATTTCTTAAAGATAATTTGCTTTTACGTAGAAAGCAAAATAATGTGTATTAAATTATATAAATAATAATAATAATAATAAAATAGAGTAACATATAGTAAAATTTAATAACATTATTTTATAATCAACATTATTAATAAAATATTAAAATATTTAATATTATTGAATGATTTAGACTAAATAATATATTATATTAATAAATATAAAAAAGTAGAAATCAAAATTATAAATATAGAAATGCATATATTTAATAGTAATTATATTTGATAAGTAAAATCATAAATTTATATATAAATTATAAAACTTTAAAGATAATATCTCCTTTATATTTTCTAAGAAGTTGGTTTATTAAATGTGTTAGACACATTAATTGAGCATTTTCATGAAAAATAATCTTATTTAAATTAACTTTAAATTCAAATCATATTATAAAACTCTATTTGTTAAGAAAGTTTATACAATATATGAGTTTAATTATTCACCATGCATGCAAAGAAAGAATCTTCAACATCTCTAATAACTAATGAAGACCTTCAATTAGATTATTCAATTGCAGAACCACGAAGACTAATCACAATTCAACAAGTGGAAGATTTCAAAGTTAAATTGAAAAACATAAAATTCATTCTATAATTTTTATTCATATCTCTTTTGGATACAAATATCATGTTTTTATAGTATTTTACTCTTACAAATCATGACTAAATAAAGTAAATTACGATTATGCACTATTGTGTACAACTATACAAACCTATAATTTAGCTAATTAAATATCTTCATCTCAACACTCCCTCTTAAGTTGGTAAATGGATGTCATACATTCCCAACTTGTCCAATAATCTCCTAAAAATCTGACCTGACACAACTTTTGTAAGAATGTCTGAAAGCAATGAGGGGGAGATTGATGAAAATGTTCCTGCATTCCCAAGAGATGATTTTGATGATGATTCAAGTCAACTATATTCAAGTCAACACCATTCAAGATGAATTTAAGGACAAGCTGAATTTATGACGTAGGTGACAATGTGAAACATTTCACTACATGCCCAATATATGTTTTTGATAAAGATGATGATTCAAACAAGCCCAAGATGATTCCTGAAAACTAGATAGAGTCTTAGAATATTGGATATGGAGGTACAAGTTGATGAAGTAATATTATGCATAAGCCTCCAAAGCACAAGTGTGATAAAATTCATAACATGATATTTTTCACTGTCATAATTAATTATGATGCACCAGAAATGAAAAAATGATTTTCTCTATCATAATTAATTATACTGGTAATATAATCAATTATGGCAATTCAAATTTAAAAATTATATCTGTTTTAAAGAATAAATGTTTTTGAATACATCCTGATTTTCTCTATGATATTATTAATGTACAACGACCATTTTCTGATGCTATTTTTCTATTTAATTAAGTTTTGATGAAAAATCAAACATACACAATTACAGAATTCGAAAATACAATTTACATTCAATCAGTTTTGAGAAAAGAATTCTGAACAAGACAACAGAGATATTTTACACATTTTGAGAAAACCCTCTTCTCTACTGCCTTCTGTGCTTTCATTGTTAATCACACTTGTTCTTGGAGATTGACATTCTACAGGCTTCTACAATTTGTTGTCTCCATTACCCAGGTGTGTCTGTTCTTATTTTTATTACCTTCATCCTTTTTGCATTGGTGGAAAAGGAGGTGTTTTTCATTCCTAGTGTGATTCTAGGGAGGTGTTCATCCTTAGTGAGATTCTAAGGAGGTGTTTTCATCCTTTGATTTGTTCAAAGGAGGTTTTCATCCCTAGTGGGATTCTAGGGAGGTGTTCATCCTTAGTGGGTTTCTAAGGAGGTGGTTGTCTTTTTAATTAGTTTATTTTTTACTGGTTCTTCTGCTGAGTTGATTGTAATTTGTAAATTGAATTTGAAAGATAGTGAATGGGGAGTCACTCTTGTGTTAAGAGTTGACTGGGAACTGGATGTAGGGTTAGCTATACCCGAACCAGTATAAATCTCTTTGTGCTCTTCTCTTTCCCTTATCTTTTTCTCTTTTCCTGATTATATTATTGCTTCCGCTTTAACAAATTATTGACTCACAAATAAATTTTTAATTTGACATCTATTTTAATTTGTGCATCTATTCACCCCCTCTAGATGCTATTTGTCTAACAAGTGGTATTAGAGCTTGGTTAGATAAAATATTTCTAAACGATCTGTCAAGATGTCTATGCAGAATCAGGTTTACAGGGAAGGAGCCTCAATAAACAGACCACCATTATTTGAAGAAGAAGACTATCAGTTTTGGAAGGCAAGAATGGGAATATTTTTACAAACACTAGATTACGGTGTTTGGGATGCTGTAGTCAATGGTCCTTACATTCCGATGAGAACAACGGAGTCTGGAGCTGTTCTAAAGACTTTTGATCAATGGACGCCGAATGAAAACAAGCGTGCCCAATATGATGTAAGAGCCCGAAACGCTATTGTTTCTACCTTAACTCGTAATGAACTTTTCAGGGTCTCACAATGCAAGATGGCAAAAGAAATATGAGACACTCTTGAAGTAACACATGAAGGAACAAATGAAGTAAAGCGAGCACGTAAGAACACACTCATCCAGGAGTATGAATTATTTCAAATGCAGCAAAATGAAAGCATCACGGATTTCCAAACACGCTTGACATATATAGTAAATCACTTGAAAGCATTAGTAAAGAGTTTTGACAATGAGTTGAACACAAAGATCTTGAAATCCTTAGACAGGAATTGGCAACCAAAGGTCACTGCTATTACAGAATCAAAGGATCTCACAAAAATGAATATTGCTACTCTATTTGGAAAGCTGCAAGAACATGAGATGGAGCTACAAGGGTTAAAGAACGGTGAACAGAATCAAACCAAGACGATAGCTCTAAAAGTAGAAAAATCTTCACAAGACGAAAGCGAAAATGAAGGTAAGTTTTCGGATTCCGATATGTCTCTTTTTGTCAAACAATTTTTTTGCTTTATGAAGAACAAGAAAAAGAGACAACAAAGAAAGGAGAAAACAAGTAAATTTCATTGCTATGAATGTGGAAAACCTGGTCATATCAAATCAGACTGTCCAGAACTTAAGAAAGAGAAGAACGATACCTATAAGAGCAAACGCAAAGCTTATATTGCTTGGGAGGATAATGATTCTTCCACAACACAAGAGAGTTCTTCCGAAAGCAGTGATGGAGAGGAAGAAGCAAATCTTTGCTTGATGACAAAAAGTGATGATGAAGTCTCATCACAAGTAAGTAGTAGAAATTCCTTAAATGAATATGATGAGTTATTTAAAGAATATCAAGATATGTATGAAGGTTTTACCAAGTTATCTAAGAAATACAATGCACTTAGGCAAAAGTTTAATGCATTAGAAAATATTGTTGGTATTCTTGAAAAAGAAAATGAGTGCTTAAAGAAAGATGTTAAGAAATCTAAAACTTTGTCTAAAAATAAAGAAGTTGTTAAACCTTGTGAAAATTGTAATCTTTTGGAAAATGAGATTTTCAAGTTAGAGAAAATAATAAGCAATTTTTCAAAATCTTCTGAAAATCTTGATTCGATATTAGGTTATCAAAGAGGGAATTCTAGCAAAGCTGGACTTGGTTACAAACCCGAAGAAAGTTTAGAACCTCATAAAACTATTTTTGTAAAAGAGTCAAGGAAAATAGATGTGAAACCAGTTTCAAAAACTTTAAGAAACGCATTTAGACCTTTTCAAAGAAAACCAACATGTGTTTTATTGCATGAAATTAGGTCATACATCAAATAGATGTTACATAAAACATTTTGTCTTATATAATGGCAAATATGAATGTGTGCTTAAAGGAACAAAGCATTTATACATGTCTAGATGATAATTTGAGCATCTAATTGATTATCAGAATCAGAATTTTTTTTCTTGTTTTCATAATCAGTTATGTTGACCAACTTTGAAATTTGAAAGTTTGAATTTATGAAAATTTGAAATTATAATGTTTGAAATCTTGTAATTTGAGATTCTTGAAATTTGAAATTTTGCAGTTTGATATTTTTTTTTTGCAATATAAGATTTTTAAAATTTGAATTTTTGCAATTTGAGATTTTTGAAATTTGAAATTTTGTAGTTTGAGATTTTGAAATTTGAAATTTTTGCAGTTTGAGAATTTTGAATTGGAATTTGAAATTTGAATTTGAAATTTGAAATTTGTTGCATTTTGAATTTGAAATTTGAAATCCGGAATATGAGTGCGTTTGAATTTGAAAGATGCCTAAATAAGAAGACTGCAATGGAGGGAAACTACTGCATTTAATTCCATTATCTCTATAATCATTTTATTCCCCTATCTTTCTCTCTCTTCATTTGTCTTGGATATCCTAGATATTGTTTCCTTAATATGATATTCTTCTCTATGACACTTTTTAATGCATTATCTTCCCTACCTTGATTTATATACTAATAGGTACAAATTTGTTCTCAATTTCTATTGCAATATTTTTCATAACTATCAATGAAACAGAGAGATATTTTGATGATATTAATCTGTGTCAAACAGGGGAGATTTTTTTTCTCTTATAATATTTTTCATAATTATCAATGAAACATGGAAATATTTTGATGATATTAATCTGTCTGAAATAGGGGGAGATTTTTTTTCTTATAATATTTTTTTAATTATCAATGAAACAGGGAGATATTTTGATGATATTAATCTGTGTGAAATAGGGGAAAATTTTTTCTTATAATATTTTTTATGATTATCAATGAAATAGGGGGACATTTTTTGATGAATTAAAATCTGTGTGAAATTATTTCCTATCTAAATTAAACAAGGGGAGTTAAGAGAAGTATTTGCTCATATGAGTTAGGGGGAGTATTGTTATTAATATATCCAGGTGGAGATTAAGAGACTCTGACACTTGATACAAATCTATGCTAATCTGTGCTAATCTTGAGCTGGCTATATAGAGTCAAGCATTTTAATTCATTTCAGGTGTTTCCTTGATCATTATCAAAAAGGGGGAGATTGAAAGCAATGAGGGGGAGATTGATGGAAATGTTCCTGCATTACCAAGAGATGATTTTGATGATGATTCAAGTCAACTATATTCAAGTCAACACCATTCAAGATGAATTTAAGGACAGACTGAATTTATGACGTAGGTGACAATGTGAAACATTTCCCTACATGCCCAATATATGTTTTTGATAAAGATGATGATTCAAGCAAGCCCAAGATGATTCCTGAAGACTAGATAGTGTCTTCGAATACTGGATATGGAGGTACAAGTTGATGAAGTAATATTATGCATAAGCCTCCAAAGCACAAGTGTGATAAAATTCATAACATGATATTTTTCACTGTCATAATTAATTATGATGCACCAGAAATGGAAAAATGATTTTTTCTATCATAATTAATTATATTGGTAATATAATCAATTATGTCAATTCAAATTTGAAAATTATATCCGTTTTAAAGAATAAATGTTTTTTAATACATCCCGATTTTCTCTATGATATTATTATGTCCAACGACCATTTTCTCGATGCTATTTTTTTATTTAATTAAGTTTTGATGAAAAATCAAACATACACAATTACAGAATTCGAAAATACAATTTACATTCAATCAGTTTTGAGAAAAGAATTCTGAACAAGACAATAGAAATATTTTACACATTTTGAGAAAATCCTCTTCTCTACTGCCTTTTGTGCTTTCATTGTTAATCACACTTGTTCTTGGAGATTGACATTCTACAGGCTTCTACAATTTGTTGTCTCCATTACCCAGGTGTGTCTATTCTTATTTTTATTACCTTCATCCTTTTTGCATTGGTGGAAAAGGAGGTGCTTTTCATTTCTAGTGTGATTCTAGGGAGGTGTTCATCCTTAGCGAGATTCTAAGGAGGTGTTTTCATCCTTTGATTTGTTCAAAGGAGGTTTTCATCCCTAGTGGGATTCTAGGGAGGTGTTCATCCTTAGTGGGTTTCTAAGGAGGTGATTGTCTTTTTAATTAGTTTATTTTTTACTGGTTCTTCTGCTGAGTTGATTGTAATTTGTAAACTGAATTTGAAAGATAGTGAATGGGGAGTCACTCTTATGTTAAGAGTTGATTGAGAACTGGATGTAGGGTTGGCTATACCCGAAATAATATAAATCTTTGTGTGCTCTTCTCTTTCCCTTATCTCTTTCTCTTTTCCTGATTATATTATTGCTTCCGCTTTAACAAATTATTGACTCACAAATAAATTTTTAATTTGACATCTATTTTAATTTGTGCATCTATTCACCCCCCTCTAGATGCCATTTGTCTAACAGTGTACAACTATACAAACCTATAATTTAGCTAATTAAATATCTTCATCTCAACACTCCCTCTTAAGTTGGTAAATGGATGTCATACATTCCCAACTTGTCCAATAATCTCCTAAAAATCTGACTTGACACAGCTTTTGTAAGAATGTTTGACAGCTGATCTTCAGATCGAATATTTGGCAATTTCAGAATATTTTTATCAAGCTTTTCCTTGATGAAAAATCTATCAACCTCCACATGCTTCATCCGATCATGTTGGACAGGGTTGTGAGCAATGTCGCGCGCAACTTTATTATCACAATACAACTGGATAGGACGTATATGTGCATATCTTAAATCTTGGAGAAGTAGCATGAGCCACAAACCTTCTCAAAGTCTAAGAACCATTCCTCTAAGTTCAGCTTCTGCACTAGATCTAGCTATAACTTTCTACTTCTTGCTTTTCCAAGTGACAAAATTACCTCCTACAAATGTAAAGTATCCAGAGGTTGATCTTCTATCATCAAGAGCACCTGCGTAATCTTCACCAGTATAAATCATCACATCCTTGTAGTTGGAGTTTTTTTTTTAACATAACTCCTTTTCCAGGAGCGGCTTTTATGTACCTTAAAATTCCTATAACAGTATCCATGTGTTTTTCACCTAGATTGTTCATGAACTGGCTAACCACACTAAGAGCATAGGCTAAACACACTAAGAACATGGTATCTGTATGCAAAAGAGATATGAATCTTGTCTTACTGGTGAGGTCAGGATCATAAGCAGACTTTGAAAGAAATGAGGGGGAGATTGATGACAATGTGAAACATGTCCCTACATTCCCAAGTGATGATTTTGATGATGATTCAAGTCAATAACATTCAAGACTCAAGCAAGCCCAAGATATGATTTTGATAAAGATTTAATTCAAATATCAAGCAAGCCCAAGATGATTCCTGAAGACTATATAGAGTTTTAGAATACTGGATATGGAGGTACAAGTTGATGAAGTAATATTATGCATAAGCTTCCAAAGCACAAGTGTGATAAAATTTCGTAACATGATATTTTTTACCGTCATAATCAATTATGATGCATCACAAATGGAAAAATGATTTTTTTTGTCATAATTGATTATACTAGTAACATAATCAATTATGGTAGTTCAAATTCAAAAATATATCTATTTTGAAGAATAAATGTTTTTGAATATATCTTGATTTTTATCCACGAAAATATTAATGTCCAATGACCATTTTATTTTTCTATTTAATTGAGTTTTGATGGAAAATAAAAAACACACAATTGCAAAATTCCAATATACAATTTACATTCAATCAATTATGAGAAAATAATTCTGAGCAAGGCAACATAGCACTTTTAGGTTTTCTAAGAAAAATTTTCTATACTGCCTTCTGCGCTTTCATTGTTAACCACACTGTGTTCTTGGAGGTTATCATTCTACAGGCTTCTACAATTTGTTATCTCCATTACCCAGGTGTGACTGTTCTTATTTTTATTACTTTCATCATTTGTCGATGACTGTTCTTATCTTACTCTTTCACCCTTTGTGGGTTTAGGAGGGTTAAGTAATCAATTGTGTTATTTTAGGGTTTCCCGTGTGGAAACTGTTCATCCCTTTGATTTTTTCGTGGAGGTGTTCATCCCTAGTGTGATTCTAGGGAGATGTTCATCCTTTGTGTGTTGGTGGCAAAGGAGGTGTTTTTCATCCTTTGATTTGTTCAAAGGAGGTGTTCATCCCTAGTGGGATTCTCGGGAGTGTTTATCCCTAGTGGGATTCTAGAGAGGTGTGCATCCTTAGTGGGTTTTTAAGGAGGTGATTGTCTTTTTAATTAGTTTACTTTTTACTGGTTCCTCTACTGAGTTGATTGTAATTTGTAAACTGAATTGGGAGTCACTCTTGTGATTAGAGTTGACTCGGAACTGGATGTAGGGTTGGTTATACCGAACTAGTATAAATTACTGTGTGTTCTTCTCTTGCCTTTATCTCTTTAACAACACCACATCCTACATCTCCACGCTTGAATCTTTGCCTTTATCTATCTGATTATGTCTCTTCTGCTTTATCTATATTTTATCTGATAATTAAAATTGAATTAATAAATAATTGGACATCTTAAAATAAATTTAATTTGACATCTATTTTAATTTGTGCATCTATTCACTCCCCTCTAGATGTCATTTCTCTAACAAGTGGTATCAGAGCTTGCTTAGATAAGATATTTCTAAATGATCTATCAAGATGTCTATGCAGAATCAGGTTTACGGGAAAGGAGCCTCATTAAACAGACCACCAGTATTTGAAGGAGAAGACTATCAGTTTTGGAAGCCGAGAATGAAAATATTTGTACAAACACTAGATTACGGTGTTTGGGATGCTGTACTCAATGGTCCCTTGTTAAGTGGTAAAAAGTTGATATAATTATACCGTGAATTTTTATGAAACCACTTAACTATTATTAATTCTAATCTATTTTTCTCCCAATATAGGATGAATTCAAGAATACCTTGATACAAGAGTAAGGAGCATGATTGATAGCAGAATTGGAGTAAAACTGGAAAAAGGAAGAAGATTTTCAGCATGGAAGTCGCTCAAGCAGGATGAATTCTCGCTTGAGCGAATGTTAGTTATTCTTCTCTAGAATTCACTCGCTCAAGCGAATATCAGTTATTCTTCTCTGGAAGTCACTTGCTCAAGCGAGCCAAGACTCGCTCAAGCGAATATTAGTTATTTTTCTCTGGAAGTCAGTCGCTCAAGCGCAGGAAAATTTTCTTGAGCGAATATTAGTTATTCTTCTCTGGAGTTCATTCGCTCAAGCGAACATTTTGTTGCTTGAGCGAAAACAGGTTACTTTCGCTTGAGCGAAAGTTCTCGCTCGAGCGAAAGACGCAAAGCCCAAAAGCCCAAATTTTTCGAATAAAAAGAGAAGATGTGTTTTGAGAAAAGGAAGCAGTCTTGGAGAAGAGGAGACACGACTACTGTTAGGGTTTCATCAAATCTTCATCAATTCTTCACTTCTTCATCAATTAGAGCATTGTAATGACTAACATGAGTGGCTAACTTCATTCTCTTAGGATTCGGTGCACTTCCTTTGAACTCTATTGTATCATGGTGATATTTTGAGATATTAATCTATGCTTTGATATTGTTATTCTTATCTTTTATGCTTTGGAATGATTTATTCTTGATTGTTTGAGGTATGATTGGAAAATATATCTTGAACCCTAGATCACGGTAAGAATATTTGTTACGTTAATTTCCAGGAATGGAATGAATGTACCAATTGCTTAACACCTTAAACCTAATGCTGGGAAATCTCTTAATTGTGTGAGGAATCAACATTTATTAGGTTTTCTTATGAATTTCATGTGTGAGGAATCAACATGGATGATTTGAGTAGGTAGCATCAACATTGTTAGGTTAATTGACGTTCTTAATTGATTTAACCATTACAAAAGAGGGATAAGGAAGGAAGCCAATCCTAAGTACCTTTAATTGATATTTTCTCAATAATTTACAGTTCTTTGTCATTTAATTTCAGTTCAACTCTTATTTGCAAAACTCAATCTGTTTAATCTACTTAGTAAGCATAATTGGGAATTTCCATTGAAATTGTTCCTCGTGGGATCGACTTTTATTTAATTGAAATACTATACTGCGATTGATAATTTTGGTACGCTTGCCAATAATTCAACAAGTATTTCTGGCGCCGTTGCCGGGGAGCGGTGTTCTTTGAGAATTCTTTGTTTAGCTTATTGAGTATTTTATTTTTATTTTTATTTTTTTTTTTGCTTTATTTTTCAATTTTATTTTGCTTAATTATTGTTTTGTGCTAATCTTTGCTTGAGTTACTCTTTTGATTTATGCGTTTAAGAGGATATGTATCTTCAGAGCAGTTAGTATTTAATCCAGAGATTGAAAAAATAGCTCGGAGGAACCGGGGTAGAAGAATAAGGGAAACTCAAGAACAAGCCACAAGAGAATCTGCTAATTCTTTTTCCACACTTGATTTACAAGACCCAATTATAGAAGATATGGCGGAAGAAGGAGCAAATCTGAATCCAAATCCAGATCCCAATATAAATCCAAATCAAAACCCAAATGCAAATCCACCTAAAAGAACTCTTAGAAATTATGCTGTGCAGCAAGGTCCAAGGCATTTTTCCAGCATTGTCATTCCGGATGATCATACATTGCAGATGAATCCATCCTTCTTAAGATTGATTAATGCTCATCAATTCATTGGATTGGATCATGAAGACCCTTATATTCATTTGTCTACTTTTTATGAGTTGATTAATATCATGGGATTTAGAGCAACAAATCTTGAATCTGCATATTTGATATTATTTCCTTTTTCTTTGGCAGGTAGAGCAAAGGAGTGGCTGAAAGCACATTGATGAGTCATTATATTCCCGTATTTTCTTCCCTTTCTGAACTTATTTTAATTAGTGTTTTGAGCTTAACTTTCTATTATTAGTGAATTTTTATTAATTGGGCTTCATTGGGTCAATAATTAGATTTTAATTAATTTAAATTTATTTGATCTAATTTTTTCTCATTATTAATTTTAGGACAGTTAAAGCAATTTTGGGCCTAGAAGATTGAGCTAGATGCCATTTTACAGTTTAAAGCAATTTTGGGCTTGGAAAATTGGATCAAATGTCATATTTTATTCTATACGGGTACTAACATTGGTTCACTGTTTTATTTATCATTTTTTCTACAAATCTCCAAAAATCATTATTTTCAAAACATTATAAACTAGACACATTCAGCTTTCCATAGGATCCAAAATCATTCAATTCGGAGATAAATTGGATTTTACATAAATTATCCAACACGGGTCAAGCGCACCAGACCGGCCCAATGGACATGCTTCAGTAATTTAAGTCTCCTAAATTCATTAGACCTCCAAAAATAGTAGCAATGGTGGCGTTTTAAATCTAACTCAAAAGGCTTTCAAAGGATACCAAAATCGCTTAATTTGGATAAGTATTGAAAATACTGCACGTGTTTGAAGTTCACGAACCTGCACTAAAGCCAACTTATGATGTGTTTCACGGACCAGTTGAGCCCAAACCTCAATAAAGATTAGGGTTAGGGTTATTTATATAAGAGAGGCACATCACACATCGGGGGAGAGACAACACACAAGGACTTCGCAGCCACCACACAACCGCCTTTCATCTTCTGCAATTTATATTCAAGTTTGTTTACTCTTCTGTCATTATTTTAAATTCTTGTTTCGATTTTAATTATGTTTCTTCTACTGCGTTTTCGACTTTCCATGGATAGCTAAATCTTTGTATATATTTTCTGAGAAGAATGCAAGTAGATCTTTGAGGTTTTGTTCTTCAATTTCATTTCGTTTATTCTCTTAACTCTTCATCTTCTAATCTTAGTGTTGAATTATAATCTGTTTATGCTTAATAAACCGAAACTAATATCACAGTTTGCTTAATTCTGTGTTAGAGATAAGATTATGTGATGTATGCAATGCTTAATTGTATAAGGATAATTTGGGGTTAATCTTCGCTTAGTTGGTTAATTTCATGTTGGAATAAGGGTTAAGGAAATTTTGGGATTAATCTTCGCTTAGTTGGTTAATTTCGGATTGGAACAAGGGTTAAAGCTAATTTGAGATTAATCTTCGTTTAGTTGATTAATTTCGAATTAGAATATAATTTGGGATTTATCTTCGCTTAGTTGGTTAATTTCGAATTAATTTCATAATCTAGGATAAGTGACACTGTATTAGAATCAGGAAATCAATTGCATTTTAATCTGTTTTTAATCCGCATTTTATAATTTGCTTTTGTTCTGTTTCATCTAATATTTTAAGTTTGAAAAACTTCCTTTTTTTGTTACTGTTCTAAATTCAAAAATTGATAAGCTTTGATAGAAGTTTGTGGTCTTTGGGAGACGACCTAGGAAAGCTTCCTAGTACTACATTTATCTGTTTTAATTATTTGACCGAGTACGACATCGATCAAATTTGGCGTCGTTGCTTGGGGACTAAGATTTTTGTCTAGGTTTTCAATTTTTATTTTCACGTATCTGTTTTGGTTTTTTATGTTTTTATTTTATTTTATTTCATTTTCAGTTATTTAACATTTTATTTGGTTTGTTGTTATTTGGATGTTTTATTTGATTTTTAGTTATTTAAATATTTTATTTGATTGTTAGTTTTTAATATTTTATTTGATTTTTAGTTATTTAAATATTTTATTTGATTGTTAGTTTTTAATATTTTATTTGATTTTCAGTTATTTAAATATTTTATTTGATTGTTAGTTATTTGAATATTTTATTTGATTTGTTCGTTATTTAAATATTTTATTTGATTGTTAGTTTTTAATATTTTATTTGATTTTCGATTATTTAAATATTTTATTTGATTTCGTTGTTATTTAAATATTTTATTTGATTGTCAGTTATTTAAATATTTTATTTGATTTTCAGTTATTTGAAATTTGGATATTTTATTTGATTTTCTATTTAATTTAACATTCTTACTTCTCTTAATACTATTTTGATAGCTCACTGTTGTTCTAAAACTCTTTTGGGTTAAAAAAATAAAATAAAATAAAAATAAAAAAATAAATATAAATAATAATTCAAAAAACAATTTCATCTCTAATTTGTTTTTCTAGCTTTATTTTAAAAAAATTAATTTCCATTCTCATAGGAAACTCCGGATATAGCTTGGTAGTGTGAGAGTGCATGTCTAGGAGGGTTCCGGCTAGGAAAGACTTGGTACTTAAGCGTGTCCATTAGTGACCCACATCTCTTTCCCGGGAACCTACCGGTGTACTTGTTCACGATCTACCGTTGTCATTCCAAGTAAACAACTGATTTTTTTAGGAATTTTTTTAACTCTTGGGAAATACATGAATTGTTGAATATAGTGCATGACTAGGAGCAATCCCGACCTTTTACAACCTTTTGATCCCGAGATAGACAGTAACCTTTCATAGATTAGTTATACATTCTAGGAATTCATCTCTTGAGTCCGAACCATTAGATAGTCATAATGAGAGTACTGCACCTAATATACCTTCTTCCGATAATTTCCAAACTAATAACATGGGTGATCAACCTATTGGACCTCGTGAGAGGACTCTCGTGGAGATGATCGCACTCGATTTCACTTATGCAAATTTATGTATCCAATACCCCGAAGAGGATGTACCATTTGTGCTTAAAACTGGACTAATCCATTTGTTGCCCAAGTTTCATGGTCATGCAGGTGAGGATCCACACAAGCATCTAAAGGAGTTCCATATAGTCCGCTCCACCATGAAGCCACAAAATGTTCCTGAAGATCACATATACCTGAAGGCTTTTCCTTTCTCTTTGGAGGATCTTGCCAAAGACTGGTTGTACTACTTAGCTCCTGGTTCCATAACGAGCTGGGATGATTTGAAAAGAGTCTTTCTAGAGAAAATTTTCCCTGCTTCCAGGACCACTACCATCAGGAAGCATATATCAGGTATCAAGCAACAGATGGGAGAGAGCTTATACGAGTATTGGGAGAGGTTCAAGAGACTTTGTGCAAGTTGCCCTCACCACCAAATATCAGAACAACTACTGCTGCAGTACTTTTATGAGGGGATGAACACAATGGATAGGAGTATGATAGATGCGGCTAGTGGAGGAGCTTTAGGAGACATGACACCTGCTGCTGCTAGAGGTTTAATTGAGAAAATGGCGTCCAATTCCCAGCAATTTAACATGAGGAGTGATGCCATAGTCCTTAGAGGTGTACATGATGTGGGTTCATCAGATTTAGTGGAGAAGAAGCTAGAAAGTAAGATTGATGCCCTCACCACCCTAGTCTCCCAACTTGCTGCAAATCAGAGACCTGCACCACTTGCAAGGGTTTGTGGCATTTGTACTTCAATTGAGCATCCCACTGATTGCTGCCAATTATTGCATGAGTCTAAAGGTTCTGGAGCTCCACAAGCTTATGCAGCAAACATTTTCAATAATAGGGCTCCGAACCAACAACATAATTCTCATCTCTCAAGCAATAAATACAATCCAGGGTGGAGGAATCACCCAAATCTGAGATGGTCCAATCAACAACACCAACAACAGCAGAATCCTTTGCCACCACCACCATTTCAGAATTCTCCTGGTCCAAGCAGACCTTATGTGCCTCCACCAATGCAACAACAATATCAAAGGCAGCAAAATGAAGCACCAGCTCCTCAACCTTCTTCACCTTCATTAGAGGAATTGGTCAAACAAATAGCTGAGATGAACATATAGTACCAACAAAAAAATGATGCCTCCATTCAGAGTTTAACCAACCAGATTGGTCAACTAGCTACCGCCGTGAATCAATTGCAAAATCAAAATTCGGACAAGCTCCCCGTACGGACCGTGGTTAATCCTAAGAATGTGAATGCCATCACATTGAGGTCGGGAAACAGATTGACATACCCATCGCAACACCTCCACCCTCATCCAGTATCCGCCTCGCTTCCGCACCCGAGCAACCGAGTTGGTAGCCGAAAATTGCATATAGATGGACCTTCTTCCAGCCCAGCTTCCGACTCGCAACAACCTCCTATCCCTCTTCCATTCCCTCCCAAAGCAATTCCAAGCAAAAAGATGGAAGAGGTCGATAAAGAGATTCTAGAGACCTTCGGGAAAGTTGAGGTGAACATACCTCGCTTGATGCAATCAAGCAAATTCCCGGATATGCTAAATTCTCGAAGGAGTTGTGCACCCACAAGAGGAAGATGAAGGGCGAGTGAGACAATCAGCATGGGCGTAAATGTGTATGCTTTGATAGGTAAATCTGTTCCTTACATTCCCGAGAAATGTAAGGACCCAGGTACATTCTCGCATACCTTGTATTATTGGCAATAATAAATTTGAGAATGCCATGCTTGATTTGGGTGCTTCAATTAATGTCATGCCTTTGTCCATTTTTAATTCTTTATCTCTTGGACCTCTACAACCTACGGGTGTGGTGATACAACCGGCAAATAGGAGTGTAGCTCACCCTACAGGTTTCATTGAGGATGTCTTAGTACGGGTTCGTGAACTCATTTTTCCTGCTGATTTCTATGTGCTTGATATGGAGGAGGGATTCTCCCATGGATCTGTCCCAATCATTTTAGGCAGACCATTTTTGAAAATAGCCCGAACCAAGATTGATGTGTATGATGGTACATTGTCCATGGAATTTGGTGATATTATTGTCCATTTCAATATTCTGGATGCCATGAAACATCCATCTGAGTGCCATTCAGTTTTTCGTGTTGAGATAATTGATAATGTTATTGATGAGTATGTTTCTGATTTTCATTCCTTACATGCTAGGAAACATTCTTTTCTTTCTGATCTGTATACTTCTTTTGCATGCACCGAATCCGAATCTAATTTTGATATTGACATTGATCTTCATTCTAATCCTAAGTTATATTCTGAATTTAAATCTGATCATATGTCTGATGTTTTGGGTGTTGTACCTCCTATGGATATGAGTTCTTTAGAGTCAGAATGCACTAACCATGTTACAGGAAGTATACATGAATTTGACTTGCAGGTTGAGGTATAGGCTATGGAACCCATTCTTCTTCCCTCTCTGGTTTCTTCTGTTCAGCCAACACCCACTCCAGAACTAAAGACTTTACCAGAAAACCTCAAGTACGCTTATTTGGAGGATGATGTGAAGTTTCCAGTGATCATTTCCACCTCCCTTGATGTTGTTCAAGAGGAGAAACTGTTGCATGTTCTGAAAAGGCATAAGAAAGCCATCGGCTAGACCCTGGCGGACATTCCTGGTATCAGCCCATCCACATGCATGCATAGGATATTATTGGATGATGGAGCCAAACCAGTGAGACAGCCACAGAGACGACTCAACCCCGTGATTTTGGATGTTGTGAAGAAGGAGGTGACCAAGCTTCTTCAGGCTGGGATCATCTATCCTATATTAGATAGTCAGTGGGTGAGTCTAGTCCAAGTGGTCCCCAAGAAGACAGGCCTCACTGTTATGAAGAATGAGAGGGATGAGCTCATTCCCACCAGAATACAAAATAGTTGGAGGGTCTGTATTGACTACCGAAGGCTCAATCAGGCAACACGGAAGGATCATTTTCCACTGCCTTTCATTGACCAGATGCTTGAGCGTTTGGCAGGTAAATCTCATTACTGCTTTTTGGATGGTTTCTATGGTTATTTTCAGATCCATATTGCTCCTGAGGATCAGGAGAAAACCACATTCACCTGCCCCTTTGACACTTTTTCCTATAGGAGAATGCCTTTTGGCCTATGCAATGCCCCTGGTACCTTCCAGCGATGTATGCTTAGTATCTTTTCATATTTCCTTGAAAATTGTATAGTGGTGTTTATGGATGATTTCACTGTGTATGGATCCTCATTTGATGCATGCTTAGATAATTTGGATAGAGTGCTTAATAGATGCATTGAAACTAATCTTGTTCTGAATTTTGAAAAAATGTCACTTCATGGTAGAACAGGGTATAGTTTTAGGGCATATTATTTCTAGTAAGGGCATAGAAGTAGATCTTGCAAAAATCTCTATCATTTCACAATTTCCTTACCCCTCTTGCGTGCGAGAGGTTCGATCTTTTCTTGGCCATGCAGGTTTCTACAGGTGGTTCATTAGAGACTTCAGTAAGAAGGCCTTTCCACTATCCAATCTACTTCAGAAAGATATTGAATTTGATTTTGATGACAGGTGCAAAAAGGCATTTGACTCGCCTCAAGGAAGCGTTGACCACCACTCCTATCATCCAGTGCACCTGATCGGACAGTCCCATTTGAGTTGATGTGTGATGCATCTAATTATGCATTGGGGTTGTCCTAGCACGTAGAGTTGATAAGTCGCCTCGGGTAATATATTATGCTTCCAGGACTTTAGATGCTGCCCAAGCAAACTATACCACCACCGAGAAAGAGCTTCTTGCCATTGTGTTTTCTCTTGATAAATTTAGATCATATTTGCTTGATTCTCGTGTTATTGTGTTCACTGACCATGCAGCTTTGAAGTACCTACTAAAGAAGGCTGAGTCAAAGCCTCGATTGATCAGGTGGATGCTCTGGCTCCAAGAATTTGATTTGGAGATTCGTGATAGGAGTGGAGCACAAAATTTGGTTGCAGACCATTTGAGAAGAATAGAGAGGTGTACTGATGATGCTTCACCAATCCGGGATGACTTTCCTGACGAGGGTTTGTTTGCACTTTCTGCTTCTTTCCAACACCTTGGTTTGCAAACATTGTTAATTATCTTGTAGCTTTTGTTTTTCCTCCCTTAGCATCCAGAGCTCAATGTGATAAACTTAAGAGCGATGCTAAGTATTATATTTGGGATGACCCGTATTTGTGGAAGTTGTGCAAGTGATCGGGTTACCAGGAGATGCATTCCGGACCATGAGATTGACTCGATCCTACAATTTTGTCATTCTTCCGCAATCGGTGGTCATCTTGGCATTCGTGAGGACAGCTCGCAAGGTGCTTGACTCGTGGTTTCTATTGGCCCACCATCTTCAAGGATGCATTGAGAATTTGCAGCACTTGTGAGCGAGTGTCGAGAGCAGGGAGGGTCCCTTACATGGAGACAAGCAGATGCCCCAACAACCCATGTTGTTTTGTGAGGTGTTTGATGTCCGGGGTATCGATTTCATGGGTCCCTTCCCTGTTTCTTTTGGTTTTTATTATATTCTCCTTGCTGTTGATTATGTTTCAAAATGGGTGGAAGCCAAAGCCACCAGGACTAATGATGCTCTGGGTTGTTGTGGATTTTGTTAGATCTAACATCTTTTGCAGCATTTGGAGTACCTGAGCCATTGTTAGTGATCAAGGCACCCATTTCGTAACAGGTCCTTGCAAGCCTTGCTCAAGAAGTATGGGGTTGTTCACAAAGTCTCTACACCTTACCACCCCCAAACTAATGGGCAGGCTTAAATCTCAAATAGGGAGATAAAGAGGATTTTAGAGAAGATTGTCCAGCCTAATAGAAAGGATTGGAGCAACAGACTGGAGGATGCTCTTTGGGTGCATAGGACAACTTACAAGGCACCTATAGGGATGTCTCCCTATCGATTTGTCTTTGGTAAGCCATGCCACCTACCAGTGGAGATAGAGCACCGAGCATATTGGGCTGTGAAATCATGCAACTTCTCACTTGATGAAGCTGGAGAGGAGAGGAAGCTACAGATAAATGAATTGGATGAGATCCGTTTGGAAGCTTATGAGAACTCCATGTTCTACAAAGAGAAAACTAAGAGATTTCATGATAGCTCCATAGCTAGGAAGGAGTTCTTTGTTGGTCAGCAAGTGCTATTGTACAACTCCAGATTGGGTCTCATGGGTGGTAAGTTGCGTTCAAAGTGGATTGGACCTTTTGTTGTTACTAATGTTTATCCTTATGGTGCAGTTGAAATTAAAAGTGAATCCACAGAAAAGAGCTTCAAGGTTAATGGCCATAGACTAAAACCATTCCTCAGCAATCCTTCTCTAGTGGATGTAGTTGTGGAGGAGATATCCCTGATTGATCCCACTTACCTTCCATCATGACTTAAGGAGTTTTTTTTTTCCTTCTCTTTACTTTTATTGCACTTGTCCAATTGGTGATTTGATTGCTTGACTTGATGTTATACTACATTGGGACAATTTGTAGTTTAAGTGTGGGGGAGACTGTTCTTTGTTTAGGATTTTTAGTTTTCTTTGTATTTCAGGTTCGTGTTTTGTGTACAGTTTGCATGTTTCTTTTGGTTCTTTGGGTTTTGTTTAGGTTTCGTGCACTTTCTTCACTCTTGGGATAGGAGTTGCTTTATGCTTTTTGGATTGAAATCCTTGTTTTTCTCTACTTGTCAAGTTGGTTATGATGTTTGAGAGGTTGAATTGAAGGCGACAATCTTACCCTTTGTGAGGAATTGAGCCACTACCTGTTCTTTCTTGAGTGTTATGCCTCTTGATTGCTTGCGTAGTAGCCTTGGCTTGACTCTGATTGATACTTCTTGATTCACATGCATGTTTGGATATGATTAAGGAATTTTTGTTCTAATTAGCCTCTAGCCAAATGAGCCTACCTTGAATTAATTCCTTTGATAGCCCCTTTGAGCCTATGTTTCCCTTTATTTCTTTTGAAGCTCATTAAAAGCCTTAAGTGAAAAACCATGATTACCTTAACCTTAGGGATTTTTGGAGCTTTGGAATTGTTTTGGGAATAAGTTATTGAATAAGTGTGGGGGTGCATTTTGTATTTCATTGGATGATGTACGGGCTAGTTGGTTATCTCTGCTGTACAGTTTTTGTTTTTTCCTTTCAGTGTATTTCATGTAGTTAAAAAAAAAGATATATATAAAAAAAAAGAGAGAAAATAAAAAAAAAAAGAAAAAAAAGAAAGGAAATTTGTGGTTGAGGTAAAGGCAGTAGTGGAGCTTTGATATTAGAGGTTTTTGGGCATGCATCTTGTGCTTATTTTTGACTTATTCCCCATTGCTCCTCTAGTTCCTCCGGTTCACGACTACTTATCCCATATGATATCCTCTACCTTGTCCCTACCCCCATTACAACCTCGAAAAGACCTTTTGATCTTTTTATGCATGTGCGTTGGGTGTTGAGTTTAGAGGCTTGTCAAGTCTATCTCGTTGTTTGCTTTTCTTGAGTATTTTGAGAGTATACGGTAGCCTAGACACATGAGAGATACGAGTGCATCTTGTGAGGTTTTGTCACTTTGATTCACCTTTTGACTCGATTGACCTCTTGCCAGGTTTTGAAATGCTTGGATGATTTCCATGAGTATCTGGTTCCTCCGACTCTTTGTGTGTTGGATGTTGTCTACTCCTTTCGTTTCCTAGGTTTCATTGATGAATATGTATATCTCGTTTATGTTTTTGTTTGTCTTTATTTTTGTTTTTGTCCTTTGCATAATTTTCTTTAATGTTTTTGAATTTATTTCCTTATTTTGCTTCTTGATTTTGCCCAGGAGTGCAAAAGGCTAAGTGTGGGGTTATTTGATGAGTCATTATATTCCCGTATTTTCTTCCCTTTCTGAACTTATTTTAATTAGCGTTTTGGGCTTAACTTTCTATTATTAGTGAATTTTTATTAATTGGGCTTCATTGGGCCAATAATTAGATTTTAATTAATTTAAATTTATTTGATCTAATTTTTTCTCATTATTAATTTTAGGACAGTTAAAGCAATTTTGGGCCTAGAAGATTGAGCTAGATGCCATTTTACAGTTTAAAACAATTTTGGGCTTGGAAAATTGGGTTAAATGTCATATTTTATTCTATACGGGTACTAAAATTGGTTCACTGTTTTATTTATCTTTTTTTCTACAGATCTCCAAAAATCATTAGTTTCAATACATTATAAACTAGACACATTCAGCTTTCCATAGGATCCAAAATCATTCAATTCGGAGATAAATTGGATTTTACATAAATTATCCAACACGGGTCAAACGCACCAGACCGGCCCAATGGACATGCTTCAGTATTTTAAGTCTCCTAAATTCATTAGACCTCCAAAAATAGTAGCAATGGTGGCGTTTTAAAGCTAACTCAAAAGGCTTTCAAAAGATATCAAAATCGCTTAATTTAAATAAGTATTGAAAATACTGCACGTGTTTGAAGTTCACGGACCTGCACTAAAGCCAACTTATGATGTGTTTCATGGACCAGTTGAGCCCAAACCTCAATAAAGATTAGGGTTAGGGTTATTTATATAAGAGAGGCACATCACACATCGGGGGAGAGACAACACACAAGAACTTCGCAGCCACCACACAACCGCCTTTCATCTTCTGCAATTTATATTCAAGTTTGTTTACTCTTCTGTCATTATTTTAAATTCTTGTTTCGATTTTAATTATGTTTCTTCTACTGCGTTTTCGACTTTCCATGGATAACTAAATCTTTGTATTGATTTTCTGAGAACAATGCAAGTAGATCTTTGAGGTTTTGTTCTTCAATTTCATTTCGTTTGTTCTCTTAACTCTTCATCTTCTAATCTCAGTGTTGAATTATAATCTGTTTATGCTTAATAAACCGAAACTAATATCACAGTTTTCTTAATTCTGTGTTAGAGATGAGATTATGTGATGTATGCAATGCTTAATTGTATAAGGATAATTTGGGGTTAATCTTCGCTTAGTTGGTTAATTTCATGTTGGAATAAGGGTTAAGGAAAATTTGGGATTAATCTTCGCTTAGTTGGTTAATTTCGAATTGGAACAAGGGTTAAAGCTAATTTGAGATTAATCTTTGCTTAGTTGATTAATTTCGAATTAGAATATAATTTGGGATTTATCTTCGCTTAGTTGGTTAATTTTGAATTAATTTCGTAATCTAGGATAAGTGACACTGCATTAGAATCAGGAAATCAATTGCATTTTAATCTGTTTTTAATCCGCATTTTTATAATCTGCTTTTGTTCTGTTTCATCTAATATTTTAATTTTGAAAAACTTCCTTTTTTTGTTAGTGTTCTAAATTCAAAAATTGATAAGCTTTGATAGAAATTTGTGGTCTTTGGGAGACGACCTAGGAAAGCTTCCTAGTACTACATTTATCTGTTTTAATTATTTGACCGAGTACAACATCGATCAAATCCTAATCAGAGTTTGACTAATTGGAGTTGTGTAGAAGAAAAGTTTCTGAATAGATTTTTTCCACCATCCCGCTATATCAAAGCAAAATCTGACATCACTTCTTTTAGACAAGGAGCAGATGAATAATTTTGTGAAGCATGGCAGAAATTTAAACCACTATTGAGAAGATGCCCAAATCATGGATTTGATGACGTTTCTCAGTTGAATATTTTCTATACTGGATTGCGACATGATGCAAAGATGTTATTAGAGGCTGCAGCAGGAGGATCCATGTTGGATGCAGAAATTGAGCATGCCACAAGAATGATTGATGCATTAGCCTTTACAGACCAACATGCTCAACATGATAGACATCGAATTCAAAGGAAGGGAGTCCTTGCACTTAACACCTCAGATGCTCTCTTAGCCCAGAATAAAATTTTGACCCAACAAATTGAAGCATTGAACCAGAAAATAGAGAAATTACCTCAACAAATGCACACAGTAGAATCTATTCCTAATCAACAGATAAGTTGTGACGTGTGTGGAGGTGAGCATGCAAATGAACAATGCTCTTATCAAGGCAGCATTCAACAAGAAGAAGCTAATTATATGGGTGGTCAAGGTAGTAGTCAAGGCAGACAAGGTAATTTCCCTAATCCCAACAATTATCAGAATAATATTGCCCAAGGATGGAGAGGGAATCAGAATCAAAATCAGAATTTTGGGTGGAAACAAAATGTTAGTTCAACTACTAGACAACCTCCATATCAACAACAACAACAACATTATCCTTCAGTGCCTGACAAAATAAGTAAATTGGAGAATATTGTAGAAAAATGCATGCAAAAATCTATAGCTAATCAGCAAAATACTGAAGCTTCATTCAGAAATATAGAGACTCAGATAGGCCAACTGGCTAAACAATTATCTGAGCAGCAACAAGGAGGACAATTTTCAGCTAACACACAAACCAATCCAAAGGAGCATTGTAAGTCAATAACTACAAGGAGTGGTAAGGTTATAGGAGAAGGTATTGGTGACAATCTAGATGTAAAGGAAATCCTAAAAGAAAAAGAAGATGAGTATGAAAGAGAAAAAGAGAAAAAGAGAAAAATAAAAGTGAGAGTATAGAAAAAGAAAAAAATACTGAAAAAGAAGAAAAAAATAAAAAGAGTGAGAAAAAGAGGGAGAAAGATGAGAGTCAAATTCCACAACTAAAGGATTTACCATATCCTCGTCATCCTTCCAAGAAAGATAAAGAAAGATAGTTTGCAAGATTCATGGATATTTTCAAGCATTTATAGATTAATATTCCACTGATGGAAGCTATGGAGCAGATGCCGACTTATGAAAAATTCATGAAAGAGTTATTAACTAAGAAAAGGAGATTTACTACAGAAACACTGGAGCTAGAAGCAGGATGTAGTGCTATAATTCAGAAATCTTTACCTCAAAAGTCCAAGGATCCTGGTAGTTTCACTATTCCAGTCACAATTGGGACATTACAAGTAAGTAAGACATTATTCGATTTGGGTGCTAGTATAAATCTGATGCCTTTGTCTATGCTTAAAAGAATAGGAGATTTGGAAGTAAAGTCTACAAGAATGACATTACAGTTAGCTGACAGATCTCTAAAATTTCCTTATGGTGTGGCGGAGGACGTTTTGGTCAGAGTTGATAAGTTCATGTTTCCTGTTGATTTTGTTGTGATGGATATGGAGGAAGACACTGAAGTTCCGCTTATACTGGGAAGACCTTTCATGAAGACAACAAAAGTTATTATTGATGTTGATGATGGCAAGTTAAAAGTCAGAGTAGAAGATGAGGAATTTAATTTTAATTTGTTTGAAGCAATGAAGCATCCTACAGATAATCAACATTGTCTTAGAATAGATGTGGTAGATGATATCTTTCAAGCAGCAAGAAAGCAACTAGTTAAAGTAAGCCCATTAGAAAAAGCTTTGACAGGAATTAATGAGGAATTTGATGAAGAGGAGGAAAAAGAAATTGAGAATTATGTAAAACTTCTTGTCTCAGCAAAAGAGGTTACTGCAAAAGAACAACAATCTGAGAAATTGCAGCAAGAACATGAAACTGAGAGTCAGAAGTTGGAATTAAAGGTATTACCTCCCCACTTAAAATATGTTTTTCTTGCAAATAAAGGCAGCAAGCCAGTGGTGATCAACAATGCCTTAACAAATGCTGAAGAAGAAAGATTGATCTCAGTTTTGAAAGAGAATGAGAAGGCTATAGGGTGGACGTTATTTGATATCAAAAGAATCAGTCCTTCTTATTGCATGCATAAGATTCATATGGAGAATGATTTCAAGCCTGTTGCACAACCTCAAAGACGTCTTAATCCAACTATGAAAGAGGTGGTAAAGAAAGAAGTATTGAAACTACTTGATGCAGGTATGATCTATCCTATCTCTGATAGTGCTTGGGTTAGCCCAGTTCAAGTGGTCCCGAAAAAAGGAGGTATGACTGTAATTTATAATGATGAAAATGAATTAATACCTACTAGGACTGTCACAGGTTGGAGAATGTGTATAGATTATAGAAAATTGAACCAGACAACTAGAAAATATCATTTTCCTTTATCTTTTATGGATCAAATGTTAGAAAGGTTAGCAGGACAAGCTTTTTATTGTTTTTTGGATGGTTATTCAGGGTATAATCAGATAACAATAGATCCAGAAGACCAAGAAAAAACTGCTTTTACTTGTCCTTTTGGTGTGTTTGCTTACAGGAAAATGCCATTTGGATTGTGCAATGCCCCAACAACTTTTCAAAGGTGCATGTTGGCTATCTTCTCAAACTTGGTGGAACAATGCATAGAAGTTTTTATGGATGATTTCTCAGTATTTGATGCATCATTTGACCAATGTTTAGGAATTTAAACACTTTATTAAAGCGTTGTGTTGATACCAATTTAGTTTTAAATTGGGAAAAATGTCATTTTATGGTAACTGAAAGCGTAGTGTTAGGCCATAAGATTTCTGCAAGAGGGATTGAAGTTGACAAAGCAAAAATAGATATTATTGAGAAGCTTCCACCACCAACAAATGTGAAGGGCATAAGAAGTTTTTTAGGACATGCAGAATTTTATAGAAGATTTATAAAATACTTCTCAAAGATTGCAAAGCCACTAAGCAACTTGCTCAATAAGGATATTTCTTTTAAATTTGATGCAGAATGTTTGCAGGATTTTGAATTGTTAAAACATAAATTAATTTTAGCCCCTGTGATAATTGCTCCTGATTGGAAATTAGAATTTGAATTAATGTGTGATGCAAGTGATGATGCTATAGGAGCAGTTTTAGGCCAAAGAAAATCTAAGATTTTTCATGTTATACATTATGCTAGCAAAGTTCTTAATGCAGCTCAAATTAATTATGCAACTACTGAAAAAGAATGACTAGCTATAGTTTACGCATTGGAAAAATTTAGAGCATATTTGATTGGTTCATCTGTTACTATATTTACTGATCATGCAACAATTAAGTATTTGTTAACCAAAATAGATTCTAAACCAAGACTAATTAGATGGATTTTATTGTTGTAGGAATTTGATTTGGTAATCAAAGACAAAAAAGGCTGTGAAAATTTGGTAGTTGATCATTTGTCTAGATTAGTTAATATTGAAGTAACTAACAATAAATTAGAAGTGTAGGAGGAATTCCCAGATGAAAAATTGATGATGGTACAAGAAAGACCTTGGTTTGCTGACATGGCAAATTTCAAAGCTGCAAAAGTTGTCCCAGAAGATTATACTTCGCATCAAAAGAAGAAATTATTTAAGGATGCTCATTATTTTGTATGGGATGATCCCTACCTTTTCAATATAGGAAGTGATAATTTGTTAAGAAGATGTGTGACAAGCAAGGAAGCCAAGAATATTTTGTGGCATTATCATAGTTCTACTTATGGGGGTCATTTTAATGGAGTTAGAACTGCTGCAAAAGTGCTCCAATCTAGTTTTTTCTGGCCTTCCTTATTTAAAGATGCGCACAGTTTTGCACAATAATGTACTGATTGTCAGAAAATAGGGAGTATTTCAAAAAGAAATGAGATGCCCTTGATGTTGGAAGTTGAAATATTTGATTGTTGGGGAATTGATTTTGCAGGACCTTTTCCATCATCGTTCTCTAAAGAGTACATCTTGGTAGCAGTAGATTATGTGTCAAAGTCGGTGGAAGCAGTAGCTACTATAAAAGCGGATGCCAAAACTGTGATAAACATTTTAAAGAAAAATATATTTTGTAGATTTGACACTCCAGAGTTTTAATCAGTGATGGAGGATCACATTTCTGCAATATTCAACTTCAGAAATGTTTAGAGCATTATGGGGTCAGACATAAAGTTGCATCACCTTATCATCCACAAACTAATGGCCAAGCAGAAGTCTCAAACAGAGAAATCAAAAGGATATTAGAAAAGACTGTTTCATCTTCAAGAAAGGATTTGTCAATAAAGTTAGATGATGCGCTTTGGGCTTATAGGACTGCATATAAGGTTCCTACTGGGTTATCCCCTTTCCAGCTTGTCTATGGTAAATCATGTCATCTTCCAGTAGAAATAGAGCATAAAGCATATTGGGCTTTAAAATTTTTAAATTTTGACCCAAAAGTTTTAGCAGAGCAAAGAAAAATTCAAATGCATGAATTAGAAGAAATGAGACTTAATGCATATGAATCATCTAAGTTATACAAAGAGAAAGTTAAGGCATATCATGACAAGAAGATTCTGAAAAGAGAATTTCATCCAGGCCAATCAGTTTTACTATTTAACTCAAGATTAAGAATTTTTCCTGGGAAAATAAAATCTAAATGGTCAGGCCCATTTGTAGTAAGATCTGTAAGGCCTTATGGTGCTGTAGAATTAGAGGATCCAACAACAGGAAGATTATGGACAGTTAATGGGCAAAGAATTAAGGCATATTTGGGAGATGCAGTGGAGGAGCTTCATCTCATTATCTACTTAGATGATCCTTAAAGCAAAAAGGCGTTGAGCTGAAGACGTTAAACAAGCGCTCCTGGGAGGCAACCCATAATTTTATCTTTAATTTCTTTTCTTTTTGCTTTTAAGTTGTTAATCATTGGATTGCATTTTAATTTCATGTTTCAAGTCAAATTTCGCAGAACATTCGCTCAAGCGACAAAATTTTCGCTCAAGCGAATGTTATTTATTTCTCTCTGTTTTTGTTTGCTTAAACGAAAATTTTTTTCATGTAGAACATTCGCTTAAGCGACAAAATTTTCGCTCAAGCGAATGTTAGTTGTTTTTCTCTATTTGTGTTCGCTTAAACGAAAAGTTTTTTTGTACGCACATTCGCTCAAGCGACATTAGTTTCGCTCAAGCGAATGTTAGTTGTTTCTCTCTATTTTTGGTCGCTCGAGCGAAAACTAGTTACACTGATTTTCGCTTGAGCGAAAGTGCCTAGATCTGTTTTTTTAAAACACGTGGAGGGGGATAGTTCTCATTTCACAATAAGTTTTTTCGAGAGCCCACTCCTACCCAAGCCAATTTCTTTCTAATCCAAGCATCTTTTGTGAAAATTTCGCCTTTCTTATGCCTTTATTCAGTTCTTGTGGTATTTGCATTCCAATTCCACCGATCAAAAGTTCGAAATTTTCAATTTCTTCACTGTTTATCAGCTTTTCACTGTGCTTCTACAAAATTTTGCGATTGTTAAGGTTCCAACATAAAACCAATTGGCAATATGTGGATTAGCCTAACATGTATTTAAACCATACCAAATGACATGAGGTAGGCGATGTGGGACTTTCAACACACCCCCTCCAACGAAGCCTGTCGGACCAGGCAAAGGGTACTTGACCCAACTAAAGGGCAACTTTTGGCCCATGACAATAACCGGAAAGATGTTAGGCTTTGGCTCTGATACCATGTTAAGGTTCCAACATAAAACCAATTGGCAATATGTGGATTAGCCTAACATGTATTTAAACCATACCAAATGACATGAGGTAGGCGATGTGGGACTTTCAACAGCGATTAAGGTAAGCTTTAAGACATTTTTGTGGTTTCTTTGCTGAAGTATCATGAGATTGGTGTTTGTGGTTGAATTGACTGCATAGATTGCTTATTTAAGGGTTAGAAATTCTGCTGCATGCCAGGTGTTCGATAAAATGCTTCAAAGAAATTTGTTTCAATTTTAAGTGATAATAAGTAGGTAATTGATGATGATTTGCTTAATTATGAAAGGAGGAAAGGATGAATGTTAGAAATTAGGGCCATAGAAATTCGAAAATAAAGTGCATGCCCACTGTTTGTTGAAATGTTCAAGTTGAATTATAATGTGTTATGCAACTGAATAGTCTCACATTTAGTCCTAAGTAACATTATGTTATCAAAAGTTTAGACTAACTATGAGTATGTGCAGATGGGTCAAAGGAAAGAATCTCAGGGTGCAGGTAAAAGGCCACGAACTGAGCCTTCAGGAATCCAGATTGACAAAAGGAAATTTAGAGATGCTGACAGGCAGGCAAGGTTCGAAAGAATTAGGAACTGGACCTTCATTCCAGAGCGGAGAGTAGAACTGAATAAAGGAGAGTACCCAGAGTTCAACAATGAGATAACCCGCAAGAATTGGAGGTAGTTGGCACTCCCGATGCCCAAATATGACCCAGAAGTTGTGAGGGAGTTCTATGCCAACGCCTGCTTGGTAGAAGGTGAGCCATTCAGGGCACGCTCAAAGGTGAGAGGTAGATGGGTTCCGTACAATAGGAACGCCATCAATGATCTGTTAGGAAATCCATTATTTATGGAGGAAGACCATATTTGTAATTATCAGGTCATCAGGAACAACATGCGTCTTACTGAGATGCATTTTAGAGACGATGCCACTGCAACAGCCTTATGCATGCCGGGAAGGACTTATGAAGCAAATCATGCTGGGAAGGCCTTAAGGATTTTAAGGGCCAACATGACCACCATCACTCAAATTTGGACCTATTTCCTGTTGGCCAATATTATTCCCATAAAGCATAGCTCGGACCTGAACATGCCCATATGCCATTTTATCAGGTGTATTTTGGATGGAACCGATATTGATGTCGCCGCCATTATGTCTGAAGAGATTTATCAATTTGTGGTTTTAGAAAGCGGGCGACGAGCAGAGCAACCAAAAGCTCTTGGATTCCCTGCTCTGATAACAACCCTTTGTGCAGGTCATGGTGTGGAAGTCAACCCAACAGTGAACATCCGCCCACCAATCAATAGAAGATTCATCGAGCGGCACTGTGTGAAACCTGCAGAAGGGGCGCCACAACCATTGGCACAGGAGCCACCTCAGCCAAGAGGAGCCCAACAACCACCTCCACCACCCTAGTAGCCAGACTATCAAAGAATGATGTAGTACATGGAGCATATAACTTTGCAGCAATCAGCAACCCATAGGGGTCAAATTAGTATTAATGAAAACTTTTAAAATTTATCTTTGCAAATTGCTCCAGGTATGCAATGGACATCACCTCAGGAGTTTGATGCTTTGGTTCAATGGCCTAGGGACAGTCCATATTTTCCAGGAGGGGGTGAAGGTGCAGGTGTAGGTGGTGCATAGGAAGCATAGCAGGGAGCTCAAGAGGAAGAAGAATCAGGATCTGAGGAATCAGGATCTGGGTCAGAAGAGTCTGAAGAAGAGGATTGAGAGGGAGAAAAATTTAAATTTTAAGCTTTTACTATTTTATTTTATTTTTATTTTAATCTTATTTTTAATTTGGTGTGTTTAATTGAATCATTTGAGATTTTAAGTTTGTAATTGAATTATTGTGTTTTGTTTTGTTTGAATATCTTGAATTCATAAGTAATGCGATGAATGATAGAATTTGTGTGATTAGATTGTTGTCCCATATAAATTGTTTAGAACCATATATGAGATTATTGTTTATTGTCCAATTCAAATCTGGAACTGAAGAAAACCATTTTGATTGTTTCCAATAACAAGTGATTTTGGGATGTTGAGTATGATAGTGAAAAGGAATTGATGAGGAGAATTAGGATTTAACTGAATTGGAGAAGCTAGCCAAAACCCAGGTGAGTAGAGTACCAAAAACAGATAAATTGAGTGTCAACACTTTGTGATTGATAACTGATATTGGTTGATTCTTTAATGTGATTGCATGTTGGCAAGACTTGAAAATGATAAAGGCATTTTTTTTTGTAGTAGATATAACCCAGAGCCAAATAGCCAACCCTGCATTAATTTTAGGACATCCATTTGAACCCCTTCTGAGCCAAAAAGAATATTGTTTCTTAAATAGAACCCTTAAGCCTAAACACTATTTATCTACCTTCTTATATTTGAGAAAGGAAATGAGTATGAATGTCACTATTTTTCTTATTGTTGGGTATTGCTATTGTTGTCCTACAGGTATTATTGGGGTGTTATTCTTAAAAAAAAAAAAGAAAAAAAAAGTGTAAAGGAAAAGGAAAGGCAAAGATTAAAAAATTATGGCAAAGCCAAAAAGGATACATGCAAAAGCATGAGAAAAGAGGAAAAAAAAGGAAGTTCAAAGGGGGAAATAATAACTTGTGAGATTATTTAACTCACTGTCATTGTGTTAGGGACAAAAGCATGAAGTTTGAAACCTGACTTTAGGAATTGTTAATCAAGAATCATTCATATGAGTTAAATTTCTCAAATATTTTTGTATATCCCAGAAAAACCAATAATTATTTCTTAGCCCAGCCCCATTACAAGCCTCAAAAGACCTTTTGATTTAAGTCTTGTGTAACAATTGTTGATTGCTTGAAGATGATTATCAATATTGGATTGTCTAAATGAATTAATTGAATGAGATAAACACTTACCTGTGAGAATTAGAAATGAGTATATATAACTCTATTTGAGAGATCATGCTTCTCTGAGGATAGTTGAGGACAAATTATTCTTTGATGGTTTCTATAACTTGAATGCTTATGTGTTCTATTTTCATTTGGAGTTGTGAGCATCACCTCTGAAATTTTTTATGTTGTGGTTCTGGAAGAGAATGTGATAATAGGCGATGGTTTTGTTTTGGAAAAACTACTTTGCTTGGGACAAGCAAGATTCTAGGTTGGGGGGAGTTATTAAGTGTTAAAAAGTTAATATAATTATACCGTGAATTATTATGAAACCACTTAACTATTGCTAATTCTAATCTATTTTTCTCCCAATATAGGATGAATTCAAGAATACCTTGATACAAGAGTAAGGAGCATGATTGATAGCAGAATTGGAGTAAAACTAGAAAAAGGAAGAAGATTTTCAGCATGGAAGTCGCTCATGCGGGATAGATTCTCGCTTGAGCGAATGTTAGTTATTCTTCTCTGGAATTCCGATGAGAACAACAGTGTCTGGAGCTGTTCCAAAGACTTTTGACCAATGGACGCCAGATGAAAACAAGCGTGCCCAATATGATGTAAGATCCCGAAACGCTATTGTTTTTGCCTTAACTCGTAATGAATTTTTCAGGGTCTCATAATGCAAGACGGAAAAAGAAATATGGGACACTCTTGAAGTGACACATGAAGGAACAAATGAAGTAAATTGAGCACGTAAGAATACACTCATCCAGGAGTATGAATTGTTTCAAATGCAGCAAAATGAAAGCATCACGAATTTCTAGACACGCTTCACACATATAGTAAATCACTTGAAAGCATTAGGAAAGAGTTTTGACAATGAGGAGTTAAACACAAAGATCTTGAAATCCTTAGATAGGAATTGGCAACCAAAGGTCACTGCTATTACAGAATCAAAGGATCTGACATAAATGAATATTGCTACTCTATTTGGAAAGTTGCGAGAACATGAGATGGAGCTACAAAGGTTAAAGAACGGTAAACAAAATCAAACCAAGATGATAGCTCTAAAAGTAGAAAAATCTTCACAAGATAAAAGTGAAAATGAAGGTAAGTTTTCAGATTCCGATATGTCTCTTTATGTTAAACAATTTTCTCGCTTTATGAAGAACAAGAAAAAGAGACAACAAAGAAAGGAGAAAACAAATAAATATCATTGTTATGAATGTGGAAAACTTGGCCATATCAAATCAGACTGTCCGGAACTTAAGAAAGAAAAGAAAGATGTGAAGAAAGAGAAGAACAGTATCTATAAGAGAAAACACAAATCTTATATTAATTGGGAGAATAATGATTCTTCCACAACACAAGAGAGTTCTTCCGAAAGCAGTGATTATGAAGAAAAAGCAAATATTTGCTTTATGGAAAAAAGTGATGATGAAGCCTCATCACAGGTAAGCAGTATAAAATCCTTAAATGAATATGATAAGTTGTTTAAATAATATCAATATATATATGAAGGTTTTACCAAGTTATCTAAGAAATACAATGCACTTAGACAAAACTTTAATGCATTAGAAAATATTGTTGGTATTCTTGAAAAGGAAAATGAGTGCTTAAAGAAAGATGTTGAGAAATTTAAAACTTTGTCTAAAATTAAAGAAGTTGTTAAACCTTGTAAAAATTGTAATCATTTGGGAAATGAGATTTTCAAGTTAGAGAAAATAATGAGCAAGTTTTCAAAATCTTCATTATATATTAGGTTATCAAAGAGGGAATTCTAGTAAAGCTGAACTTGGTTACAAACGCAAAGAAAGTTTAGAATCTCATAAAAATTATTTTTGTGAAAGAGTCAAGGAAAACAAATGTGAAGTCAGTTTTAAGAACTTTAAGAAATTTATTTAGACCTCTTCAAAGAAAATCAACATGTTTTTATTGCATGAAATTAGGTCATACATCAAATAGATGTTACATAAAACATTTTGGCATATCTAATGGCAAATATGAATGGGTGCCTAAAGGAACAAAGAATTTATACATGTCTAGATGATAGTTTGAGCATCTAATAGATTATGAATTTTTGAATTTTTTTTTCTTGTTGTCATAATCAATTATGTTGATTCTGAAGGTGTTGTGATAATTGATTATTATATCATGATTCTATTCTTTTATCCCTAGTCTTTTGGCAGAGACTTGTGATTCTACTAACCTTCTTAAGGACCTAAAAATAATTAAAGGGTACCTAGATTTGTAAGTTGATGTTGCAGGTGATTATCAAGTGAAAGTGATCCTAGCAAAGATCTCATTGATTTGATGAAGTCAAAGATAAAGTCAAGGGTCAACTCTGCAGTTGTCAAACAAGTCACTCAGAACAAAGGAGCTGAAGACTTAGTGTGTCTTAACAGAAAGCTTAGGTAAAACCACTTTACCTTTTCCACTGCATAAAGCTTCTTCACTCAATTTGCAAAATGCCTCAAAAATAGTTTTAAACAAATCAAACAAAAGCATTTTGACAAAGAACCTTCTTAACAATGGTTTTAACTGATATAGTTTTTTAAAGAAACGTTTAAAACACTTAGAATGTTTATAGAAGTGTTTTCACAGCATTTTAATTGATACAAAAACCTTTTAATCGATTAAAAACCCTTTATGACCGATTAGAATTCGAATATAATAGGTCAGAATGCAATATAATCGATCAGATCTTAAATATGAGCGATCAGAATTATTTTTATCGATTAAAATCACTTTGGATGTCAGGATGATCGATCAGAATGAGATTATGACCGATCAGAGTTGGTTATGATCGATCATAATTGAATTATGACCGATCAGAATTATTTCAATCGATTAAAACGTATTTCAATCGATTAAAATAACTTAGAAAATCTTTTCAATCGATTAAAACGAACTTTCAATCGATTAAAATGACTTGAAAATATATGTGCAGTTTTTCAATCGATTGAAACGACTTTATATCAGCTAAAATAACTTGGAAAGTTTTATAAGAAGGTTTTTAAACAAATCAATCGATTAATACGCGATTCAATCGATTGTTTTATACTTTGAAAATGTTTGTAAAACGTTTTAACTGATAAAAACGTGGTCGTATCAACTAAAACATTTTCTGTTAAAGATCAAGAACGCATTAATGGGTTGAAAGGACTTTTAACAGATTGTAACGGCTATTTCAACAGATTAAAACAAACTTTCAACAGATTAATTAATGCAGCAGATTTGAAAATACTCTTTTATAAACAGAATTGCTTGGAACTTTTATCATATCAGTTTTTACACAATTCAAGCAATCAATACAAACAACTTTTAGCATTTTTCAAGAAAGATACACAACTGTTTTTGTGAACTTCTTTTGAAATCTTTCTTGAGGCACTTTGCATCCTTGAAGAAGAAACTTACTGTGGATTGGTGTAATCCGGTTTGAGCTTTCTAAGTCTCTTCTTTGTAAATTCTTTTTCATTACCTTGTATTGTGTTGTACCTGGAATTTGGGTACAAGTTTTTTTTCTGCAGCTGTTGTAGAAAGTTATCAAGAGCTGGAATTTGGTTCTTGGTGGGAGAGGTTAAGTGCAGGAACTGGAATTTGGTTCTTGT